>JAYEVD010000517.1:0-251939 GCA_036346405.1 Phyllostachys edulis
AATCGCTTTCATTCCTTATTAAGTGTTGTGCCTCGTGTAATCACTTGGCATGGAATGGATCCGATTTCAGGTGCCCACAAAATTAAATAAAACCCTCATTATCCCATGTATGTTCATGTACACATAAAATTCTAGCTAGTTCGTCACAAGATATATAGTAAAGTCATTCCAAACATAATCCCAATTTCTTAATTATAATACATTGAGCTGAAAGTAATTATAAAGATTTGAAATGAGGTGAAGTCTTATCTCGTGAATTTCGAGTGTAGGTACTACAAATATGTGATTACAGAACAGTCAGCTAGTGAGTGAAATGCATTGGATGGAGTTGAAAGTGGAATAGATTTCAAACGAGGTATATTAGGAACACTTAGTTATCACGTGAATTTTGAGTGTAGGTATGTACGATGAATTTGTGTTGACATATGGAACAAGACAAACAACATTACGTGATGTCAAGCTCCCTAATTCAAATTTCACACATACCAAATTATGCATTTTCTCGCACTAATTTCCTAGAGAAAATGTATAGTGTCATTTTTAGCTTTGATTTTTTTAAAAAATGTGCAGCAATAAGCTAGCATTGGGTCATCAAAATTGTACCAACTCCCTCAAATATGATCAGCCCATAAACAAGACAAAAGCATATTCTTACAATTATGGCTTTACATTTTTTATTGAGTACAATTATCAAATTGTGAATTATACACTTCCTAATGGCAATTCTCTTGATGATATAGCCATGTATGTGTCTTGTTTCAATTGTGCACACAGTCGATGGTCACCGATGCGTTGTCCTAGATGGAGGAAGTGGTGTCATGCAACTCCAAGCCACTTCGGCAATTGGCGGTGAACGAGACACAAGTGACAAGGATCGAAGCCACTACTCACCCAACAAGGTGATCAAATGCCCTGTGCCCTCGACCAACACCAAGTTACGCTTCTACAACAACTACAAGATGTCGCAACCCCGCTATTTTTGTAAGGAATGCCGCCGCTCATCGACCCAGGCGCTCCCTCCGCAACGCCTACGGTGGTGGCCGCCAAGAAGAACAAGTGATCCTCCACTTCCTCCTCCTCGTTGACTCCCTTCTATCGCCAGCGACGGTGGCCTCCAAGATCAACAAGCTCATGCCGAGCCCATGGTGCCCCGTCTCGCACGGACTTCCCCAATGTGCTCCCCACATTTAGCTCCACAAAGCTTCGAGCTCCTGAGACCACCTCTCCTTGGCCTTCGGTTATCGCCGTCCAACCGTTGGCTAAATTGGTTACGGTGGGACGTTGTTGGACATACTAAGAGGAGGGCTTCTTGATGGCAATCTTGAGAGCAACGACTACTATGGGCCTACCAACTGCAATGTGATGGTGATGCCACCGCCGACAACATTTGGTGTTGGTGCAGTCTCAACTCGATGATGCAACAAAGATGGGCTTGGTGGTACCGCTGATCACACAATAATCGGTGGTGCAACTACTACACAGGATTAGTGAATGGCAGATGGATGCCGAGAGAAAGGTGGAGGCGGGAAGGCGATGATGGGCATCAAAGAAAGGGCAAATGTAGTTTGGTTATGGCATTTTGGGCGTGCATGATTTGGAAGACAACCAACATAAATTTACTAGTTAATGTATCGATTAATTAACGTAATTTGGTCTGAACTACCAAATTTTAGTTGCTTTGGAGATGTAGAAAATGTTGATTAAGTAGTGCAAACTATTAAGGTGATTGTCTACTTAATAAAATGTTTTGTACATATTTTGCAGAAATTTAGTACTTCATTAATTAGCCACTGATTAGGTTACATTTTTAGATAAGGATTACCAAAGTGTAGCTGCTTTGGGATGTTAGGAAATGTAGATTAAATAGTGCAAACTGTTTAGCTGATTGTGTACAAATATAATGTGTAGCACATATTGTGTAAAATTAATGGTGTGATGCGTCCAGAAAAAATTATGGTAAATGCTGCGAATGTGTTTAGCACGATTGTTGGTTATGTAGAAAAAATATGTGAATTGTTGTTTAGCTAGTTTTAACCATAGGCAGTAAAAAATATTGAATTGTTGGAAACATGGATATTAAGTGTATTGAGTTGTTGTGGTCGTAGCTAATGTCTAACATACAAGACTTGCTTGTGTTTTGTCATGACGGTCTTGTACGGGGGGAGTGGGGGACATGTCCAAGATGCTAGTTTAAGGTGGTCTAAGCGGAGGGCTTGAATGAGATGGGTATTCACGAAATGAGGAGCCAGATCCTAAGGAGTTCGACATGGAGACAACAATGAAGAAGCTTGTCATCGAGGTGGTAACTTGCACGAATAGCGGAGGGCAAGGAGTATGGGAGTTACACAAAGAGAATACTAGCATTGCATGGGGCTAGTACATGCAGATTGCTACAAATACTGAGGCAACGATATATAGGAGACCGATGGTGCATGTGCAGTTCGTATATAGTGTGCCGCAAACATTGGTGATGTCAAAAGGTGTGAGTAAGGAAGCCAGCGTTGCATGAAGACGGGGCACATAGGGTGCAAGTTGTGAGGAAGACTCGATAGAAGACTTGCGAAGAATTTTGTTCAAAATAAGGGGACAGGAGAATGGTGATCAGCCCGTATTGACTGTCACGAGTTTCTACCGAACCAGTCGGATGAGTCGTAGTCCAATGAGGATGCCAACCCAGGCTCCGATGGTAGCAAGGAGGACACACCCCGGGGTACCGTAGGTGGTGGTCCAGTTGATGGAATTGTATCCTTGGAGGTGCCTTATATGTCATCTAGATCGGATGATCTTGCAAAGGCGGTTGCTTGTAATCGACACCAAGTTAGTTGGGTAGCACTTCACAAACAAGGTGGTCATGCAAACAAGCTATAACATGGCACGTTGTGTCCATTAGCCGTGTGTACTGTGCATAGGTATAACCCATCTCATTAAACAAAGGAAGTGTGTAGTGGAAAGCTACCCTCGCAAGGTCAAGGCAAGACAAGGAGAAGGTCCACGGCATGGACTTCATGGTCACGGTGCTTATCGACCACACTTGTGAGCTGAGTGAGCCATTGTAGCAGCATCAAAATGTCACTTCTGGATTTGTGGCAAGCCTCATCAGCCACCTAGTTGCAGAGGATGTGTCTGTCTCTCCAAGATGTTGTCACATGTTGCCAATCTGGTTGGTTATCTTTTTAGCTATAGCAAGGCCCGATGAGCCAAGCAAAAGGTGATCGTGTCTATGTACGGAGGCATACAAACTTGTGCCAAGGATGCTTCATCGATTGTGAAGCAAACCCTAGAACATACATAAACAAGATGGACAATAGATCCTAATGGAGGCCCTAAATGCTACACCCTCGACCGTGTGTTATGGGCATTCTGTCTCAGGCCAATAGGGCTTCAAGTTCTATCGTCTGTGCCCACAATGGATGGACCATTCCTTACACGGAGGTACAAGGCGACCATTCTCACTGGGCTGACGGTAGATGCAAATGACCAGCTTCTTTCTGTTACATTTGGCATCATAGAGAATGAGAACATAGATAGTTGGTTGTGGTTCCTCGCAAACATTAAGCATCGTTGGGAGAGCTGTCGGGACCCTGTGTATGCAACCCTAGGACCCTCTCAGGTATTCTCAGAACTAGTCCCATGATCAAGAGCTAGCTCACACAGCTTGCAACATTAGTGTAATCATAACCACACAACCAAACTAAAGATGAAGGCATAAATAATAATATTAAGCAAAAGGACCTTATGGTCAAGTCTTACAACGTTCGCCACTCGAGGCTAAGCAACAAAGAGAGAGCTTGCGGAAACACAACATCCGTGGAGGTCACCCAATATGCCCACCGCAATCGAGTGAGGGACGCGACCTAGTTCGCATAGTCTTCAAAGAAGTCTTCTTCGTAGAACTCGAAGTTCTTCGTTCACCCTCCTCTGGCGATTTAAACAGAGGGCGAAGGCCATGAGTACTTTGAATGTACTCAAGAAGTCATAGTGAATTGTATGCAAGTAATATTTATGCAAGGCTTATCAAGGATAGCTTTATGGCTCATTTGCGAAAAGCATTATTTGACAAAGAATACAATAAGTAGATTGCAAAGCATAACTTAAAAGACTAATACATAAGTAAACAATTTTCTTTGAAACGACTAGTGAACACCCTGCTCACTTTCCAACCATCAACCATCTACAGACTCGACCAAACCATTCCATCATTTTCGACAAAAGTTCTACCCCTTGCGTGAAATCACCGGCATGTCCATATCCGGGACACGGCTATTCAATAGTTTTACACTCTGCAGAGGTTGTGCGGCTTGACCCACAAGACACGAATTCTCTAGTTTGTCCCAAGATATATCTATGCCACCGCCACTACCTTAGGTAAGGGCCTAGAGCACGTGACAAGGCTTTTACAAAGTTCTGTTTTGACTCGCCTGCGTTCGCTAAGGTTTCGCCTCCATCCGCCCCCTCTTGCGCTGTTCCCAACCAAAATGTAACCGAACCAAGACATTGCTAATTATTCACCAGTGTCTATCCCAATCTAGACATGTGGTTGTACTGTTGAGGCCCAGATCAATGGTTCAAGGTTAAGTCCTTAGTTGGTTGCTCGACGAGACGGTTCCACATTTCAAGTGTGCATTCAAGACCCACCTTTTCCACCACCCACTCGTCCGAGCGGAATCATTTTCGCTCAACTTGGCCAAATGACCACCCTAGTCATGGCACAACATCTTTATCGTGGCTCCGCCACGGTTCCATAATTTCCATTAGTCAAATTCATCATGTTGGGTTCAACCCACTCGAGGACCTCCCTAGTCAGGGCACACAAATTTTAGTAAAGTGACAACAAATGTCGTGGTCTCACACAGACCACACTTCGCATTATTAGCAACACAGTCGTTACTACACAAGCCACAAACCATGTGCGCTTAGGGCAAATCAACCTTTATTGAATCATGAGATCGGGACCAACGCCTATTAGAGCATGACTAAGCAATAAAGCGTGCCCATGTTGGTATTACAATAATGTCCAACTAGTAATTAACCATCCTAAGGTGTCCAAGGAGTTATGTCATTCAAGGAAACATGTCGACATACAAACTATCATGGAGGTATAATGGCAATTAGGTAATTAACTAAACCCAAACCATTTATTATAAAATTAGCCATGCATGCTTATATAAAACAATATACTTTTATAAACATGGGATCAACATGATCAATGGTCTATGACTTGCCTTAGTTGAAGAGTAGCGGTGCTTCCGATTAAATCGGGTCATGAAAACTTCCAAACGCCGGATCCTATACGCATAAACAAAGCTAAATAAACAAAACAACTCCAAATAAAACCCAAATAAATACCAAATAAATACTAATAGGAAGGCAAGGATTTTAGATGAATTTAGAAATTGAATCACTCGAATCGGAGTTCGAATGAGAAAGTTACTGACCCGGAGAAGGAAAACACATAAAATCAAGAAAAGGAATTTCCTCGATTTTAATTATTTTCCTAAAGAAAAATCGAATTATTGCATAACGGCGACGTCAGCGAGGATTTTTTTTTCCGAATTAATTTCCTATTGAAATTCGGAAAATCCACGCAGCTACCGACGGGGCGACACGCCACTTAGGGTCGACGTGGAGGCCGAGGTGGCGCCACTGGCAGCCACGGGCAGCCACGAGGGCTCCAGAGGAGGCGGGCCTGGTTCGAGAGGCGCCGTGCTAATGGCATGAGCCGGGCCGCGGCGTAGGGCACCGAAGAGGAGAGAGAGCGAAGGCGGTGCGCAAGGTCTTGACGACGCGGCGGCGGACGAGGCATGCGTAGAGAGAGAAGTGGAGGAGGGCGCAAAGCGGCGATAGGGCTCCGGCGACGATCGGGAAGGGAGGCAAGACCAAAGTGCGCCGCGGCCGGGAGGAGGTGACGGCGACGACGGAGGACGCTTGACGGCGGCGGCGGGTGCGGGCGGAGCTCCACGGCAGCGACGGCGGAAAAGCTCCAAATACGGCGAAGCCGGAGGGGGAGAGGGAGAATGGGTGAGGGGGAAAGAGAGAGGAGGCGCGGGCGGTCCCGGGGCGCTCTTAAATAGGGCTCGGGGGCGACTGAGGGAGGAGAGAGGAGCGGAGGTCAAGTCGGCCATTAATGGCGGCTTGACCCGCGCGGCATGGGGAGGGGGGTATGGGCGAGGCTGGGCGAAAGCGGGCAGTGGAGCAGCGGAGGCGAGAGGCGACGCCACAGAGACAGAGGCGGGAGAGGGTGAGGCGTGGCATGGCGAGGCGGCTGCTGAATCATGCGGCATGGGCGAGCGGCATGGGCGCTGATCGAGGAGGACGACGACCACGGGGACGACACGATGGTGGACAGCAGTGAGTGGCCAGACGAGCGAGCGAGAGAGAGGGCGGTCTGGCAGGAGGGCCGTCCGTCTTGACGGACGGCCATGAGGGGGGGCGCCACACGAAGTGTCACAGGGTTCGAATGTTGGGCGGGAGAAGCTTACCAAAGCTGTTGGAGGGTTTACTCTTTTCTTTTTAGAAAATACGCGAAAAGCAAAAGGAATTTTAGAAAATAGTTTAATCCGTCCAAAAATTCTAGGAAAATTCACGAAGTCCCTTGAATTATTTAGGACTTAGTAAAAATATTTTCAAATTTCACTATTGCTTTTAATTTTTGGCAATTAATTCTTTTTAACATAAGGCCAAAGGAAAACCAAATTAAAATCCAACTAAACTCACTAAACCAACTTTAATTAGTTCAAGTTTTTATTAATTCAAATTAAACCACTCTTGAAATTCTAAAATACAATTTAAGCTTTGACAGATTAATAAACCCAAATGGTTCCTTTTTAAAGTTTTCGAAATTTTCAAAAAGGCCAGAAAAATAGGGATGTTACAAACCTATACCCCTTAAAGGGAATCTCGACCCCGAGATTCAGGCTGACTAGAGAATAGGTGCGGGAACTCGGCCTTCAGATCTTTTTCACATTCTCAGGTGGCTTCTTCTTCGGTGTGATTACTCCATTGAACTTTGCAGAAACGGAGGATCTTGCTTCTTGTCGCACGCTCAGACACTTCCAAGATTTTGATGGGCTGCTCCTTGTATGTTAGATCTTCTTGAAGTCAACTGCTTCTAACGACATCCGCTTCTTCCGCACTCGCAGACACTTCTTCAACTGAGACACATGAAAAACATCATGCACATCTGACAACTGAGGCGGGAGCTCTAACTTGTAAGCAACTTCTCCTCTTCGACTAGAATCGAAAAGGTCCGATGTATCTTGGTGCGAAGCCATCGACTGAAACGACGATTCCTTTGAGAGGTGAGACCTTCAGTACACATGATCTCCTGTGTACAAAGGCTAATTCTCGGCAGCGGTTATCGCGATAACTCTTACGTCTGCAGTCTGGCCGTTCTCGGCTTTTCTCCGATGGACTTAACTTGATCTTGACTTCCTTTAGGATTTTGGTCCGAGCACTTGTCCTTCGCCGACTCATCCAATACAAAGGTGTTCGCGACTTTCTTCCGTAAAGGGCCTCAAACGGGGACATCAGAGACTTGATTGGTGATTGTTGTTGTAAGAAAACTCTGATAAGGTAGCATTTGGTCCCAACTAGCTCGGTTCTCTAGAGCGCAGCTCTCAACATATCTTCTAGGATTTGATTTACCCTTTCGCTTTGACCATCCGTCTCGAGGGTGGTAGGTCAGACCGAATTCAGATTAGTGCCCATTGTTGTCTTGACTTTTTGCCAAAATCTCGAGGTGAATCGGGTTCTCGATCCGACACGATCTTCTTTGGTACACCATGCTGACATACTATCTTGGCCATATACACTTCTGCAAGTCTGTCTCCTGAGTAGGTGGTCTTGACTGGGATGAAGTGAGCCACTTTTGTTAGGCGATCGACAATTACCCAGATAGAATCATATCCAGCTTTGGTTCTTGGCAGACCGGTGATAAAATCCATTCCGATTTCTTCCCATTTCCATGCAGGTATGCTTAAAGGTTGCAAAAGTCCAGCAGGTCTCTGATGCTCAGCTTTAACTCGCTGGCATACATCACATTGTGCAATATACTCAGCAACTTCACGCTTCATGCTAGGCCACCAATAAAATTCCTTGAGATCCTGATACATCTTAGTGCTTCCAGGGTGAATGGAGTACAAGGTTTCATGAGCTTCCTTGAGTATTAACTGCTTCAGCTCCTTCTGATCCGGTACACAAATACGCTTGTCGAACCATAGGACACCTTGCTCATCTTCTGAAAATCTTAAGGATTTACCCTGCTTCATGTTTCTCTTGATTTCCTTGATATCCGTATCTTCTTCTTGGGCTTTCTTGATCTGATCTTGAAGAGTTGGTTGCACTTCCAGGGTAGCTAAGTAACCTTCTTCGACTAACTCGAGCCTGAGCTTTTGAAATTCTTCGTGCAATGCTAGCTGACTTTCTTTGATCATCAGAGTATTGCAGTAGGT
The DNA here is from genome assembly GCA_036346405.1 of Phyllostachys edulis. Taxonomy (NCBI): domain Eukaryota; kingdom Viridiplantae; phylum Streptophyta; class Magnoliopsida; order Poales; family Poaceae; genus Phyllostachys; species Phyllostachys edulis. The sequence goes on from JAYEVD010000517.1 coordinate 8,451, forward strand.
CTTCCTACTTAAAGCATCTGCTACAACATTTGCTTTGCCTGGGTGATAATGAATTCCCATGTTGTAATCCTTGATCGGCCCAACCATCTTCTTTGTCTCATATTCAGATCCGCTTGGGTAAAAATGTACTTTAAGCTCTTATGGTCGTGTAAACTTCACAAATGATTACCAATGAGGTAATGACGCTTATATCTTTAAAGCATGCACTACTAGCCTAATTCTAAGTCATGAGTGGGGTAATTGACTTCATGAGGCTTCAATTGGCATGAAGCATATGCTACCACTTTCCTTTCTTGCATCAAAACACAACCGAGACCTTGACGAGATGCATCACAATAAATCTCAAAATCCTTCAGAACATCCGGTAGAGAATCAAGATCAGGCGGTGGTCAAACGCTTCTTTAATTCTTGAAAACCTTGCTCGCATTCCTGGCCCAAGCAAATTTCTTCTCCTTCTTCAAAGAATTGGGTGAGGGTCTTGCTATTCTTGAGAATCCTTCTATGAACCGACGGTAGTAACCTCGCCATTCCAAGGAAACTTCGATCCGAGGTAATCGACTTGGGTGACTCGATTGAGCACATCCTTGACTTTACTAGGTTGACTACGACTCATTCTGCAGACATGACGTGTCCCAAAAAGGTAACTTCTTTCATCCAAAACTCACACTTGTCGAATTTAGCATAGAGTTGATGATCTCTAAGCTTATTCGTAACTGCGAAGGTGCTCTTCATGCTCTTCTTCACTCTTAGAGTAGATTAGGATATCGTCAATAAAGACAATGACTAACTTATCCAAATATTTCCATGAACACTTTATTCATCGTGTTCATAAAGTAAGTGGTGCATTGGTTAATCCAAAAGACATGACCGTATACTCTGCATAATCCATATCGGGTTGAGAAAGTCGTCTTCGAATATCTTCCTCACGAATCTTCAATTGATGGTATCCTGACCTCAAATCTATCTTGGAGAACACTCGGCTCCTTTTAACTGGTCAAACAAATCATCTATCCTGGGCAGAGGGTACTTGTTCTTGATGGTGACTTCATTAAGAGAGCGGTAATCCACACACATCCGCTGGGTACCATCCTTCTTAGGGACGAAGATCACCGGGGCTCCCCAAGGTGAAGAACTTGGTCGGACAAATCCTTTATCTTGCATTTCTTCAATCTGCTTCTTCAGCTCAACTAAGTCATCAACCGGCAAACGGTAGGGTCTCTTGGAAATGGGTGCAGTTCCTGGAACTAGGTTAATGACAAACTCTAGGTCCCTGTCCGGTGGCATTCCAGGTAACTCATCCGGAAAAACATCTGGAAACTCTCTGACTACCGGCACATCTTCCAAAGATAAAGTACTGACACTGCAGACTAAGGCTCCATCATACTTTTCCGTAGAGGCTTCAAACTTCACTTTGGTTCCATCTGGCCGACTAACGTGATGCTTCTATCACCACAATCCAAAATCGCTTGGTGATCGAGAAGCCAATCCATACCCAAAATCACATCTAGGATTTGGCATTGATAATTATAAGGTTGGCTAAGAATTCTACCCTTCTATGGTTACTTTAACCTTAGGGCGCCTTGGTTAGTACTCAACTCCGAACCGGTGTGCGAATCAACATAGCATTTTTAAGAGTCGAACCCTTAGCCGATGCTTTGCAACAAAACTCCGAGAAACAAATGAGTGGGTAGCTCGAGAATCAAACAAAATCAGAAAGTGTGCTGAATTTACTTAGAACTTACCCAAAGACGACGCCCCGGCTGTCCGGGCTTTCTCATCGTGACATGATTCACACGGCCTCTTCCAAAGTCCGAGGGGTCTTGGTTGGGCCGCTGGAGTCTCGAGGGCTCCACGTCCTGCTCCTGGCGTGGGGGTTCTGGTTGGGGTAGCTCCAAGGTTGAATCTGACCGGTGATGGACCTTGCTTCGAGGGCAATTGTCGCATAATGTCCGAGTTCTTATAGCTTGAAACAGTGATTCTGTGGCAGGTTGTTGTTTCTTGGTGCCGTTGTTGGTGTTGTTGTTGAAGCCGCAGAATCTGGGGTAGCTGGGCGAGGTGTCAAGGTAGGGTCTCAAGGTGACAGAGGAACAGTAATGATTTGGTATTGTGCACTCATTTCGCCCTCTGCGAATGACCTTGATGAGTACCATGTCGCATTGACTTCCTTTTGTGAGATTCCGCCACCATGACGTGACTCTTCTATGAGCATGGCCTTGTTGACTAGTCATTGGAAATTGGCATAGTCGCTGTTAACGACTGAACCTTCAAGCTAGGGTTGAGTCTCGCTGAAACGCTTTTGACGAGCATCATCGGTGGCAACATCCTCGGGGCATAACGAGAGTTGAGTGAACTTGTTGAGATATTCACTCACCGATGTGTTCCCTTGTTTCACTCCACGAAACTCATTTTTCTTCATTTCTACCTTCCGTCGAGGATATGAGAGAGGCGGAAAGCTTCAAAATTTAGTCCAAGTGATGTTCGTGGTTCTCATGGGCGCATAATAGTTCTCCCACCATTCTCATGGCGGTGCCTTCCGGTGGTGTGTGGCATAAAGAACTTTCTCACGGTCATCACAGGGTAATGGCAAGCTTTTCAGAGAGCGCAGCCAATCATCTCAGATCCAAAGGCTCAAGAGCCGAAAAGGTAGGTGGGTGGGTCCTCATAAACTCTGCCACTTTTGACCGATGATAAGCCGTGGTGGGGGTGGAGGTGGCATGGCAATTGCTTGGTTGTTCTCGTTCAAGACGGTGAGCGAGAGCGGCACGTGCCCGATTTCGTTGAGCCATCATCCGTTCATGTTCGCATCATTGCATTCATCAATTGCGCCTGGCCGCCATGAATCCGCCCCAAACCCCGATCCGTTGTTCTTGGTGGGGTTGGTGGCGAACGGGTCCACTTGTTCTCCCCGACTTGCCGAAGGCGGGTTTGAACCATCTCGCACCAGATCTTCTCGGGTTTAATAGATGAGGGAAGAAAGCATAATAGGAAAGAGGAAAAGCACAAAGACGAGCTGCATAAGGAGAAAGACGGGACAACCTAATTGGGGAAAGTCGGTTTAACCTAACTAACAATAGCCTAAGGCTACAAGAGGCAATCAAAACTCAAGCCACCGATTCTATCGACATCGAAATTAAAGGGTAATCGCACTACAAACATATCTTATTTTACAAGCGATTTCTAAGCAAAGCTCGATTCTATAGAGATTATCGAGATGAGAGGGTCACTTTACATTCCGAAACAAAGTTCAGAAAAGATAAGAAGTCAGACTTTAAGAATGGAATAGGGAGAGATTAGCATAAGACGAGGAAGAATAGAGTAAGGTGAGAGAAGAATACTATTTAAGTTAATTGTTGGTTTGATTTAGAAAATAAAATTTTGAAGTCTTGACTAAACGACCATGCTAACTATGGTTACGCCCCATAATCGATATGGCTCGATACCACTGCCGGGACCCCTGTGTATGCAACCCTAGGACCCTCAGGTATTCTCGAACTAGTCCCATGATCAAGAGCTAGCTCACACAGCTTGCAACATTAGTGTAATCATAACCACACAACCAAACTAAAGATGAAGCGCATAAATAATAATATTACAAAAGGGACCTTATGGTCAAGTCTTACAACGCTCGCCACTCAGACTAAGCAACAAAAGAGAGAGCTTGCAATGAAACACAACATCTGGTGGAGGTCACCCAATATGCCCACCGGCAATCGAGTGAGGGACGCGACCTAGTTCGCATAGTCTTCAAAGAAGTCTTCTTCGTAGAACTCTGAGTTTACTGGTTCACCCTCCTCTGCTGATTTAAACAGAGGGCGCAAGGCCATGAGTACTTTGAATGTACTCAGCAAGTCATAGTGAATTGTATGCAAGTAATATTTATGCAAGGCTTATCAAGGATAGCTTTATGGCTCATTTGCGGAAAGCATTATTTGACAAGAATACAATAAGTAGATTGCAAAGCATAACTTAAAAGACTAATACATAAGTAAACAATTTTCTTTGAAACGACTAGTGAACACCCTGTTCACTTTCCAACCATCAACCATCTACCAGACTCGACCAAACCATTCCATCATTTTCGACAAAAAGTTCTACCCCTTGCGTGAAATCACCGGGCATGTCCATATCCGGGGACACGGCTATTCAATAGTTTTACACTCGCAGAGGTTGTACAATTTTGACCCACAAGACACGAATTCTCTAGTTTGTCCCAAGATATATCTATGCCACCGCCACTACCTTAGGTAAGCAGTCTAGAGCACGTGACAAGGCTTTTTACAAAGTTACGCTTTTGACTCGCACGTTTCGCTAAGGTTTCGCCTCCATCCGCCCCTCTTGCGCCTGCTCCCAACCAAAACAGAACCGAACCAAGACATTGCTAATTATTCAGCCAGGTCTATCCCAATCTAGACATGTGGTTGTACGGTTGAGGCCCAGATCAATGGTTCAAGGTTAAGTCCTTAGTTGGTTGCTCAGACGAGACGGTTCCACATTTCAAGTGTGCGTTACGGCACCCACCTTTTCCACCACCCACTCGTCCGAGCCGGAATCATTTTCGTTCAACTTGGCCAAATGACCACCCTAGTCATGGCACAACATCTTTATATCGTGGCTCGCCACGGTTCCATAATTTCCATTAGTCAAATTCATCATGTTGGGTTCAACCCAGCCCGAGGACCTCCCTAGTCCGGGCACACAAATTTTAGTAAAGTGACAACAAATGTCGTGGTCTCACACAGGACCACACTTCGCATTATTAGCAACACAGGTCGTTACTACACAAGCCACAAACCATGTGCGCTAGGGCAAATCAACCTTTATTGAATCATGAGATCGGGACCAACGTCTATTAGAGCATGACTAAGCAATAAAGCGTGCCCATGTTGGTATTACAATAATGTCCAACTAGTAATTAACCATCCTAAGGTGTCCAAGGAGTTATGTCATTCAAGGAAACATGTCGACATAAACTATCATGGAGGTATAATGGCAATTAGGTAATTAACTAAACCCGAAACCATTTATTATAAAATTAGCCATGCATGCTTATATAAAACAATATACTTTTATAAACATGGGATCAACATGATCAATGGTCTATGACTTGCCTTCGTTGAAGAGTAGCGGTGCTTCGGTCGTCGGGTCCGCGAAAACTTCCGAAACGCCGGATCCTATACGCGCAAACAAAGCTAAATAAACAAAACAACTCCAAATAAAACCCAAATAAATACCAAATAAATACTAATAGGAAGGCAAGGATTTTAGATGAATTTAGAAATTGGAATCACTCGAATCGGAGTTCGAATGAGAAAGTTACGGCCTCCGGGAGAAGGAAAACACATAAAATCAAGAAAAAGGGAATTTCCTGATTTCCAGAATTATTTTCCTAAAGAAAAATCGAATTATTATGAACGCGACGCGTCGTGAGGATTTTCTTTTCCGGCCGAATTAATTTCCTATTGGAAATTCCGGAAAAATCCACGCAACGCCGACGGGCGACACGCCACCTAGGGCCGACGTGGCGGCCGGGGTGGCGCCACTATGGCGACCACGGGCAGCCACGAGGCTCCAGAGGCGGCGCGCCTCTCCCGAGGGCGCCAGCCGTGAACGGCGGCGAAGGCCGGCGGCGGCGTAGGGCACCGTCGCGAAGAGGAGAGCGAGGCGGTGGTCGCAAGGTCTTGACGACGGCGGCGGCGCGGCACGGCGATGAGAGAGAAGGAGGAGGCGGCGGCAAAGGGGCGATGGGGCTCCGGCGACGATCGAAGGGGAGGAGGTGCGACCAAAGCGCTTTCGGCGGGCGGCGGAGGAGGTGACGGCGACGACGGAGGACGCTGACGGCGGCAAGGCAAGGCGGAGCTCCACCGGCGGCGACGGCGGAAAAGCTCCAAATACGGCGAAGCCGGAGGGGGAGAGGGAGAATGGGTGAGGGGGAAAGAGAGAGGAGGCGCGGGCGGTCCCGGGGCGCTCTTAAATAGGGCTCGGGGCGATCGAGAGGAGAGAGGAGCGGAGGTCAAGTCGGCCATTAATGGCGGCTTGACCAAGGCATGGGGAGGGGGGTATGGGTGAGCAGGTATGGGCGGCAGCGGAAGGCGGCGGAGGCGAGAGGCGACGCCATGCAGAGACAGACGGAGAGGGCGAGGCGGTGGCATGGCGAGGCGGCGTTGATGCCGAATCGCAGGCATGGGCGAGCGGCATGGGCGCTGTCCGGAGGAGGACGACGACCACGGGACGACGCGGCTGACAACAGAGGTCTCCAGCAGCGTCGTGAGAGAGCGAGAGAGAGAGGGCACGAGTGCGGAAGTGAGGGCCGTCCGTCTTGATGACAGACGGTCATGGGCGGCCATACGAAGGGTCACAAGGGTTCGAATGATGTTGGGTCGGGAGAAGCCGCCCAAAGCTGTTGGAGGGTTTTACTTTTTTCTTTTTAGAAAATACCGTAAAAGCAAAAGGAATTTTAGAAAATAGTTTAATCCGTCCAAAAATTCTAGGAAAATTCACGAAGTCCCTTGAATTATTTAGGACTTAGTAAAAATATTTTCAGCCTCACTATTGCTTTTAATTTTTGGCAATTAATTTTTTTAACATAAGGCCAAAGGAAAAACCAAATTAAAATCCAACTAAACTCACTAAACCAACTTTAATTAGTTCAAGTTTTATTAATTCAAATTAAACCACTCTTGAAATTCTAAAATACAATTTAAGCTTTGTGATTAATAAACCCAAATGGTTCCTTTTTAAAGTTTTCAAATTTTCAAAAAGGCCGTAAAAAATAGGGATGTTACAGAGACCAAAGAAAATGTGTGCCTTACCATAGACCGTGGTTGCTATCCGTGATCAACACCATGAAGAATGGGATGCAAAGTGGAAACCCAAAGGGCGATGAGGCATCTTGCATCAAACTTCTTCAACCGGTTTTGAAGTGAGGACCTAATAAAGACCTTCAAGAAGCGTGGTATGGAAAACCAGAGGTGGAAGTTTGAGACCATCTAGAGGGAGCTTGAAGAGCATACTACAGGCATACCATGCCCATCCGGCCACAAGAGGGACAACCGCGCAAGAGGGCATCCAGAGCCCCATCGGCCCAAGTGGATAAATCTCCATGCTTCGAAGTTGAAAAATAGTCATAGTTGTACAACATTGACGATGCGAGGTATGACATTATGATAACCAACATGTCCGAGGTGTACAACAAAGATGTCGAAGGTGTGTGGTGCTCTCTATCACCATGATTATCGACGAGACAATGCCTCACACAATCGGTTAATTCATCAATAGAGGCACCATAGCGGTTTAATCGTTGGATAAAGGGAAAAGTAGTCCGAGAACATGCAGAGGTACATGGACAAGAAGATGCGTAAGGCTCAGACGCATACGATATCCGTGATTGATGGCCCGATGAGGAAGTACGAGATCCATCTCGAGGCAAAAATATGTAAATAGCCATGCCAAGGGGATAGGAAGCATGCTTGCACCCTCACTGATGTGGCCACCTACACCTGCAACAAGACGAAGCTTCTGGACAAGCCATGCTTGCATGTATACAGGGCATGCACACAACTTAAGCATATATCTACGCCAGACATCTTCGGTACTATGACATGCACCATCTTTTCAGACATGAAGCGTTGAGATTAACTCGCATAACATGGACATGAACCATAGGGATCTTTGGTCGTAAATGGTGAAATGGGGCCCAAACAAAGCATTGAAGACAACTCGAAGGGATGATGGCGTAACTGCACTTTGGAAACAATATGAATGACAAACAATGGGCAATAGATCTGCTCGAAGAAGTATAGGATATGCATGACCTTGAGGCCTCCATGAAGTATTGCCCCAAAAGATCGAGCTCTTCTAGGCGCCACTAGTTAATATGTCTTGAGGACTTCACCTTCGTGCATATTTGTAATGTTTTAGTTCAACTATTTCCACATTGTAATGTTCTAATTCTAAACTTTCCACTTACAATGATATTTGTACGTGAACCGCCAAAGCTTTATAATGTCGTAATGATATGGTAATGGGTAGTGTTGTAATATTTGCACCTTTAATGGCCATTGGTTCTATTATTGTGTACATTCATTCTATACTTCATTTCATTTCTATGCTTCATTTGCATGTATTGTTGCATTCTTACTATTGCAAACCGACTCTGCATTTACTCTCTTGCGTGCCATGGTGGAGGGACCGGCTAAGCCTCCTCTATCTGAGCTATTGGAAATATTTTGTGATGAACATCACCATAGCAAGTTGTGGATTACGAGGGATGGTCCTCCACCCCTTGTTCTTAGGTCAGCTAAGCATCACTGGCCCCTTGACCCGTGCTACATTCCACTTCTTTGGGACACGAGTTTGTTGCCCTTTGCCAGGATGCTCCACATCGGCCACAACTTCACACTTGATGGGTCTCTCATGTCGACATTTGTTGACAGATGGAGACCTAAGACCCACACCTTCCACTTTTGGTGGGGAGAGATGTTGATCACTCCCCAGGATGTGTCCATGTTAATAAGTCTGCCAATAGGGGAGCCACAGTTGTTCCACCCCAAGTCGGTGGATTGGAAGGTCTGCTTGTAGCATCGGTCTGGTCGATCTGTCCAAGAGAGGACCCGTGGTGACCCTCAGTCATGGCTGAGGCATTTCACGCACTGTCCGGAGGATGCACCATACGAGGTTGTTAGGATACACCTCAAGGTGTACCTATTGTTTCTTTTCGGTTGGGCCTTATTTCCCATCACACAGGGTGATTGGGTGTACCCCTAGCTACATCCACATCACTGAATCTTTGGTTGATGCTAAGCTTGGGTAGATGCCCCAGTACAGCTTTGGATTAGCTATCCTTTGCATGACCTACAGCGGGTTGTGTGACATCTCGCAGCGTGTGCAGCACGAGTGAGAAACTCATGCTTCCCGTGTGATACGTGCTACTATAGTTGTGGAGTTAGGAGCACTTCCTTATTGTGCGCCCCACGATACGGGTTCTAGTGCACCCGTATGGCATGGTCCATGACCAGATAGCCAGACACACCATGGGAACCGGTACAAAATTTTGGACCTTTTTTGCTCGGTACAAAAATTCAACAAAACCTCTCGGCTCGCCTTTCATTAATCGCTTTTGCCACGTCGCCCACCGTTTTCACCACCCAACCACCCTATCACCTCCGCCCAGCTCTGCCCATGCTGCCCACCTCCTTAATGGCACTCAACGTCCACTTTGGCGGAGAAGCCGATGAGTTGAGCGCGGGTTCTCACCGCGGCCATTTCTTCTCGCCATCCATCTCGCGAAATTCTCACCACTACTTAAGCTTCTGAGCGCATCACCATCACTCAAGCTTGCCCCTTGTTCACTCTCATACCTTAACTGAGCCCTAAGCTCCTTGAATCATAGAGAACGAGAGCATCGTTCTCAGCGCCGGTGAGCGAGCTCCGCAACGCCATTTCTAAAGTGAGCTTCCATAACCTTGCCAATCAAGGCCATCACGCGCCACTTACCTCACTCGATGCTCTCTTTGTGCTTGATGTAGCTCCAGAACCCCGAGCTCAAAAAGCCATCGCCATCTTCACCTCCAAAGGCTCCACCCTGCTCGACTTCCTTGTACTAACAATTTGGTGAGCTTGGACCTCATCTCGACAGCGCCATAGCGTGTCTTATACACAAATGATGCTTCTCCTCTCATAATGAAGCTCCAAATGCAAAGAAGCCCTTGGATCAATCATCTTCCCATTTTGGCCGCCAGAACATTTTCTAGTTAGCCACTAATTCGGTGACCCCCGGCCGATTCTTTTGTCTCTACCATCCTCAAAGTCCTAGAAAGCTAATGTGTACCTTCTTGTAGCATCTCCATCGCCATAGCACACTATCGACGGCAGCCTCCTTTGCGCCGCCACTATTCAACGTCGCCCCGCCACTCCAGTCATTCCCCGACTTCCTCAAGGACTCGGGTGAGCTTCTAGTAGATCCCTAGGGCTTTTGCGCACGAGAAACCATGTCACCACGCTCCAAAGGACTGTTGGTCCCCGAGCCGTTGCCTATAGCATCGCAATGACCCCTAAAGCTAATGCACACACTCACTTGCCGCCGATTAGCTTCAATTGCTAAAACCACCTTGAGGCCTGAGGAGCTCCCTCACTCTTCTCTGGCGTAGCACCACCTTCGGTCACCTCTCCGGCTTCCACCACCACCCGGTGGCATCGTTGTCGAGAGGGGAACTCATTTTGGCTAAGTCCCAAACCTCCTCGTGCCTGCCTCACCACCGGCAAGCTCGCCATGGCGTTTCGCCATGCGTGCGTGCAGCCCTTCCTTTCTCTCTCTCGCTAGTGGGGCCCACATGTTTAAACAATGGTTAGCACTTAATTACAGAGTTTAAGTGTACTACCAATGACATGTTGGACCAAGCCGGTCGATTAAGGACCAAACGCTTCAGACATCCGACCTAAGCATAAGCGTACAACCACATGTGCTAGTATGGGATGACATTAGCTAATTAAGTCATTGAAAACTAGACTTGCACGCTGGTAGGTCAGTAGTAAAGTGCGGGCATGATCGGTGTAGGCATGTCCGAAGGGGCTCCTTTCACTGAGGCGTTGGGCACAAAGCTTGCAGGCACAACTGTGAATGCCTCACTTGACGGGGGTGTACCCGGGTGAAGTGAGGGTGTTCATTCACTAGACTAGTGCAAGGATAGGACTAGATGATGTAAAGGCTTCGACATCGCGTTTCTAGACTACTTACCAAAGGTAGTGAGCAAGTGGTATCGATTTAATGCCAAACAAACTAGAGAATTTGTGTTCGTGGGTAAAGTTGTACCCCTCTCGCAGTGTAAACCTATTTAAATAGCCGTGTTCACGGTGATGAGCGTGCTAAGTGTAGCATTGCCGTATAGTCTTGGTTTTCATAAAAATGTTTCTTGTTGGAAAACATGGGAAATGATTTGTGGGTTTATATTTGAGTTGAATGCCATGTCTATGGCTAAATGTTAAAAGTTGCTGCACCCGAGGAGGGTCATGAGTTGTTTTGTTGTTCATTCAATTACTTACTAGTTGTCATTTATCTATTTAATCGCTTCTTAAAACATCTCATTTGTAAGATACTATGTATTGATATTACAAATAAAACTTGCTTAATGCAAAATAACTTGTAGCATAGAGCCTCATCTCTTGTTAGCCTTGAATTTATAAATTTTGTGATACACTACAAATCTTACCTTGAGTACGCATTGTACTTAGTTTTGCTTAAATTATTGTTCGTATTATGAGGATGAGCCTATGCCATATCGACGCTTCTTCGCACCTTAACCGGAGGGTTCGGTGACGTGTCTCTAGGCTTTGTCTCTTGTTGGTTACTTGAGGGTTTGGATGGGCATGTCACCGAAATTATCTACTTTTATCACTTCTACTTCGCTGCTACTTTTGTTACTTTGTTGATACTTGCTTTTATTTCGCGGTGGGCATGTGAAGTAATAACTTTTAACCGCTAAGTTATGTACCACCATTTATTTTATTTTGTATGTATGAATGTATGGATGTGAATATCAATGTTGTGATTGTGTGTACTAGCCACTGATAATGGGACTAGTACAATACACACATAAGGGCTTTAGGTATTCAAAGCCCGGGGTCTGACACGCACCGACGGTCAGTGTAGTGCACACAGGACGCTGAGTGGTTAGTGACGACTTGCCACCTCATTTTTTCCCATATGGTGGACCCTTACACGCCGCAGCATGTAATGCGATAGTTCATTCTTTTCCAGCTTGTCCCCCTCCCCCCTGGCAGGATGCTCTTGCGAGCTTCCCACCTGTGAGTGCAACACCATTCGAGTAACATTTATTGTTGCTTCCTACATCCGTTATTCTCACATCTATCCGTGCCCAATGTAGGCAAGCGAGGAAGGGCCGACATAATGACTACTAGACCGCAGTATAGCTCCCATGGACTATGGCGTGGGAGCAGATGGCGCACACAGAGGTTGTATACGTGCAAAGGAGGAACGACGTTCAGACTTACTGTGAGTACATGGAGTGGTACGTACCACGGACGCACACCGAGCTCATTCATCCTCAGAGGGAACACGGGTAGGCCACGCTAGCACAATTTCAAAAATTCTACCGCGCAACCAAGGAACCTTCGCTAGTAATAGATCACGGATTACCACTAGACGCGCAGAATCGCAAAGGAAAGAAGAGTCTATGTAGCGCTGGTGGTGTTGTAGTCGTGATTAGCCTCAAGGCCTCCAAGTGTTCTCGTGACCGCCACAAATTGCGGATCGCCCTAGAGTTGAAGCCTTGTAGCAATGCCTCCAAGGTATCCACACATACGGGCAGAGCCACCACGCCACGGAGTGCTACCGCCGATCGCGTGGTTTTTGAGGAGGTGTGGCGGCTAGGGTTTGAAATTCAAAATCACAATAACCCTATGCCACCACCCCATCCATTTATAGGCATCCATGATGGGTCTCGAACTTTGAGGTCCATTAGGAACTCGTGGCCCATAAGAATTCGGATCACCATCCAAAATGTGTCACAGCCCTTTAAGTGTGCGACCCTATAGGTTTACGTACACTTGGAGATGGCCCGAGTACTCCTACTTGTCCACTAATCGGTAGTGGCCCCTAGCAGGACATACCAACTCCCGAGTATACGTAAAGATCACATCAGACGAACCTCAACAAATCTCATATGTATTTCCCTTTGCCTCACGATATTGGTCAAACTCAAGGCGAGTATGTGCCATCCTTGTTGATTAGCTTAACCACTCTTTCTCAATTACGTGACTCGAATTCCCCGACTATGGTTAACTCTTTAACTGCGAGTATCATGGACATGCATTTCTGGAATTCGATCACTTGAGAAGCCTACAGATATCTCTCCATTGCATGGAGGGACAAATCCTATCTTGATCGACCATGTCTCCACGCATGTGTCATGATAAACCCGAAAGCTACCTTTATAACTACCCGGTTATGGAGTAGCATTTGGCAACCCCTAAGTAAGTCACTACACATCTCAATTACGTGCGACAACCTCAAGTCTAAGAATATAGCATATGCATTGTAAATGAAATCAACTGATGACATATAAGAATACAACGTTCTCGCAGTGTCTCATGGTGGGTCGATCCAACCCCATGTTCGCTAACATGTGTCCATATTATTGGTTTAATATCTCCATATCTATGATCCGTGAAACATGGTCATCAACCAATACATATGCTAGTCTATTCATATGTGTCCTCATATGTTTCTGGCTAGGGATCGCTTTAGAATAATCATCACAAAGATAAATATAGTGTTTCACAATCAAGTCACATACTTGATAATAAACATTAATGATATTATTCTTGGAACAAGATAACATATTATCCAATAAATTATGAACATAACGAAATATAATCATCTCTATGATTGCCTCTAGGGCATATCTCCAATAGTCTCCCACTTGCACTAGAGTCAATCATTTAAGTATCTAATACCAAAAGCTCTTGTGTGTGCCTCATGTTTTAGCTATGTGAGAGGTTTTGTCAATGGATCAAGAACATTTAAATCAGGTGGACTTTGCATATCTTTACATCTCCTCTATCCACAATATCGTGAATAAGATGATAGCGCCGAGTATATGCTTGGACTTCGATGGGATCTAGGCTCTTAGCTTGCATAATAGTTCCATTATTATCACAATAGAGATCCACTAGGCTCAAGGCACGCGAGACCATACCCAATTTAGCAATAAAATTCCTTATCCAAACACCTTCCTTCAGAGCTCGTGGCCGCAATGTACTCGCCTTCGTCAGAGAATCAACAACCGCCCCTTGCTTGGAACTTTTCTAGCTCACTGCTCCTCCATTCAAAAATGAATACAAACCCAGATTACGAACGATAATCATCTTTGTTAGTTTGGAAGCTTGCATCGGTGTAACCATTTACAACGAGCCATAAACTAGGAACACATCCTTAGTCCTTCTCAAGTACTTAAGAATGTTTTTTATAGCTGTCCATTGACCTTCACCGGGATCAGCTTGGTATCTGCTTGTCACACTTAGAGCATATGATACATCTGGTCGAGTACATATCATGGTGTATATGATAGATCCAATAGCTGAGGCATATGGAATACCATTCATATGTTCTCGCTCATCAGTTGTCGAAGGACACTAACTCTTGCTAAGACTTATGCCATGTGATATCAGCAAGAACCCCCCTTCTTGGTTTCCTGCATGTTGAACTGTTTCAACACCTTGTCAATATAAGTACTTTGGCTTAATCCAATTAGCCTTCTTGATCTATCCCTATAGATCTTTATCCCTAAGATATATGCTGCCTCTCCTAGGTCCTTCATAGAAAAACTATTTTTCAATGAGGTCTTAAAGGATTCTAGCATAAGAATGTTATTCCCAATCAATAATATGTCATCCACATATAATATTAGGATTACAAGTGTGCTCCCACTAACCTTCATGTAAACACAAGGTTCTTCTTTGTTCTAGACAAAACCAAACCTTTTGACCTCCTCATCAAAACGTATATCCCAACTCCGAGATACTTGCTTCAACCCATAAATAGATTTATGAAGTTTGCATACTTTACTAGCATTCTTTGGATCGACAAAACCCTCAGTCAGTGTCATATACACATCCTCACTTAGGTTTCCATTAAGGAAAGCCGCTTTTGACATCCATTTGCCATATCTCATAATCGAAATATGCAAAGAATAGCTATAATGATCTCGCATGATTTAAGCATCGCTATCAAGCGAGAAAGTCTCATCGTAGTCAACTCCTTGAACTTGTTGAAACCCTTTGCGACTAGTTGAGCTTTATGAATGTGAATATTTCCATCCATGTCAATCTTTTTTCTTATAGACCCATTTGCACTCAATGGTTTTAACACCATTAGGTAGATCAACTAGGTTCCAAACCCGATTGTCTCCCATAGAGTCTATCTTAGATTTCATGGCTCCAAGCCATTTCTTAGAGTCCGGCCCATCATCGCTTTCTTTATAAGTCACAAGCTCATCGATATCCAACAACAATATATCATGCGAATACCGAAAGGTGTACTTTACGATCCCGTCGACCTTCATAGATTTGGTGATTCCCCACTCAGTATCTTCGCCATGGTTCCCCAACCACATTTTCCCTTATTGGGGCGCTCAGAGCTAGGTCCTCCCCAAGTGGAGTTTCTCGAACCTCTTCGAGTTGTATGGTTCTCCCACTTGCCCTTCTCGAGAGAAACGCTTTCTCTAGAAAGACACTATTTCGAGCGACAAATACTTCGCCCTCTTCTCGATTGTAGAAGTAATATCCTTTGGTTTCCCTAAAATATCGTATAAAGAAGCATTTATCTGACTTGGGTGTGAGTTTATCAGACATCAAACATTTAACATAGACATCATATCCCTAAATCTTTGGAAAAGACAAACTAGGACTCTTCCTAGTCCATATCTCATATGGTGTCTTATTCACTGATTTAGATGGTACCCTATTTAAAGTGAAAGAAGCAGTTTCTAGAGAGTAACCCCTAAAAGACAATGGGAGATCCGATTAGCTCATCATCAACCTAACCATGTCCAACAAGGTCCGACACACCGCCGAGACACCCCATTCCATCTGTGGAGTG
This sequence comes from Phyllostachys edulis, assembly GCA_036346405.1. Classification (NCBI taxonomy): domain Eukaryota; kingdom Viridiplantae; phylum Streptophyta; class Magnoliopsida; order Poales; family Poaceae; genus Phyllostachys; species Phyllostachys edulis. The sequence goes on from JAYEVD010000517.1 coordinate 24,064, forward strand.
CCCGTGGTATAAGTCGGGACAATTCCACATTGCTTCAAATAATCACCAAATTCATAGCTCAAATATTCACCTCCACAATCGATCATAAAAATTTGATTGTCATGCCAAGTTGATTTTGTACCTCACTCTAGAACTCCTTGAAATTTTCAAAGGATTCCGACTTGTGCCTCATTAAATAGATATATCCATATCTACTAAAGTCATCAGTGAAAGTAATGAAGTATTGAAAACCATCTCTAGCTGTTGTGCTCATTGGCCCACACACATCTATATGTACGAAAGTGCCAAGTCGACGCCTCTCGCTTTGTCCAAAGGAAAGACGCCTTGGTCATCTTTCCAAGTAGACAAGATTCGCATATTTCAAATGATTCTAAATCAAATGAGTTTAGAAGTCCATCATCATGGAGCTTCTTCATACGTTTCTCACTTATGTGACCTAAACGACAATGCCAAATAAAAGTGGAATTCATATCATTAGGCCGAAGCCTCTTCGCATTAATATTATAGACAGGTGCATCATCAAGATTTAAAATAAACAACCCATTCATAACAGAAGCATAGCCATAAAACATTTTATTTAAAAATATAGAACAACCATTGTCCTCAATAATGAACTTATAACCCTCTACCAACAAACATGAGGTGGAGATAATGTTTCTACTCATGGCTGGAATACAATAACAATTATTCAAATACATAATAAATCCTGAAGACAAAAGTAATGGCAAAGTCTCGACGGCTAATGCAACAACCCTTACTTTATTCCCGACGCGAAAATCCATCTCGCCTCTTGCAATGCTCCTACTCCTTGTTAGACTCTACATCGAATTGCCAATATAAGAAACCAATCCGGCATCAAATACCCAAGAGTTAACTGAAGAATCAGCAAGAAAAACATCTATAACATTAATACCTGAAGTGGAAGGCTTAGTCCCACCATTTTTTTTCAGATCAGCCAGGTATTTCTTGTAGTTCCTCTTCCAATGGCCTCTCTCTTTGCAGTAAAAGCATTCATTCTTTGGAGTCGGGCCAGACTTAGTCTTGGGCTTAGGCTTGTTAGTATGGATCTCATCGAAAGCTTTAGCCTTGCCCTTTCCTTTGACCCAAGTCTTAGCCTTCTTCTTGAAGCTTGTACTCTTTTGCACCATCATCACATGACTGTTGCTTTTCTTAACGCTGTCCTCTACAGTCTTGAGCATCATATGTAGCATGGTCAGATTCTTGTCTAAGCCATTCATATGGAAGTTCAGAATGAATTGGCCATAGCTTGCAGGAAGCGATGCAAGAATCAAGTCAGTAGCCAACTCTTGGCTAAGGGGAAAACCAAGTTTTTCCCAGCTCCGTGTGTAACCAACCATCTTAATCACATAAGGGCTCACCGGACTACCCTCAGCTAGCTTACACCCAAACAAATTCTTCGAGATCTCATATCTCTTAGTTCTTGCTTATGTCTCAAACATGCCTTTGAGCGCCACGATCATATCGTATGCCTCTATGTTCTCAAACTGCTTCTGAAGGTCTGAGGTTCATGCCAGCAAGCATGAGATGGCTAACATTAAGGACTCATCACATACCTTTTATAGGTGTTTTAAGAGCAATAGTAGTATTTTCAAAGATGCACTGGATTTGGTTCATCTAGAACATATTCCTTTTATCTTGCCAAAGAATAATTCATAGGTTGCGGGACCAATCCACAAAATTTGTTCCATTCAGTTTTTCTTTATCAAGTATCGAACATAAAGCAAAATTGAAGGTAGGTACAACAATTGGTGCTATGATCTACAACATAAAATATGCAAAAATTAAGACATATGTTCAAGAAAAGTAACTTCTATTAAACAATTTAATAAAGATACTCCCACTAAATTCCATATCTAGGGCTGGAAAAATAGCCCGAGGCTCGCGAGCCTGCTCGACTCATAACGAGCTTGAGCCGGCTCGGCTCGGGCTCGTCCAATTTTCGAGCCGAGTTGAGCCACTGCTTTCACCAAGAGAAAACAAGCCGAGCTCTGCCGCCGCTTGGCTCGCCTGCTTGTCCGAAGGCCAGCCCACTCGTGTGGCTCACGTGTGACTCAGGCCGAATTGCCATCTCTAGGAGGCCTAGTACTCCATGAGGTAGCCCACAGCCGACCCGCCAATCACACACTCGTGACACTCCTAACCTACCCCAATCCTCCGTCCCCATTCCCTAATCTCCCGATCCCTTCCTTTCCACGACCTCCAGATGCCGCCTCACTCACTGGCGCCCTCCACCCGCCTCTTGTCCCCTACTGCACCGCCTCCACCCCGACTACCCACCTCCGGATCCTCCTCTTCATCGTGGATCGTTTGCTCCTCCTCACCCAAATCCTAGCCTCGTCCTCCGCCGCCATCTCCATGGCCGAGCCTCTCGACCAAGGCTGTCGGTGTGGTTCCGACGGGCGCGAGGCCATCGCTGCGTCTCAAAGGCAAGCTTCCGCTCGACCGCACCCATTGCGCGGTCATGAGGCCACGCTATTTTGGAGGATTTGGTCGAGAGATGCTACACAATTCTTTCTTAGATTTGTTTGATTGGTCGTGGTGCAAATGCGATGCGTGGCGAAATTGGCGGCGCTGCTGTTTCAAGATCACCGTGTTTAGTTGTTTTGCAAGGTCTTGTAGAGGCAAAGCAGATGATTATTGTTGTTCTTGATACTTGAATGGTTGTGATGATTGTTTTGCAAGCCCCCACCGATGATTGTTGTTGTTGTTCTTGAATAACCGTGATGAACTCGATGATTGTTGTTGTTGTTGTGGCTATTGTGATGAACTCGATGATTGTTGTAGCCGCCGCTATATGCTTGAAGATGCCTATGCCTAGCTTGCGAGGGCTTGTAAGCCAACTCGAGCCTCCTTTCGAGCCGAGCCGAAGTCGTGCTTTAGCTCGTGCTCGAACCGAGCCGAGCCGAGCCGCCATTGAACGAGCTTGAGCGAGTTCTGCTCGAGCCGGCTCGGCTCTGCTTTCTAGCCCTATCCATATCCTCTTATGACATTTAGTGATTCAAGACCCATAATCGCTAATCTACTAGTGAGCGCTGGCATCACCGCTAGAAGATTAGTAAAATTGGTAAGCAACCGCTTGCTAATCATATCTCTATATAACTCTTGTTGTTGGACAACATCTCTATGCTTCGCACCCAACCTTATGCCCCAAGCTCCATATCCATTATGATGACCTTGTCAAGTTAAACCAATGCTATGCGTAAGTGTTCAACACAAACCCATCTAGTCAAGGAAAATTAATTGTACTCTGCTTTAGCAAGACCTACCATTAAATACTTGACTTTGGATGGTGCAGCTAATTGGGAGGGCATCAATTTAGCTTAATATTATGTGAGGGAATTTTACTTCTACCATGTTAAAAGTATTTGGAGCAACTAAATAACATGCATAGAAATAAACGAACAGGAGTATAAATGCATTCATAGACAATCACATTGCATCTTGATATAGTATGACACTTCCACATGGTGATCTCCATCGTCGTGCTTTCTGTTCGCCATGTCTCCAAGTGACCAATTGCTCCAAGAACTCTCACTAAGCCATTACTCCTAATAGCACTAGTAATAAATTACAAGGAGTGAAAAAGCATCACAAGTCGACACGTAGGCTGTTATACAAATATAGACAGCCTTGGGCTACAATAAGCATGACATGTAGGTCATGAACATTACACACATACATGCATCTCATACATCATGGGCCATACTATTCACAAAATCATGTAAAAACAAGTTATGCATAGAATCGCATTGTATCTAACGGATGGTGTGAACTAGCAATACCAAAAACAAAGTTAAGATCTTAGTCCACAAGGGTGGCAACCTGCACCAGAGGGGTGGTAGCCCTATCCAATCTACTGTTCTGTCCATGTAACTCGCATTGGATTAATCATATTAACCCTTTCCGATCGCAACTCCGATTCGATCAACCAGATTGATCTTCATGTGCTCCATGGATTTACGATCACTATCTGCCCTGATAGCGGAAACCGACTGGTAGAGGAAAGTCGTGATTCGACCATGAAAACACGATCACAGAATAACGATCATGAACCCATCTTGAGACCACCGCACAATGACGATCATATCGACCATCATCAAAAACAATCTATCATATAGAACAACCAACAGACACAATAATAGATCACATCTATGACTCCCATATATCACAATATGTATCTAATCAATCTAAAACTAGACAGATGGCTCGATACCACTATAGGAACATGGGTAGGCTACACTAGTGCAATTTCAAAAATTCTCATCACAGAACCAAGGAACCTCCGCTAGTAATAGATCACAGGATTATCACTAGACGCACAGACTCGCAGTGGAAGAAGAGTCGATGTAGCTCGTTGGTGCGGTAGTAGTTGTACCAGCCTCGCACCTCCTCCAAGTGCTCCTCGTGACCGTCACAAATTGCAGATCGTCCTAGCGTTGAAGCCTTGCAACAATGCTTCCAAGGTATCCACACATACAGGGCAGAGACACCACGCGCTAGAATGCTAGCGCCGGCTGCGTGGTTTTGGGCGAGGGAGGTGTGGTGGCTAGGGTTTTGGGAATTCCAAAAATCATAATAACCCTATACCACCACCCTCTATTTATAGGCATCCATGATGGGTCTCAAACTTTGAGGCCCATTAGGAACTCGTGGCCCATAAGAATTCGGATCACCATCCAAATGTGTCCTAGCTCTTGCGCATGCCCTATAGGTTCACGTACACTTGACATGGCCCGAGTACTCCTACTCATCCACTAATCAAGAGTGGCCCCTAGCAAGATATGCCGACTCGAGTATATGTAAAGATCAAATCGGATGAACCTCAACAAATCTCATATGTATTTCCTTTGCCTCACGATATCGGTCAAACTCAAGGCGAATATGTGCCATCCTTGTTTATTAGCTTGACCACTCTTTCTCGATTATGTGACTCGAATTCCCCAACTATGGTTAACTATTTAACCGCGAGTAGTATGGCCATGCATCTCTGGAATCTGATCACTCGAGAGGCCTACAGATATCTCTCCCATTGCATGGAGGGGCAAATCCTATCTTGATCGACCATGCCTCGACGCATGTATCATGACAAACACGAAAGCTACCTTTATAACTATCCAGTTACGGAGTAGCATTTGGCAACCCCTAAGTAAGTCACTACACATCTCGAGTACGTGTGACGACCTCAAGTCTAAGGAAATAGCACACGCATTGTAAATGTAACCAACTGATGACATATAAGAATACAACATTCTCGTAGTGTCTTGTAACATCCCCAAGTTAATTAATGATAATTAGTATGCATCTTATCAGCATGCATGACATTTTGGAAACATTTGCATCATTTATTGCACTTGAAAAATCTCAAAACAAGATTTAACATACACTTCAAAATTTAACTCCAAAAGAAAATAAGAATAAAAACTTTTATTATCATCTATAACTAATTTATTAAAATACTAGAATAATTATCATGATTTAATATAATTTTTCCCAAATTTTGGAACCTTTTTCAACCCCGTAACATTCAAACTCAAATCAATAACCTATTCCAAGTTTGAATTTAAACTAAGCAAATAAATATTGAACAATGATGTTTTATAATTTTTATGAACACTAGGTTGTCCCAGAACACCTCTGAATTATTTCAGAATTTATAGAATTTTATTTCTATTTTTAAAGCCTCACCAAATCTGTTGAACTTTGGTCAAACCGGTTTCAAAACTCTGCTCATTACTATTTGACCGACCGGACCCAACGTGACTTGATCCAGCCCAACCACCTTTGCCCGCACCTCTTTCTCACAGTCTCTACCAAGGCCCCACCGCTAGGGTCATCTTCAACCTCGGCAAGACTCGGCTCCACGTGGCCAAGCAGTTCAGTTAGCGTGAGCGACGCCGTGAGCCACCGCCTCTTCCACCTTTCCTCGAGCATCACGGCTAACGCCGCCTCTTCCTCCGTCCTCTTCCCCGCCAAAATCAACCCTACCCTCTCTCTCACCACTTCTCCTCTAGGTGGCGAGGAGAGGAAGCTCTGGTGATCGCTCCTCTCTGTAAAATCCCCACCAACTTGTCCCCAAAGACCTACTTCCCTTGCCATCTCCATTTTTGCTAACCTAACTCCTCTCTCTTGTAGTGCTCGGGCATGGATGTGTCCTTTTCGGCTCTAGTGCGCGCTCTGGAGGTGACAGAACCGACGAGCCAAGCCGACTTCCCCTTCGGTGAGCCTCAAGCCCTCTAACCTTGTCTAGGAGCTCCGCCTAGCCCCTTTGAGTCTCCCCACCGATTTAATCAGCCTTTGCTACAGGAAATATCTCCCTCGACCTTTGTCTTCTTTAGCTCTGACCAAGCTCTACCTCGGGCCATTTCGACGTCTCCGATGAGTAGCTCCGACCGCGACTCGTTCTTTAGGTTCCGAGGGTCCTACTTATTCTTATCTAAGCCCATGCCCCTTTCTCCTGCTAGGAATGACCGGGTCGCCGTGAAGCTCCATGGCCGCACCGCCGTCATCCATGTCTCAGCCACCGCAGTGCCTCTCCGCCTTAATGGACAGCTCGGATTCATGTTCTTGGTGGCGAGGCGACGTAGATGCGCTCTTCCCCAAGCCTTCTTGACCACTAGAGCAGCCGGACCACGAGTGCCATCCCGTCATCTCCGCCGGCCATCGAGACGCCTCCTCCGGCGACCATCGAACCTCGACCACCTCGGGTGAGTTCACTACCATCAAGCAGTTTATTCAGGTTTGCAGTCGAGCCTGGGCTCATTGCTGCAGGCCACGACGAGGTTCGCCACATGCACTCTTCACGCCACGCCCGACAACCCTCAGTGTGGGGATTAGCACTAATTTTGGTCGGTTTAGGTAAAGCAATGATTAGCTTTAATTAACACGTAATTTAATAAATCTTGTTTGAATGACACGCGGGCCCTTGAACAAAAAAAACAAAAGGGATAAATGCTGGTTAGAGTTAGTGTCTTTGACATGTGGGCCTGGTCCCCTTAGTGAGCAAGCAGACTTGGACCGTGAACTTGGTTCACAAGAATGAGTCATGACATAGGGTCCCACTTGCCTGCTTAACCGAAATTAAATTGGAAAATGAAAAATAACACTATGCACTCGCCCCACCTGTAAGTGACCATGGCTAGATACCTCTCGGTACAAAAAGTACCAAATGCTTATAGAAATTCAAATGATTAATATATGAACTAAAAAATGAATAAATTCTAAAATGCATAACTAATTCATTCTAACTCCAAAAAAAAGGAAACCAATTTTGTTATTTTTATTTTAAATGAACTATATATCAAAATAGGTTTCAACCTTGTCACTGTCTCAGAAAATATAGTTATTGGAGATTGATCCAAAACCCATTTATTTATACACTAGAAAATGCCTTTAACTTTAAAAATTAATAACTATTTCATCTTAACTCCAAAATGGATGAAACCAGTTTTGATAATTTTAATTTTAAGTAAACTTTATTTTAAAATAGGTTTCAAACATGTCTCTGTAGCAGAGAATATATTTTTGTAAAATGATCCATAATTCTATTATTTTTACAATAGAAAAAGACCGATAACTTTAAAAATGTATAACTAATTCATAAAAACTCCAAATGAGATAAACTAAGTTATTTTGATCTTATAATATTATTCTCTGTTTATCTATGTAATCCTTTTTTCCACTACTATTCTACAAATTTTGACCAAAAATTAAATTCGTGAACAAGAATCCATTCTAATTAAATTGGATTTTCCAAAATCAATTTCAAACTGTCATAACTTTCACATTCTAAATCCAAATGAAATGAAACTTTCACCTAAATTCATATAAAATCATGAGATACCAACTGTATAATTTTCATACATTTTTAGCATTTTGAATTTTTGGCTTATTTGGTGTTAATTGCAATATCGTTTTTCGATAGATTTCTATTTATACTAACATATTCATGAGTGTAACCTGAGATTGAACAAGTGGTATAGAAAAGGTGTGAGCACCTCCTCTTGATCATATTGCTCCTACTGATTTTAAAATGTTTTGTATGGTTTTAATCTCTCAATTGCATGCTATTTTGAAAAGTATGTTCATGGGTAGAAGTAGTTAATTTCGCTTGTCTGCATTGGCCCTCCTTTGAATTTTGATTACCCTTTACCTTGAATGATTAAGGCTATATGTTATATGGGATTGTTGCTAATTTGTAGAACGATGCTTAGTCGCTAGTAGTTGTAGCCGAAAGCTGTTGATGGAGCTAGTCCATTGGCTGATGGATCGAATTGAATCTTAATGAAATTTGAGGATTATATGGAGTTGATTATGTTGAATTTGAGGAAAATGTCCAGATCTTCGAATCTGATTATTATGAACTTGTTGGGAAGGTTGTTATTGTTGTGTGTTGGACTTGGACGGGTGATAGGGTGATGAAGGGGTGGTCCCGGATTTGCGTAGCCCCGTCTGGGTATTTGAGGACCGGTCTGTGGTGTGATGAACCAAGTCTTACATACAACCACACGCCGGGATAATGGCGAAGGCTTGGCTTAATAATTTGTTGTGTGTTAGCTATCGAAACACAATTAGATTGGCAATTGTTGTTGTTTGGTTTTAATGACTCTCTTGTCAATCAAGTGGGGGCATTTTATATTTTTATTTTCTTGCCCTTAAGGGTCTCTTGTTTGTAAGGGACTTACTTACACAACGAGGTTCCTCGTGGTTCAAAGCACTGCTCGCCTAGCCATGGGATTGTCCTCGTGGGTTGATAGTTAGGACATGACATTGTAACGGCCTCATTATGCTATCTCACCACACTCCTAAGGAAGAGTGCATTGGCCGACATTGAGAGGTATGCATATCGTGGGTAAAGCTGCATAACTCACAGAGTCAAATAAATCTATTCAATAGCCGTGTCCCCGGTTATGGACACCACTTGTGGGAAAGCATGCACAGTTAGCTTATGGAAAATTAAGTTTGGGTTATGGTTAAAAATGTTACGTCATTATGTTAGTTGTTCAAATCTGAAATGATATCTTGAACGCGAAGTTCGCGTGTTAATTTGTCATGGAATGATTTGTGTCATGAATAGACTGTTCGTGTGTTGATTATATTTAGAGATTATATTGTTGTTGATCATAACTTACTGCTATACAATGTTTTCTAAATGTTTTAAAATGGCAATTTGAATCTATACTGTTTATCTAATTGCAAAAGTTGCTTTATGCTGAAAATTGACTAGTGTAGTAGCCTTCCTTTGATACTTACATGCATCCTTATTTTTCTTGAAAAGTATCGCGAGTACAACTTTGTACTTAAAAATTGTCCATTTGTTCAGGTGAGAAGTCATTCAAATTGGGCAAAGTACTTCAGACGCTACGACTTTAACTCCAATTGGTTGCTTGTGGGATTGTGGGCATGCCAACTCGGTTATTATAGAGTTTCACAATCATGTCACATACTTGATAATAAATATTAATGATATTATTCTTGGAACAAGATAACATGTTATCCAATAAATTATGAACATAGCGAAATATAATCATCTCTATGATTGCCTCTAGGCATATCTCCAACGATCCTCCACCGGAGCGCCCGAGCATGTTAAGCACGAGGAGAGGCTACAGCTGGGCTTCAATCGATGTTGAGCTTCACGGCGTGATTTACACTATAAAACACTCACAATTTATCTTCGCCCAACTTGATATCGTTAGTGCATGTTACTCAATAGGTTTTCCGTGTCCATGCAGCTTGACCGTGCCTAGTGGATCGTGACACACATCCCGCCCGCCTCCGTAAGGGTGGTCACATCGCTTAGGGCTTTCAGTCTGGTAAAGTCCATTTACGACGATACCAAGAAGATCGTAAGGAACTTGAGCTAACGTCTGACGACCGACGACGTGCTTCGAGCTACTCATCAAGTGGACCAATCTAGCTCCCTCACCTAAGTTGGCCTCGCCTAGTGAGTCCGGTGGCCGCCCAAGCATTCCCCATCGGTCATCTCGACTACGTGATTGATGATGTATGTTATGTTCAATTTATTTCCTAATTATTGATTTTGCTTGATGTTCGCTAACCTCATCCAATTTTCAAGCCGCACAATCATGAGGACGATCACTAGTGCGATCGGTGTCCATACACCTACCCACAAATGGAGGAGACAATGTAGGCATAGTGAGTTCATAATACTATAGATTTGTGTTGTTATTGTACCTCGCTGTAATTGCCTTGAACCCTTTTTGTAGCATAGTGTTCCCGCACCATCCTCTACATAGGTCCAAATGAGAGGAGCGTACTCCCATGGCAGGGTATGTTCCACGTGCATGCCTACTTTGGTTCATACATGCATTACTGTTCGTTAGGTCATATTATTCATTATTATGTATTAACACATGCTTTTTAACCAGGTTGGGCGTGGCGGTGTCACCAAATCCACTAATGAAGAAGGAGCCTTCCCATCTACTCCCATGGAGGACTACAGGATACCTCGAGTTGCACCGTACCACCCAGATACCCCCTAGCCTACAGCTAGCGCATTCACCACCAGCTTTGGAGATGTATACCATGGCGACACTCCACAAGACCACAACAAGCATGCAGTATGTCATACTAGCATGACCAAATCTTCACCGCCCTGTATGCTAGTACATCGCATCACCATGACCAAAGCTCCACTTCACCCAGGCCATTGTTACATCATACCATCGGCCATGGCTCGAGGGGATTTCTGGGTTACGGTAGGCTACGATAACATAAAACAAACATTCTACCGCAAGCAACCAAGGAACCTCCGCTAGTAATAGATCACAAGATTTCCGCTAGACGCTACCGACTCAGAGCGGAAATAGAGTCGATGTAGCGAGTTGATGCAACAGTAGTCATACTCATTGCACATCTCTTGAGTTGATGCAAGAGTGGTTGTACTCGCCACAAGATCTTCTCCTCCCCGCCTCCGTGATCGCTAAGTTGCGATCATCCTAGTGCCGATGCTTCACAAAAACACCTTTAAGGTATCCACACATATGGGGCATGGACACCACGCGCTGGAGTGCTAGCACTGGCAGTGTGGTTGAGGAAGGCGTGGCAATTAGGGTTTCGAGAGTTCTTCCAAAAGATTATCATCTCACCCCCATACCACCTCCCCTCTATATATAGGCATCTATGATAGGTCTCAAGCTTGAGGCCCATTAGGAACTCGTGGCCTACAAGAATTCTGGATCACTATCCAAATCAAATCCTAGCCCTTTAAGTGTGCGACCTTATAGGATCATGCGAATCGGTTGTGACTCGAAACTCTTTTTCCGACCACGAGTCGTTAGCACTACCTAATAGGACATAACGATTCCCAAACACACATAAAATATATCTGGATTTAACCTTAATGCAATATGATCTAAGACCAGTCCTTATCACTTACAACCAGCTCAGATCTAGTCACAACCAATCCATATTTAGTTACAACCAACAGAACTCCTCACGACCGCTAGTGATTATGTTCGAAAGCCTCAGGACTACCAGATCTCCATACGCACCGCCATTTACCAGCTTTGACTGTTTACTCACGATCAACCAGATCTAGTCGAATCGAACGACTGCTTGTGTATTCTCCCTTTGTCTCATGACATCCGTTGAACTTTAGGTGAGATAATTTGCCATCCATGGACTGCTCAATACTTTTCGATCAAGTGTCGAATAACTTCATGTGGACGACACTTCAACCACTAGTGGCATGGCCATGCACTTTCTTTATCCAACTACAACGAGGGGCCAGAGATATCTCTCATGTTATGATAGGAGGGCAAATCACATATCCAACCACCATATTCCTCTGCATGTTTCATAATATACCCGAAAGCTGCATTTATAACTACCTAGTTACAGAGTAGCATTTGGCAACTCCTAAGAGTACTATTACATATGTAGGAATCCATGCTGATCTCAGGTCTAAGGATTATACATCATTATTGCTTGAGACCAACTGATGACACATGAAATCATAACAATCTCAACAGTTGTCTCAAGGTGGGTCAAACCAACACCATGTTCTCTAACATGTGTCCATATTATTGGTTTAATATCTCCATATCTATGACCTGTGAAACATAGTCATCAACCAATACATATGCTAGTCTATTCATATGTGTTCTCATATGTTTCGACTAGAGAACATTTAAGAATAATTATCGAGAAATATAGAGTTTCACAATCAAGTCACATACTTGATAATAAATATTAACAATATTATTCTAGGAACAAGATAACATATTATCTAATGTTATGAACATAGCTTAAATATAATCATCTCTATAATTGCCTCTAGGGCATATTTCCAACAGATTCTTACATGAGTAGATTACTGATCTTCTTGGAGGTCGTGGCTAGATTGGCCAAACTTAGCTTGCTAGAGCACCTTAGTTCACACAACGGTCTCCCTAAGATTTTTTCACGAAGACGCGCTCTCTAGACCGGTTGACGCATTCTATGGGTCGTTGCACACAAGACGAGGCCGCTGACGTAGCGACCACAAGGCGACTCAAACGAGTAAGCCATATTGTATCCAGTAGTGTAGCATTGTTCTTCTTTGCATCGCACATGTACTTGGTTTGTATCAGTCCGTATGTAATCAGACTGAAATGACAATCCGCACTAGCTTTTCGCATTGAGTAGGCATCACTCTCCAGCCATCCCACCTTTTTAGACCGAATTGACCCTGTCATGCCACCTATTTAGACCGAAATGCAACCCACGCTAGTTTTTTTTTCTAGTGAGTAGATACCACTCGCCATACCTTTCTTGTGTAAGAAGATTCCATCATAGACATGAGTGCATTGTCCTTCACCATAATTTACCCCCTCAACACTACATTCTAGCTGCTTATAAAAGTAGGGTACACTCCACCACCACAACCAACACTCCACTCCAACTAATTTCGCACAACAGAGACAAAGGATGGAGAAGAGACTTGGAGGAGATCAAGACGCCGGGCTTGGAGATGTCAGCTATAGGAGATGATGCGAAGTGGAGGGCTTGTCGGGAAGGTTAGAACTCACCCGGATCGTTCGGTGAAGGATGAACCTTTACTAATGGAGTTTTCACACCCACAAGCAGACAATGGTAACCTAGCACATATCATTTAGTTGACACACCTAGAGGTCGCCACCGCATACTACATGTGCTTGGATATCCACGTAAAAGAAAACCGGACACATATTGATTTTTTTCACATTGCACGTTGCATTTCACAGATTGTTAACTTTACCTGTGCATAATTGCAACCGTCGGAGCGTTGCTATTTCTTCCAATGGATCGACGGTCCGGACAAGTGTGACAGAGCATTCATCCAGCAGGAGTGCATGATGAACTACATGGTGCTGCCCGAGAACTTGGAAACCTCACTTGACAAGAGCGGGGAAGACAAGACAAAGGTAGCGTTAGTCCCTAAGGAACTAGGGTGGTGGTGGAAGACCAAAAGTCACCACCGAGGATACCTAGGCCGAAAGCAGCAAGAAACAAGGCAAAGGCAGCCATGGTACTCAAAGCAGGTGATTACTTTCAAGGAGGTCCTGGAAGCCCAGTACATGGCTGCCTTTGGGACTGTCCACGCCCGCAAGTCTGCAGGAGACACGCAAGTCTGCAGGAAACAAGGGAAAGGCATTGATGGGTCCTCTAAGAGTGACTTCTTTTTGATCCACCGCTTTTCGATCCAAAAGGCGACATTTATCTTACGTAGATCGGATTGATGATTCGTGTATGTTGTTGTTTCTACCGCATTTAGTAGCAAGACAAACAAATACACGAATAAAAACCGCGCGCTTATGTAATTCACAATCGACATTACAAAGTCTTATTATCGAGTAGAAATCTCATCTTTTAAAGTTAATTCCCAATTATTTACTAATTAATATTTTGTTCTCTTTTTCGAAAGAAATTGGTTGTGCAAACACTACACTCAGAATAAACAAATAGCGGGTGCAAACCCTAATTCAACACAATCTCGTCTCCGTGTGCACGGCACTTCTGCAAGGTACCGTGGAGCGCAGGGAGGGGCAAAGGACGTGACGTGCAGCTCGAAAGGCATGGCAAAGACACTGAGCTCACCATGCCGCGCCCCGGGAGCACTTTTAGCGACACATGTCGCTTGCTGTTCTATCCGTAGTGCCATTTTTGCCAAAACACCGAGTTGACTAGATTTGCTATTTCGCTATGTAATAGTACCAAATGAGCTAAAACTCATTATTTCTGTGGCATGCATGTTCATGGATTAAGACAAGCTCGAGTGACAAACCGATAGACAGCACATTGCATTGAATTGGATTGCATTCTAACGAATTCTTTTCCTTTCCCGATCGATCTATATGTGCCTAGGACTTGTGCATTGTTCAGATTACGATCGCTCCAAAGATAAGGCTCAGGCTTATTTAGAACAAGGGAATTTTAGAGGAAAAATAGAGGATCCAATCTATAGGGAAAAATCATATGATGTGCATTTGGACTTAGGATTGTAGGATTGCTTCAAAGGAGCTTCATAGGATAGGAAATTTCCTACACTTAACATGAGGTCCGACCTCACGCCACAATTTCCTTTTAGAGTTCCCAGCATTTTTCTCTCTCCTCTCTTCTCTCTCAAATCAAGTAACATCTATCTCAAAATTTCTGCTTTTTCTGTGATGCATCAAACGTCTGCTTTTGAGCAATTCCTATTATTTTGTTTCTTATGGATTCAACAAGTCATGACATTTCAATCTTGTGTTTTTAGTTTTCGTGTTTGAAAGAGGCCCTCGCTTGCAAATTAACATTTTGAAGGTTACTAGTGTTATTTGGGGTCCGATAAATTTTTATACCATACAAAAAAATTAGGATTTATTTAATTTTCATCAAATTCAAAATTTAGATAAATTTCGCCTTTACATCTGAAAAATTCAAAATTTTCATCCAAATTTCGAAACCAAATAAAACCGGTTGTTTCACTACCTCCGATAAAATTCTTATATCGGTAGTGTTTTCCTAGTGAGTAGTACGATTCTAGTACCGCCACTACTACAAAAAGGTTAATATCGACGCTTCATTACGCACGGTTGATCAAAACCGCTCAGATAAATACAATCACGCACGGTTTTGGTTTAGCGACCGCTCGTGTTATCGGGTCGCGCTAAAACCGCTCGTGAAGAAGTAATATCACGACGGTTCATGTTGAAAACCGCTTTAGAGTATCACAGACGGTTCTAAACAAGAACCGCTCGTGATACTACTAAATATCATAGACGATTTTTGTTAAGAACCGCTCTCGGATGCCACGACGGTTCTTGTTAAGAACCGACAGATATTATGGTCAACACGCATCGCTTTTGTTTGAAACCGCTCTATGATTCGCAGACAGATGGCGGAAATTTTCAGACGCTGCGCGTGGGAGATTAAATATTTTGGACGCTGTGCGGAGGCGTAAATATTTTGGTACTATCCTTATATATTATAGCCACCGCTTTGTCTTCCACCGTCTCCCTTTGCCTCCCCACGCCGAGTTCGACTACCGCCAACTACCGCCGTGAGCTCCTCCGCCCGGCCAGACGCCACGGTGATGCCGCCACCGCCTCCTTCATTGCCGATGATATCCCCATCCGATCCTCCCTCTTCCTGGTTGATATCCAACATGCCAAGAAGTGATCAATCGCTTGTCGCCTCCCCCGCATTGTTGCTTTTGGTTGGCTCTCAACCAGACCGTGGTTTTCTTGTGAATGAATAGATCAAGATAAGATTACGAACATCGACAAGTGAGCACCTCCGCATCCTTGACTCCGAGTACCGTGCCACCATCCGCCTCTTCGCCCTAGACTCGCTACAAGACCGCTCGTAAAAATGCCCATAACTTTTGCATACGAACTCGGATTGCGGTGTTCTTTGGCTCGCTGAAAAGCTAACGAAAAGCTCAATCCAAAATCCTCAAGTAAAGGTCAAATTCTTCATGAGGTCTCAAAAAGTGAAAACCCCAAAAAATCGTTTAGGGCATCAAAACGCCTCCAAGTTTCGAATTGCTTTTTTTGTAATAGAAAATACTATCATAGACGGTTCTAAACAATAACCGCTCTGTGATAGTCTATTTTCATAGATAGTTCTCAACAAGAACCATCTCAGGATAGTTTTTCACAGACGGTTCAAAAACCGTCTGTGATGACCTCGTAGTATCATCGACTATAACTCGCATTTGCTCAAAAACCGCCTGTGATAACGATTTTGAACCGTCTGTGATTACCTTTTTCGAGTATAGTAGTGGCTTGTGCAAGGCATATTGGTCAAGATTACTAATTATCCAAGTAGTCCTAGTTAGCACTAGTCGATCCGCCAATGACATGCATTCCTCCATCTCGCTATGTCTAGCTATTCGTGTGTACATATATACACTAGATACATGCATACAAGAGTGCTTGCTAGTATAGTAGTAGTAGCAGACAATAGTTTTGGTGAGGACTTCACAATTGTCCAAGACACACTTCGATTCTTCCAAAGAATCAACAAGGAAATCCTATGCCTCAAGCAATTCTACACACTTTCTCCGATTCAATTGGGCTTAAAATTAACTATCATAAGTCTAATTTGTCCGCACCAATGTCTCCTCAGAAGAGACATTCTTGGTTGTCGTGACCTCTCCCTTCACCTATCTCTACCGCTGCTGGGGAACCACTTGCCGAAGTGGGTTATTATATAGGCACGACTAGCGCCGGACGACGGTCCAATGCTAGCATCAGACGCTTTTCTCCGACACAATCGTAATATTTTTTTTCACTTGTTGCAACATATCAAAATTCATAAGCAACATTTCAAAGAAAAGGATATCTCAAAAATCTCATAATCAAAACAAACATCTAGAAAAGAACGCCAACATATCAAAAAAAAAGATGCAACATCTTAGAATTTATATGCAACATTGTTTTTAAGGTCACAATATTTTTTTCAATCTGGCCGCAAAGATTTCTTTTCAACGATCGCAACATTTTTATCAACATCGCAACAAAAAGAGGAAACATCTCAGAACAACTATTGCAACATCCCACGGATGACCATGCACAACACAATTTAGAAAAGTTGATGAAACATTTAAGAAAATACATTGCAACAAACGAAACACTTTATGCAACAATTTCATAAAGGGGTTGCAATACAAAACGCCAACTTGCTTTGGCGGTCGTGGAAGTTGGCCACCATGGCACGTGAGGTCCTGTGACAAAGACGCCGTGAAGCACCTTGAGAGCCCGCGTGCTCTAATGAGAGAGGAAAAGCAAGTAGGGGTGTGAGGCAGTGATGCAGGGAAGAGATGCGTGAGGTGCTCGACGGAGATGGCCGAGATGTGCTGGCCGAGCGCGAATCGCGCCATGCTCGCCCTGGGCACCAAAGAACATGGTGAGCGTCGCTGTTGAAGAGGTAGCCACCGGCCGCCACGCAGCAGCTCGACGCCGAGCACCACACGGCCCGACGACCCCACACCACGCCCGAGAGAACCTCCTGGATCAAGTTGATGTAGTGCAGCGTGCCGTGCTTGAATTGGTGTGGTGCTCTGCTCGGCTCCGTGTTGTGTTGTTGCGTGGGGTGGAAAGGGTGGTGGTGTAATAGTGCGTCGCTGTGTTGTGCTGCGCTGGTGCGTTGCTGAGATAGTGGGATGGGAGAGCAGTCAAAGGAGAAAACGGGTCACGAGTCAAGTGCATGCGCATAGGGAAACGTGGTCAAGGGAAGCATTCGACGCTTTTGATGGCATTGGACATATGTACAAGAGTATTGGATGTATTATATGCCTCTAATAGGCGGATCGAGAAAAGACTTTCATGTATTTCTCCACTACCTTCCTATGGTGGTAGACTGATCATGGTTAATTTTGTGCTCACACCACCCAACCTACTATATGTGCACGATCAAACTCCCAATTACAGTGATCAACAATATGGAGGGGTTCAGATATTAATAGAAAGGAGGTTGTTTGGCAAGATGCAAAAATGTTTGCACCTAAAAACCTCGAGTATTGGGAATAATAAATCTAACAGTTCAGAATAATGCTCTTTGATCTCCTCAAGTGTGAGAACCTGCGTAATTAAACTAAACTAATCAACAGTAATCAGTAATTAACATAATTAAAATTTCATTAAATAAATGTCAAGCATAATCTCAGTAATCATTCAATCGCATAATTAACGCTTTGAACTTGGTAATTAAGCAAATATCATTATCCACATCACCGCTTTTGCAACAATACCAATTCCAAACCGAACTAAAATATTACAATCCAATGCGTAATTTAGAATTAATATTGCAAACTCTTTTACAAACATCAATTACAAGAATTAAGTAATTTACAGCTGAAAGTGCTTGCTTTCATTTCATCGAAGCTTCCTTACCATCTCATCCAACCACCCTTCGCTTTTCCTTGTCTTGCAACCTAGAGCTCAAGGAGTTGTTAGTAAAACCGAAAGCAGTAGTGCTAGCTAGAGTAGAGGAGAGGGATTGCCGTCAGTTTCCTCGAAGTCCAGAAGGAGTACCTTACTCACCTAGGTCAGCCGGTTCCTTACTCACTTAGGTCAGCCGGTTCCTTAATCACCAAAATACCCTGATTAACCGAAGTTAATCGGCTCTTGATGATTAAGGCATCCAAGTCAACCTAAGCTAGTAGGCAACCATTGCTTCTGAGGGTTTCATCATCCGGCGTCGTGAGAGCCAACACCCACCTTATTTACTTTGCCTCAACCACATTAGAATCCAGCAATGCATTCCCATTCATTTCAGCCCTCTGTTCAAAACATCATCGGGCAACCGAATCCAACACCCACAATATATTTCTGATCAATTGGAAAGCCCACAGTGGTAGCCACATAACTAATTGTACCAAGTATTTAACTCATATGCCTCATAATGGAGAGCAACCAAGAATAGGAGGTAATAGGAATTAGGGTAAATAGGGTTTTGGTAAATAGGAATAGGAAGGCCAGAAAACAAAATTACCACAAATGAGGATGAGATCAACCACAAGCCAGATAAGACCACCCACAGCCCAAACCAATCCCTATTCTCAAGACCTTAGCCACAAGAGAGGAGGGAGCAAGTAGCCAAGAGCTCCCTCATCAAGACCACCATTTCAACCATCGCAAAGAAGGGAAGGGAAGCAAGGAGCACCAAAGAAGTTCAAGACTACAACCTTCTCCCCATCCCAAGTTCTAGCAAGAGGTAACCTAGCCAACCTTTGCTTGTTCTACTCATCAATAGCATTCAATCAAATCAATAGACCTCTTGGTAAGCACCCACATCAATCCTCAAGATATTCATCACATCACAGAGCAAGGGAGGATCAAGGATCGAGAGCACGGGGGGTGATACCTCGCTGAGCCTTTAGCCAAAACCACCCCATCACCTCCATTTTTGCATCATCGTAGCAACCAAGCCACCATTAGCTATGTACATCAATCAAGCACCAAGAAGCAAAGTGATTAAATCAACTAAAGCATAAAAATCTGATCATCATTAAGTGGGTTAAGAGAGGTAGGGAACCTGCCTCACTGGGAGCCAGAGGGAGCCGAGGCGCCGGGCCATGGGTCGGCCGGAGGCGCGGGGCCCGAGGCAACACAGAGAGGCGGGCCGAGTGCTGGCTGCCCCTGTGTCGCACTGGCCGGAGGCCGAGAGAGGAGGCGACATGAGCCGGCCATGGAGAGGATGTTGGGAGAGGAGAGACTGGGAAGGCCAGGAGGCAAGGCCGGCCAAGGGCGGCTTCAGAGATGAGGAGGAGGAGGGGAGTAAGAAAGGGAGTTGGGGAGATGAAGTTGGTGACCACAGGGTGTCACGAACGGGGTTAGAAAAGGGGTGTGGTGGCCTAAGTTAGTGAGGATTAGAAGGTTAGGGTTTAGGTGAGCTAAAGGTAAGTTAGGTTAAAAATTAGGATTTAAAATGTTAACCTCTGAACATACTTGTGTAAACCATTAATTTGACCTCTTAGCAATCGTTTAGTTAGATTAGAATAATTAAGATAATAAAATTTGTGCCTATTTTGAAAATTGAAGTTCTTACTTCGCACTAAATAAAATCAAATAGATGTTTGAGCGCCGATAGAATTTATTAGAGTTGCTAACATTCGGTCATAGGTAATTTTTCTCGCCGTTTTTAGGTTGTATGTATCTTTAGTCCTAACCCTAGAGTGGGTATGTCGAACGACGAAGAAGGGAGTGTTAACATGGCGATAAATTAAAAGGGTTTGTTAACAAAAATCCACTAATAAAAAGAATCATTTAATTAATATACATTTAGTAGCACCAAAATGTCACTAAGTATTTACTTTATTATTTATTATCCGTCTGGTCACGATAATTGCAAAGCAGACGAGTCGACGCAAGCGCGAAGAGTTGAATCGGATTTTATCTAAAGTGATCTTTTCTACTCGCTTGAAGGCAAGCTACTCTCTTGTTCATTAATATAGCTATATTAAATGTAAACGGTACTTTATTCTATTGTATATGTATTGCATCAAAATTATTTCTCAAAAGCTCAAATTAAATACATGAGTCAAAGATGAAAAGATGAGAAAGATGTTAGAGATAAAAAGAGTTGAGAAATGAGAAATGAAAGAAAAGTAGAGTAATATTATGGTTGGTAAAGGGGGCCCGTGGTCAAGAAGAAAGAGGGCAAGAGGTGGGACCCTTTACATATGGTTATAATATAAGGACAAACAAAACTCTTACTCGGTCGAGGTCAGAATTTAGTGCCAACCATTCTCCTGCTTCGACGGACAAAGAAATGCTATCATGTTACGTGATTTCGCTCTCCACATCTGTATGTAATATGTGTGAGTGTGGTGTAAGAAGAGATGCTATAAGCACTAGGTGGAGTGTTGGGTGCGAAGAGGATGAATCATCCCAACCAACATTATTCGAACTCGGTGGTGACCAGTCAAGACCGAAGTAAAGTAATGGGTGGAGAAAAATATTCACGTAACTCGAAAATGTTTCAGATTCTCAACTCAAGTCGCATCAAAGGAAATACGATGTACCCGGTTTAACGAGGGTTCGTGGTAGATGGGTAAAGTGGTACAAGCCTGTGTAGTGCTATATAAAATCATGAATTCATGCCAGTCTCCTGGATTGGAGTCTACGAGAACCACTGGGGGTCTATTTTCTCTCCGAGTAATCAAGTAGTCTTTTCAGAATAAAATCTGCAACCTAATGTTTTAATGTCTATTTTCAGAATAAGAGAAGAGGTAAGAAGTTAGCTAAGGGCGAAAAGTTAGAATCATCATTTGCATTTTAGCTATTAATGCTTGCTGAGTACACTATAGTACTCACTCTTGCTATCTTTCCCTTGCTATCTTTCCCTTGCTTAGACCCTAGTTCTGCCGGGAGTAATCCCGAGTGGGAGGATGGTTTTGCAGGTGTAGATGAGGCTACAGGTGATGAGGGCGTATATGTTGACGAGCAAGGCGAGATGGACTTCTCTTTTGACTCGTGGGACGAGTAGTTCGTTCGAGAGACCCAGATGGCAGACTCAGGGGAATGTGTTATCCCCTCTTTTGTTGTAAATAAATAAGTGTATTTAGAACGTTAGTCTTTTGTGGCTACTGTTGTAATAAAGGAACAATTTCTATCTTATTGTTCTCATTGCAGTAACTCGTAATTGCTTATTATTCGTGGAGCAAGAGTTTTATCGGGCAAACGAATAGTAATCCAGATGCTTAAGTGTAATTACCTCCGGTAATGACACGGCGCCGTGATCAAGCATCTTCATGAATTCAACAATAACCAAGAGGTTCTTTTGGTGAGATTGATTCAACAGCTCACTATGATGGCACAAGCCCTCCTCACTCTCTTTCTCCCACTAGTGGCTAATCCATGATGAAAATAGAAGGTTAGCTCAAAGGACTAAAATAAATTGAGACAAACATAGCAAACATGAATAAACAAGAAGCAAAGCAAGAAAGCAAGATACAATCAAGGTACCTTGCTAATGGAAAGGCGTCTCCAATACATATAAATATGAATCCAAAGTGAGTAGCAATCAGATATCAAAATTAGCAAAATTAGTGATACAATAGTAAATTGTAAATGGTTGTGAATATTCAAAATAAATAAAATATACCACTAATGCGCTTAGCTTGAATCACGAGAAAAATTCATTATACGAGACTTCATGCCTTGAAAGCGTCTTACAATTCTATCATCTTCAATACTTATGCGAGACTTCATGCCTTGATGCCGGCAGAGGTGGGCTCAAGCCCACCTGGTGGATCCACCCCTGCTCCTAGAGGCTCTTTCCAGTGGAAAGATGTTACAGTTGTCTATGATGTTTTTAGAGGTTTGGCAGCCGGCCGGGTGGGCAATGCAGAAGCTATCCTATTCTAGAAAGACAAATGAACACATGGTATTCTCCAATAGAAGTTCCCCTAGAATTTATGATAGCTCGTGTCAGCCCGTGATCTTTGATGGAATGAAAACTGGCACTTTTATCCCGAAAATTAGCCTTTTTAACCCGGCAAAAATTTGAACACCACTTGGATTTTGAGAGGTTTCTCCTGGTTGCTTGGAGCTTTCTTGGGCTAGGGGGCGTTCACGTTTAAAGGTTCGAACCTGGTAGGGGTGATGCCTGTGGTTGTGGTGGTTCAAGTTACGACGAGACAAGGGGCAGCACTAGGAGCCTAGTAGGAGGGCATCACTCTAATCAGCTAGGGATGAAAAACGGACATAAATTATCCATATTATTCGAGTATAGTATTCGATAGGATATAAATACAGTATAGTTTTTTTCACCCGATTCACAATTTCTCTCCTATTCGTATTTGTATTTGAATTCACATAAAAATATGGATGCTAATATGGTATGGAATTTTCCCATCCAATTGTTATTTCTCCTATTCAGATTCGATTCGATGAAACAATATAATTGTTTTATAGTAGTATGCCTAATTTGTTGGATGATTTTTTTCTAATTTAATGTGAATTCATGTTCCTTTAGGTGAAATAAGTAGATTAGAATAATTAAGTGTGATTGTACAAGGATAAAGCGTCACTAATATCTTCACATTACATAAGTTATAATGACATCAAGATCCGACCGAATTGAGTAGTTATTCAATTCGCATTCGTATTCGTTATGACATTCGATTCGTATTCGTATTCGAGCATATTCGAATTCATATTCATTTAAAAAATATGAATATAAATATGATTTTACTACTATTCGATTCGTATTCAATCCATTTTCACTCTCCTCAACCTAATGCCAAAGTAGTGGACTTGCGTGGGCTTCCATCTCATTGCATCCAACGGCTTGTGTTGAGTCTCACCGTGATCCAACCTCCAAATCCCCCATCCCATCTGGACCTCTCCACTCCCTACTCGGCCGGCGGCGCCGAGAGCCGAAGCCGAAAGCCCAAACACTTGGTGAGAGCGATGGACGCCTCGGCCGGCGGCGGTGGCAACTCCCTGCCCACCTCCGGCGTGGACGGCGCGAAGCGCCGCGTCTGCTACTTCTACGACGCGGAGGTGGGCAACTACTACTACGGCCAGGGCCACCCGATGAAGCCGCATCGCATCCGCATGACCCACGCGCTGCTCGCCCACTACGGCCTCCTCGACCAGATGCAGGTGCTCTGCCGCACCCCGCCCGCGACCGCGACCTCTGCCGCTTCCACGCCGACGACTACGTCGCCTTCCTCCGCTCCGTCACCCCGAGACGCAGCAGGACCAGATCCGCGCGCTCAAGCGCTTCAACGTCGGCGAGGACTGCCCTGTCTTCGACGGACTCTACAGCTTCTGCCAGACCTACGCGGGGGCTCCGTCGGCGGCGCCGTCAAGCTCAACCACGGCCACGACATCGCCATCAACTGGGCCGGCGGCCTCCACCACGCCAAGAAGTGCGAGGCCTCTGGCTTCTGCTACGTCAACGACATCGTCCTCGCCATCCTCGAGCTCCTCAAATACCACCAGGTACGTGCTGTATCATGTTATCTGTCACCCTTGTTCGCTTCAATTTTTCAAAATTTTGTTTTTCTAATCTGTTAATGTTTTGCATTTGCAGCGTGTTCTTTATGTGGATATCGATATCCACCATGGGGACGGCGTGGAGGAGGCATTTTACACGACGGACAGGGTGATGACAGTCTCATTCCACAAGTTTGGGGATTATTTCCTGGTACGGGGACATTCGTGATGTCGGGCACTCCAAGGGAAGTATTACTCCTTGAATGTCCTGTTGGATGATGGTATCGATGACGAGAGCTACCAGTCATTGTTCAAGCCGATCATGGGCAAGGTGATGGAGGTCTTCCGTCCTGGTGCGGTGGTGCTCCAGTGCGGCGCGGATTCCTTGTCAGGTGACAGATTGGGCTGCTTCAACCTATCCATTAGGGACATGCCGAAAAGTGTGCGAGGTTCATGAGGTCCTTCAATGTCCCGCTGTTGCTGCTTGGTGGTGGCGGGTATACCATAAGAAATGTTGCACGATGTTGGTGCTATGAGGTATGTAATAGGGGAATTTCATGGGGAAAAAACATGTTTTATTGGGACGTTTACCTCCGTTGTGCTGTGCATTAATCTATTTATTTTAATAGCCCTGTCTAATTAATTAAGTTGAAAACTGTGCCTAACATGTATATGATTCACCAGTGACACACTGGCTTGGCAAAGTGATTGGCATTTATGAGTACTTATGTAAAAATAATACGTTATGTACACTTGCCTTTTCTTCTACATATGCTGGTAGTTCAAAGAAAGTACATTGTTATTTCGTTTACATAGGGAGATTCTTCAAAACTGTTGTTATGTGAAGAAATGCCTAATGTCCCATTCATACCCATTCAAGTACATATATGTTCTCGCTATGGGCCTTTTTTTAAGAAGAAAAGCTATCAGCTAAATGGTTTACAGCTGGGTTTGTAACCAAACCCTTAAAACATCAGTTACTTATGGTATACCCACCACTATGACATGTTGGGAACAAGAATGGCAATTGTTAGAAACATCAGTTCTTTCTAAATAGCACGCATTGTCCGCTTTTGTTGCCACACCACATGATGTTTCACTATCGCAGTTTCAGTGTGGCACTATCGTGGTTTCAGTGTTTTACTCCTCCACATGGTCCATTATAAAAGAAATGCATACTATACAGCTACAGCTGCTATAGGGGCAATAGCTGCCTGCTGTAATGGAAATAGTAGTTGCTGCACATCATTACTGTTCTTGGCTTGATCATTAGTTCAAAGACATCATGCCCAAGCTAAAAGTAAAAAGAAAAAGAAAACAGTAATTACTAAACCTTCATAGTCCATCTACCAGGCTTCTGTTCAAAACTCAAAAATTTTGAACTACGCAGCGAACTATGTTTATTAGCATTGTAACATAATTGAAATTTTGACATAACATAACTATGTTTTGATTTATTAATTTGTTATTGAATTCATGCTATTTCAAAGAAATATTTGAAATAATAGAACTGAAAATCTTAAACTGAACCGCAAAGTAGAATAGTTCCCCCACACCCGTTGCCACAATGCCACAATGACCGTGATATAAAAATTTCAATAGTACCATGTTGCTGTCTGTTTTTGTAGATTGTAGTTACTCACTTATGTTGGTTTATGTCTTCCTAATTTGGGATAAATGCTCATAATGTGTTTTGAGTTTTATTAGATGCCACACAAACTTAATTATTGTTATTCATTGTTAGACAATAAATAGGCCCTTCATATTTTCAGTGCTATAGAAAGCGCTAGGCAGGCGGCAGCAGGGTGCCTGGGCGCCGCCTAGCACAGTGCAAATTGCACGTTTCAACAAATAGTGTTGAGATATACCTTATTTTCCAAGAGAGCAAACATCCAAAATGCATGTTCCTATATCTCCAATTCTTCATAATGAGCAGTTTAAATTATGTTGCTGCACCTTTGACCACCCAGTCACCCGCCTAGGGTATCCTAGTCACCGCCTAGTGCCCAACCTGCCAACGATGGCAGCATTTTGGAGGCAAGGGGATGCCTAGTGCTTAGGTGGCCACTTTTTAGAACACTGCATTTTTTAGTTATGTATGAAACAACAATTGTTTTTTTCCTTCAAATATTAGCTTCTTTGCATTTTCCAACTGATCCAGCCATCATATTAGGCAGGACTCAACCTGTTACGATGGACAATTGATTATACTTTTAATCACCTAAATTGGACAATTAATATATAACTTTTGATTATCCCAGATTTTTTTAAGTGCTTAGGGCATCTATTGCTTTTTATAGATATGTTTTTGAATATATCAGTTCAAATAATTATGTCCTTTTTTTATTTTTTGCTGTCTTTTCCCTATGTTTGAGCAGACAGGAGTTGCACTTGGTCATGAGCTCACTGACAAGATGCCTCCAAATGAGTATTATGAGTATTTTGGTCCAGATTATACTCTTCACGTTGCACCAAGTAACATGGAGAACAAAAACACACACCAGCAATTGAATGATATAAGATCAAAACTTCTCGATAATCTTTCAAAACTCCGACATGCTCCCAGTGTCCAATTTCAAGAGCGACCTCCTGAGGCTGAGTTACCTGAGGTGAGCATTCCATTATAAGCAAGAAATTAGCTGTATGCTGTCTCTTTTATTCTCTAAAATACATCAGCTACATGGATAAAGGCCATTATTGGTATAGTTGCTGCGAACAATACTGCATAAACATTTGCGTGAAGGGTAAATGCTGACTCTGGTTATGGTAATTGTTCTTCACTGGAAACAGCAAGAAACACAGATGCAAAATTCTGTTATTAATACAAGTATAGTGATTAGCAAAAGCTAGTAGATGGTCTAATTATTTTATACTATCTTCTAATAAGAGAAGCTGGAAGGGTGATGGAACTTTGATATCATTTGTTTGGGATGATTAGAACAGAGACCTGAAAAACTGGTAATATTAGAAATGACACTTGAAAGTTGTGACTGCTATATAACACCAGCATCACAAAGATGAAAGTAGCTGGAGACTTAACACTGCCCACTGCCTTTTTGTTTTTGAAAATGACCAAAATACCGCCCCTGGTAATCCTGGCCTGCTCATGCATTCAGTGTGGCATGCATGCTTTGAAAGTAGTGAATTGCATTTTGTTATTGCCCTTGCTGTTTATTTCCTTTCAGTTTGTTGTGTATATGGTCTGTATTAGGTTCATTGGTATGTCAGGGAATAATAAGTCATTAGTTACGCATGTGAAAATTCAAAAAGTTTTATGCCCATTTCAAGACAATTTCACGCAACCAGCTAAAGCTTGATAGGCGTTATGGTAAGAAGTAAGAACTCTCTATGCAGAGTTTGTTCTTTGTTGTTGTGTTTGGTTGGATCATGTTTGAAGTAGTCCATCTTTTATACTGTATACTAACAGTTTGCATTCTCTCCATAATGTTTAAATCAACTTTCGAATTTGTCAAGTTGAATGTATATCATTTAAATAAATTCTTTACAGAGGAATCAATCGTGAATTGTCTGATGTGATTCAATTAATAGCCTTAAAACCTAGTAATCTTGTCAAATATCCACATCAAGACTGTATCTCTGTTCACTTGTTGGGTTGGCTAAAGACCAAGGGATACATAGCTAGGAGCTATTGTATTTGTGTCTTGCTACCATGTTAACCTGAGCAAAACAGTCAAGCCATGTGCCATCATCCAACATGTTGAGTTTTAGGAAGTGGTAGGTTTAGATGTGATCACCAATGCTTATTGACTATAGTTGGTAGTTTTGAAAGTGACAACAATAATTCATCATATTTTGGCAAAGGGTCTAAGACAAGGCAAAAATTCATCATATTTTGGCAAAGAGCCTAAGACAAGGAAAAAATTCATCATATTTTGGCTAAGTTGCATTTATGTTTGCTGCAGCAAGATGAAGATCAAGAGGATCCTGATGAAAGACACCATGCTGATTCTGATGTGGAAATGGATGATGCCAAGCCTTTGGAGGACCCGGGAAGGTATTTGTTTATATTTGCTTCCTCAAATCATTCAGATGATTATATCAATCACTTCAGATGATCATATTTTGTGTTCTGAGTTCTGACGTATGCCATTTTCACTTGTAGGAGGAGCAGTATTCAGAGTGTGAGAGTCAAGGCAGAATTTGCTGAAACTGAGGCCATAGATCAGGTTCTTTTTTATTTTAATTCATATTTGATGTAATGATATATGCACGAAGTTATGATACTTTTGGTATATAATATATGCTAGAAGGCATGCAAGCAGCGATACTTATCTTATTTAATGCACACTGCTGTTTATCTCTTGCTGGATGACCATTATACCTTATGCCTTCTTCAGAGAGAATATGTTATATAGTTTTGGGCTGTCAAAGACATCCATGCAGAGTTAATGTCTTGTGATGTGCAGCATTTTGAATTTAAATCTTGGTTGCACTGACACTTCTGAATCTTATATATTCGATTTGTCAAATTAAACACCAGGAATCAGAATAGCTGGAGTGAAGTAAAAAAAAGTATTATGTCATGACTGTATATAATGTCTAGCTATGTTGGTGTTTTTTTTTTTTTTGGGGAAAGTATTAGTACCATACCTGTATGGCTGTCTATCTGGTATGAGTGCTGGAGGAACGTTAGTCCTTAATGCTAATTAAACTGTTAGACTAATAGGGCTATGTAGGGCCCAGTAATCTCTGGTGTGATGCTTGAGACTGACCGTTGTTCTTGGCAAGTTAAATTTCTGAAATGTTCTCATGCATGTTTTTGCACTTTATATTGGAATTTGTTGTCATGGTGGTTCTGTTTGGCAAGTATAATTTTCTTTTTTAAAATGCCACTTGCCTGTGTATGTTAATGTAATTTAGCAATTCCCATGTGGCCATGTATATCGAATACTCTCTTTTTGTGGGCTTGTCAAAATTCTGTATTATATATTTTACTGAGAAGGCTCTTGCTTGTTGGTTCAATTTTAGCATGAGCGTCATTCATTTACCAACTTATCTGAACTTTTTATAGATACTGTATCATTCTCTGTTGGTAATATTCTTGTTCCTTATTGGTGCTGCAGGATGGTAATAAAGGAGCTGCGGAACATGTGAGGGGCACAGAACCTGTGGCTGATGGAGTTGGTTCCTCCAAACAAACCCTTGTAAGTGTTCTTTTGTTTATATTAACATAGAATCTTGGAAGTACTCCAGTAGACATGCACGTAGTACTGTCCTAGATCGTACACTAACCATAGCTGTCCTTTTTTCTTTGGTGATTGCCGTCTGTAGCCTACTGATGCAAGTTCAATGGCCATAGACGAGCCAGGTGCTCTGAAAGTTGAACCAGGGGGCTCAAACAAATTGCAGGACCAACCAACGATGCATCAGAAACCATGATCGCCTACCGTAACTTGGTAACTTCTGCCATCTGTAGTCCATTGATTCTGTTGTGCAAGTTCAGTGACAGTAGACTAGCCAGGACTGTCTCAAAGCTGAAGCAGAGAGCTCAAACAATCTGCTGGACTGACAAGTTATCCACCAGAATCCATGATGATATGTATGTCTATGGAACTGGTGGTGTTTTCGCGCACTACATTTGTGATGTCGACGCAAATGATGGTGGATTCATCATGCCATTTTAGCCATAATTTAACCCCAGCTGTTGTAGAGGAATTGATGTAGTTACGCAATACATTCTGGATCCATCAAGCAATGCTCTCGACGAAGATGACATTCTGGCGCATGTGACTTAGCAATGTATAGCTAGGCGAAGTCTTTGTTTTGGTGGGAGCTGTCTTCTCTTCCCATCCCTCGTACTTTGGGGACGGTCTCGTAGTTGGGTAGGAGTATTAGTGCTCCCTATGTTTCACAAGTGTAGTCCATTTCATTGGAAAATATTGTTTGCACAATGCAAGTTTATTGATGTATTGGAACTTATTCAACATTTTTTTTATTTTGTCCTCCGTAACATTCTATCTGATAAATGATTGTGGTCTTCATCTCTCTTAATCATACTACATTTGACGTGGGCATTCTAACTTTTAAATTATTTTGTATACAATGGTCAAGGTTGATAAAATTGTGCAAACATCAATGGCTGACGTGACGTCAAACACACCATCTGAAACTCAAATGCCAGGAGAGCACAAACGTATGACAGAAACTTTCATACGACCAGGGTATACTTTCCGTGGAGGATTATAGCAAAGACTGCTATTAATTCGTGTCCTGAAAGGTTACATAATCTATGGGCACAACGTCTGGAGTTTGGATGATCAAATGAAATTTGAAGTTATTATGCTAGGATGTTGTCATTTACTCCTCTAGCCCTCTGTGTATAGCGTGGTCTTGGACTGGGCTGTGAGATGCGGTCGCCATTGGGCTAGGCCATGGGCCTAGTGGTCTCGAGTGTGGATGGTGCTGTGGAAGCCTACGAGTACCAAATGCAGTCCTGGTTCCTCTCTCCAAAAAAAGTAAAAAAAGCAGTCCTGCAAGTGTATTTTCCTACGCGTAAACATATACAATCTTGCAAGAACATTTTACCATTGGCACAGGTTTGGGGCATCACTGATCAGTCATGCCTAAGCTGCTTCTGCTTTCGTAACCTCTATCTGAACATACCCTCACTCCCTCAGTAGGAAAGTACTGACGGGTACGGTGTGCTTAGATGCGGAATGACTCCACATAATTTTATTTCCAAAATATAAGTTCATCAAATTTTCAGAGACCTACTGTCCGACAGTCATGAGACAAGTGCGGTAATTAATACAGAAAAACAGCTAAAACATAAAAGGAGTACAAAGAATGAATGCACCCTTCCATCTGCTAGAGGAAAGGGCATACTTGGCACTTGGGAGAAAGACAAATGAAAGAACTCATACTATTTTCAAAAGCGTATTGAAAAAAAAATACTATTTACAAAATCTATCACAATATTTCTCTTTGCTTTCTTAAATATTAAATACTCGTGATATAATGGTTTTCTATTCATCTCTCTCCATTTTATCGTAATGAAATCTTCTCTCTGAATTTTAGCATACCGTACTGCTTTAAAATTTTCAAATAAACTGCCCATACCAGTACAGTTAAATTCTATATTACTTGCAAGGTAATATGTTTTGCTTATGTGTAGGATCTGGTTACCATCGGTTTTGGCCAATGGTGGGAGCCATGGAAGAAGGCGTGTTTCGTGGAAGTGTATCCTCTGCCATTAGAGGGGCAAAGGTAGAAGGTGTTGGATTGATCTCGGCTAACTGTTTTCCGAGATTCAAGAGGGCATGCCCCACTACGCGCCCTGATCGGGGGCATAACCAACAGTTGGTTTTCGGTCCCGTTCAACCAAGCGCCATATAAAAGACTTAGGGGACTCGGCAGGCCGATCTACCGCGTGTGGTTCTAGGCTAACGAACACCCCAACAAACCCGATCTCTCACGGGCGCTTCAGGTGAGCGAAGACCGTCACCGCAGCACCTCCATCCTCGCAAGACGGTTCTCTGCAGCTACCGACCGGCTTCTACATCAACACATCTACAACTACTCATGGCATCTTCGAGTTCGGGTATGTAATCACGCTTCGCCTAATGATTAAACTAGGTGTTCATCAATTGAGTTAGGGTTTGATGTTGCTTAGATTTAGATTAATGCCCACATTTGGTATCAGAGCCACCCTAGACTCATGTTGAACACGATTAGTCCCCAACCGAACTTGTTGTGCCCGGTTTACATGATTAGCATTTCGGATTTAGCATTTAGAAGGAGGGGAATCAAGTTTTTTCGCATAATCTCTAACGAAATCCCCAAAACCGGATCCACCCGAGCCCAGATCGGAACCATAAGAACCATTAAGTGTGGCGGAGACTTACGTGTGCGCGCGTCGCCGCCTTAGGTCAGCCATGCTGGTCATGCTGCGCGCCCTCTAGCTGCCTTGCTCTGCTGCTCGGCTCGGGCCGTGCTCCGTCTTGTGGCACGCCCTTACCGCTCGGCTCGGGCCGTGCTCCGTCTTGTAGGCCGCTGCCTTCCCGCCCGGCTGGTTTGAGCTCCAGTGCTGGCCGTCATTGATGATCTTTGCCATGCACGTGATCACGATGTTCTTCTTGCGCTCTTGCGCTCCATTTCCATTGCCTGCCGCGTGCTTTTCGGTATGGAAGGAGAGAAATGAAATTAGGTTTAGGGTTTGTTGGCCCTTTTGTTCTTCTCAGGGATCAATCTTTGGCCATCCATTAGATCCAACGGCCACGGTCGTGTTTTTTTTTGGTTTGGTAGGGTTTGTGCAATGTTTTTTGGGCATTTGTTTTGTGGTGCACTGTTTAGTTAAGTTATGTTTTATTTTTGGTACACTGTTAACTTGTCTGCTAAATTAATGTTTAGCAATGCACTGTTTTAATTAATGTTTAGTTGCTAAATGACAGTGTATTATGCATAATATTTAGTCTCTAATTAAAATTGAACCAACGAGATATTTTAATTAGAGATTTCTTTTTGTTTTTGGCATTATGTATGCATATGATTATATTTTGACCAACGTTGTTTATAATCATGTGTCGCCATATTAATATTGTTAAGTTCTTTTTCCATTTTCTGCCCAACGGTGATATGGATTAGAACTGTAGTTTTGCATGTTGTTAATCAGACCAACGTAGGGTTAATTGCATGCAATATATCTTTAAGTTATTTTAAATTTTTGCAGCAATAAACGATTCAAATGTTGCCGCCACAATTGACAACATTGAGCGACTTTACGGAAGCAATTTTTCCGCTTGGAAAGAGAGAATTTCAGTCGTCCTTGGAGTTTTAGACCTTGATTATGCATTAAGGGTGACCCCTCCCATTCCCCCCACCGATGGTGAGGAAAATTACGATGAGAAAAAGAAAACTTATGACACTAATGCTGAAAAATGGGAGCGGTCTAACCTTTGTCACTAATGATAATGAAGACCTCTATCTCGCTTGGAATCAGGGAGCAATCCCAGATTCGAAAATGCTAAGGAGTACTGCTTCAGCTTGAGGAGAAATTCAGAGGCTCTACTAAAGTCTATGCCAAGATACTTTAATCCGAGGCTCTTAACCACTAAGTATGACTGGTCCGGTAGCATAAGAGAGCATATCATGATGATGACCGATATGGCGGGGAAAACTCAAGGGCATGGATATGGAAATATCGATGGTTTCCTAGTCCATTTTATTATGACCTCTTCCTTCCGACTACACCGCTTTTAAGATAAATTACAACACTCGAAAGATAAGTGGAGCATGAGCGATTTAATCGCCATGTGTGTCTGTGGAGGAAGAGAGAATAAGGACTGAAAAGAAAGATCTTGTGAATCAAGTTGGCGGTCCTAACAAAAGGAAGTTCTCGGGGACTTCAAATCCAAGAAAAGGTCAGCATTACTCTCCTAATTCAGATAAGTCGGGGCCTAAGGTGCACAATACACCTAAGCCCCATGTTGCTCTATTTGGAGCACTTAAAGGATGAATGTCACTACGCAAGCAAATGGGGCATTTCGGAATGATTGTGTCGGTTTTTCAAGTGGCTCGCAAAGAAGGGTAATGATACAATAACGTTTATTGATGAAACTCTTTATGCTGATTTCTCCTTAAATCTTGGTGGATTGACTCAGTGCAATCGTGCACGCTACCAACTCTTCTGAGGATTCCATCTCGCGAAAACACTAAGAAAGGGGAGCGAAGTCTTAGAGTCGCGCATGGAAAAGAAGTGAAGTTGAATCGCTTGGATCTGTTTCATTAGTTTTAGATAGCGGCTTCATACTTCGCCTTAATAATGTAGTCTATGTTCCTTCCATAAGGAGGAATTTGATTTCGATTTCTTTATTGGACGATGATGGTTTTAAATGTAATTTTGGTAACAATAAGTTCATTATTGCATTTAATTCAGATAATGTTGGTCTTGCTTTTAGACAAGACAAGCTCTATATGCTTTCCTTAATGAATCTCATATATCTTTGAATGTGTGTGATGCTAAGCGTAAAAATAATGATGAGACTTCTTCAAACCGTGGTAATCGCTGTTTAGGCCACATTTCGAGGGGAGAATGGAGCGTCTCATTAAGGAAGAAATTCTCCACCCGTTGGATTTCTCTAACTCGCACCATTGCATTGATTGCATTAAAGGAAAATATGTAAAGCAAATAAAGAAGGAGCCACTCATGAGACAGACTCTTAGAATTAATTCATACCGATATTTGTGGTCCTTTTCTGTGACATCGGTGGATGGTTTTGATTCTTTCATCACATTCACCGATGATTTCTCCGTTATGGTTATATTTTTCACATTAAGGACCGATCTCGAGTCACTTGACAAATTCAAGATATTTAAAGGTGAAGTTGAAAATCAGCACAACCTAAGAATTAAAGTGGTAAGATCGGATCGTGGGGAGAATATTATGGAGACATGCTCCTTATGGGCAAATTCTGGCCCTTTCGCTAAGTTCCTTCAGAAAATGGCATTGTTGCCCAAGATTCTACACGGTGAACCTCAAGAGAATGGGGTAGTCGAATGACGTAAACTGCACTTATGGATATGGTACGGAGCATGCTTAGCTATTCTACTTTGCAAACCGGTTTGTGGATGGAAGCACTAAAGACGGCGCACATATTCTTAATCGGGTTCCCAATAAATCAATTACCTAAGACACCTTATGAATTATGGTGGGAGGAAACCAAGTTTGAAATATTTACAAGTGTGGGGTTGTCGTCGGTCAAGCTAAGATTTTTAATCCACATATTGGGAAATTAGATCCTAAGACAAGAAGTTGCCATTTTATTGGATACCGAAAGATCCAAAGGGTATCGATTTCTTCATTCCGATAGGATAACTAAGTTTGTAGAAACAAGACACGCTGTGTTCTTAGAGAATGACGAGGACACGGAGCCTGTGAAAATAGATCTTGAAGAGAAGCGGTTTGTGTTCCTTCACCGCTTATCCCAGAGATCTTTATTCACGTGCCTCGTGGTTGCACCTCCAAGATGAGAATCTTGTTGTCGCACCCACTGTTGAGGTCTCTGAAATTCCTAATGTCGTACCTAATGATGAGCCTCAGCAGTCCCCTGCAATAGCTGTTGAACCTGTTAGAAGATCACAGCGGGAGAGAAGATCTGCCATCCCAAATGATTATGTTGTTTATATGAATGAGGATATTAATGATATAGGGAAGGTAGAAGATCCCACCTCTTATAAGGAGGCCATGATAAGTGAACATTCTTCTAAGTGGCTTGATGCCATGAAGGATGAACTAAAGTCTATGAGCACTAATGATGTATGGGACTTAGTAGAAATTCCTGACGGAGTCAAAACAGTAGGCTGTAAATGGGTCTACAAAACCAAGCATGATTCTAAGGGAAATATCGAAAGGTTCAAAGCAAGGCTTGTAGCAAAAGGCTTCTCACAAAGAGAGGGGATTGACTATAATGACACCTTTTCTCCTGTCTCAACTAAAGATTCATTCAGAATTGTTATGGCACTTGTAGCTCATTATGATTTAGAGCTACATCAGATGGATGTTAAGACAAAGATTCCTTAATGGCGACTTGCAAGAAAACGTTTTCATGGCTCAACCGAAGGTTTTGTCATGGAAGGCAAGGAGCATATGGGATGTCGACTTAAGAAATCAATTTATGGCTTAAAGCAAGCGTCAAGGCAATGGTACCTCAAATTCGATAAGGTCATAAGGAATTTTGGGTTTAAGGAAAATGAAGTTGATAACTGCATATATGTTAAGTTCAAGGGGAGTAAATTCACCATCTTAGTTCTTTATGTGGATGACATCTTATTGGCTAGCAATGATAAAGATATGCTTTATGAGACCAAAAGATTGCTTTCATCTAATTTTGATATGAAGGATCTTGGTGATGCCTCTTACGTTCTTGGCATCGAAATTCACCGAGATAGGTCCAAAGGAGTATTAGGTTTATCTCAGAAGGCATACATTGACAGAGTACTAAAGAGATATAATATGCATAAGTGCTCTGGCTCGCCTGCTCCTATAGTTAAGGGTGATAAGTTTGGGACATTTCAATGTCCAAGGACCCAATATGAAACTGATCAGATGAAGTCGGTTCCTTATGCTTCAGCTGTCGGAAGCATTATGTATGCTCAAGTATGTATGCATACCGATTTAGCTTTTGTAACCGGATGCTTGGCGGATATCATCAAATCCAGGATCGGACCATCGGAAGGTCGTTAAGAAAGTCTTGCGCTATATGCAAGCTACTAAGCATTTCATGCTCACATATAAGAATTCCGACAACCTTGAGGTTGTTGGTTATTGATTCAGATTTTTGCGGGATGTGTTGATACTAAGAAATCCACGTCAGTTATATCTTCACACTCGCCGAGGAGCTATCTCGTGGAAAAGCTCAAAACAAACCCTTACGGCATCTTCAACGATGCAAGCTGAGTTTGTGGCATGTTATGAGGCTAAAGGCAGTTTGTATGGCTTAAGAATTTTATCCGAGACTTAGAGTGGTAGACAAGATCTCTAAACCACTCACCTTATATTGCGATAACGAACCCGCAGTCTTTTTATGCGAGTAACAACAAGTCAAGTGGTGCTGCCAAACACATTGACATTAAGTACCATGTTGTGAAAGACAGAATCCAGGATCAAACCATTAGTATCAAGCATATTAGTACTAAGTCAATGCTTGCGGATCCGCTTACTAAAGGCTTACCACCCAATATCTTTCGTGATCATGTTGCCGGCATGGGTTTATTGGAAAGCCTCTGATTCTGGATAAAAGGACCTTAGAGCAAACCAACTCCCATAAAGTATAATGAATATCCATTTCAAAATGAGATAGTATACTATAGGTACTGTGGTTGTATGACACTTCATTGGTCATGCAACGCATCACTTTGGTATGCTGTTTTATTGAGAATGGGCTTATGATGTTAGCCTTACGATCAAAGGGAGAATGTTGGATTGATCTCGCTAACTGCTTTTCCGAGATTCAGGGGCACGCCACTCTACGCATACGATCGGGGCATAACCAATAGTTGGTTTTCGGTCCCGCTCAACCAAGCGCCATATAAAAGACTTAGGGACTCGGTAGGTCGATCTACCGCGTGTGGTTCTAGGCTAACGAACACCCCAACAAACCCGATCTCTCACGGGCGCTTGGTGAGCGAAGACCGTCACCTGACACCTCCATCCTCGCCAAGACGGTTCCTCTGCAGACTACTAATCGGCTTCTACATCAACACATCTACAACTACTCATGGCATCTTCGAGTTCGGTATGTAATCACGCTTCCGCCTAATGATTAAACTAGGTGTTCATCAATTGAGTTAGGGTTTGATGTTGCTTAGATTTAGATTAATGCCCACAGAAGGTACCTTTTGGTTCATTTCAACCGTTGGATCCGGATGTTTGGATTGATGTGGAAGAGAAATAGTGATTATCTCGTGAGAAATTGGAAAGCCTCGAAATCTCAGCTATGTTGACCGAACCATCGAAATCACATCCAACGGCCATCCATGTCATGTTGTTCGTGCCTTTTAAACGGCACAACAAAGGATGTGGATCCATGTTCCGTGGTCTGTTGTCTGACACAACCAGATTCCTGAATTTTTGTTCCTGAATTCACTGTTCAATATCCGACAAAACTATGAGATAGAGGATATGAAAGGCAAAGTGGTAGCATTTGATGCTCCAAATGTCAAACATTCTCGTGTGGTTAATTCTGAAGCAATGATCAGGACAGTAGTGTGGCAAAGCTGATGATCACGGCAGTACGAGGGCCACATAGTTCTACACTCCTAGCGTGTATAAGGTCTCTCATGCGCTTTTGCATGACATACCCAGAAATATGACCATAGCACGGTTGGTATCGGCCATCAGCCATATTTCATTTTTGATGTACTTTGACAAGGGTGTGAAATAAACTCCCTCCTTTTTATGGGAAAAAAAGCTGGTTAGATTTTTTTGAGACGAAGAGCTGGTCGTATTTGGGATGTGTTATGTGATACTGTGATGACCTGGCCCAAGATGAGTTGAATTGATCCCATGTGATTTGGCCCATGAGTGTGGTGTTTGGCCCACCTTGCTAGTCTCACTATTTCAACTGAATATATGCGTGTTAAATGTATTTTATTACCCAAGCCAAGATTTTCATCCCTTCCACGCGCTCTTCCTCTTCCACCAGGTTTTAAGGCTCCTGGCCTAAGAACAGTAAGGGTTTGTTTGGTGTGAAGACAAATGTTGCTAAATTTAGTCGTGTTGACATGATTTTTGCGTGTGTTTGATTTTCTGCCAAGAATTTATTAAGCTATGTTTCCTTCTTGCTGACATGCTGGTTCATTTTCGTAACAAAACTTGGCAAATCGTGGGTGATCAATCATATGACCAAATTATAGCATAAGTTCGATTGGACTAATTTGGGCACCAACCAATAAATGGAATGTATATTAAGAACTTTTCCGAACTTCAGAGTTTCTGTGTGGCTAACTGGGGGATGATCTTTAGAGTTTCAAATGCAATTTAGCAACTGAACCTCGTAAATCCTCCATATGTCAATGCGTCGCAAGATATATCTTCGCTTAAATGAAAACAGATAGGAGACCATTAGCCATCAAATGTATGATCGCCGGACACATGATGTTGTAGTAGTTATGTATAAATGATGCATTCAAAAATTTTGTATTGCGACATTTTTGCAGAACATTTTCAAATACCTTTAGCAAGGTTTTGTTTAAATCACTGCAACATCCAGTTTTTAGTGTTTCCGAAGTATAACAATCATAAATGATGAGGCGAGAGCCAGGATCACCGCAGGTGCAAGGAGGTTAAGTGAATTAATTCTGAGGGGAAATAACATTGCTGTAACATAGTCTCTGGGTTTTAGCTACTTACTGCCTCGTAGTGCTAGTCTAGCTTGGTATTAGCTCTATCTTTGCTTTACTTCCCTTGATTTTTCATTTTATTTTGGACCCTATACATACTTTTTCTCCTACTAAAAGTTTAAATAGCATAGCTTCTGCTATTCCTTTTTTTTAAAAAGCATTTAATCCACTTTTAAGCATTTCCTAAGAAGCAGCATAGTACACGAACTAGGCATGCGAAAACAACCAAAGTCCACAGGATTAGACTGACCTCCTATGCCGCCATTTTACGAGCTAGAAGCAGGCAACCGTAAGTTCGTAACAATGTGCTGGTACATGCTACCGTATTGGAATCAACACACTGACAGCCTGAACTTCACGTATCCCTATGTAACATTCCGTTTTCGGATGTTGATTAGTTTCTTTCCGTTTGTCTTCTTGATTTTCAAAATATATTTTAAATTATTGTGTATTTGCAAAATTCTCTGGTTTTTGCCTCTTTTCAAAATTTCGGGTTGCGAGTTTCAGCTTGAATCTTGGTTTCAATTCGAATTCTCTCTGTTGGGCTCGGCCCATCTGGCCCCTCTCCTTCCACCTGTCCCTTTCTTTTCTTCCAACCATGTGGCAAAACCTTCTTTCGACTACGTGCCCGCTCTGCCATGCCCCTGTGCGCCTTGTCCCCGTCTGGCGCCCTCTGCGACCACCCTTCCCGTTGCGACCACCTTTTCAGTTGCGACCACCCTCTCGTTGTCAACCACCCTCTTGTTGTCGACTAGCCCTTGGTTTCAACTAGCCTCTTAGTTTAGACC
Organism: Phyllostachys edulis; assembly: GCA_036346405.1. Classification (NCBI taxonomy): domain Eukaryota; kingdom Viridiplantae; phylum Streptophyta; class Magnoliopsida; order Poales; family Poaceae; genus Phyllostachys; species Phyllostachys edulis. The sequence continues at coordinate 63,647 of JAYEVD010000517.1, forward strand.
ACCTCCTTGGTTTCGACCGCCTCTTAGTTTCGACCACCCTCTTGTTGTCGACCACCCTCTCGTTGTCGACCACCCTCTCGTTTTCGACCACCCTCGCCTCGGCACTTTTTTCTCTCTCTTTTTCTGCAGCGACGTGCGCATTAAATACCGTTGTCTCTGCCGCGCCGTGTGCATTAAATGTTGTCTGCGCATTAAGTGTCATTGTCTCTGTCGCGCCCGCTCCATCTTGACGCCCCCTCCTCCCTCTATAACTAGAGCACCAGGGATCCCTTTTGCCTCCCCTTGTTTTCCCCTCAACTCTCCCTTCCTCTCGCAATCTCTCACTTTTGTTGCTGTGGTTGCCCGAAGCCCCGAGCTCCGAGATCAAGCCGTCGTGCACCTTCTCTCGGTCCTCGCTGCACCAGTGCAGCCCCCTCTTCTACCCACGTCTTTTCGAGTCTTAGAGCTCCTTGAAGCAATCCCCTCACTCTATTCAGTTTTGTTTCATAGGAGCTGCCGCCTTCTCCATCTCCTTCAGTCCCGGCTGACCCCTTCATCGTCAGCCTCCTTCGCCTTCGATTGTGAGCTTCCTCATGGCCGTTCGTCGTCCGCCGACCCCATCCGGCCTCTCTTGATCTTGGTGAGTTTCCCGTGCCCTGTTTTTTATCGCGTTCCCGTACCCTGTTTTCTATCGTGTTCTTTTGATCGCGTTGAGCAGTCGAGTCTTTCTTTTGAGTCCTTCTTTTCTTTCGACCACGTTGAGCAGTCGAGTCCTTCTTTTCTTTCGACCATGTTGAGCAGTCGAGTCCTTCCTTTGACTGCGTTGAGCAGTCGAGTCCTTCTTTCGACCACATCGTGGTCGAGACCCCTTTTCGACCACGTCGAGTAGTCGAAACCTCTTTCCTTCAACCTGATAGTCGAAACCTTCCTTCGACCAGGTAGTCGAATCCTTCCTTCGACCTGATAGTCGAAACCTTACTTTGACCAGGTAGTCGAATCATTTCTTCGACCACGTTGAGTAGTCGAAGCTTTCCTTCTTTCGACTACGTTGAGTAGTCTAAGCATTCATTCTTTCGACCACGTTGAGTAGTTGAATCCTTCATTCTTTCGGCCACGTTGAGTAGTCGGATCCTTCCTTCGACCACGTGGAGTAGTCGAATTCTTCTTTCGATCACTTTGAGTAGTCGAATCCTTTCCTTCTTTTCGACCACGTCCTGTAGTCGAAACCTCTTTTCGATCACATCCTGTAGTCGAACCCTTCCGACCACTCGTGTATTCAAACATCCCTCCGATCTCGTGAGGTCGATGATTTGTACTCGAAACCAAAACTTCGAGGACTCCGTTCTCCTCCGTTATAACTTCGATTGCAGTGTTCTTTGTTTTTAGATTTGTCTAAATTAAAGATCTTGCCTTTGGCAATAGTCTTATTTAATTTAGAGTTCATTTGTTATTTCTTTAGTATTTAATTTTTCTCATTGCTTGTTTGTGTCTTTTCTGGTACGTTCGTCCCAGTAGAGTTCGAGGAAGCGGGAGATCCCCAGTTTGGTCAAGCACAAGATCGTCAAGACTCTCTTGCCTTCAGCTCAGGCGAGTCAATACTTTGATCAATCTGAGCCTACGTTTTATGCAAATTATATTCCTTTAAATTACCAAAATTGCATGCTTTAATTCTTTAAGCAAACGTATGTTAACTTTTAAGGTAGTTAACTGCCCACTTGTTGGTTAATTAATTATTACCCCTCCTTTGGTAATTGAATCCCTTATTCCATGTCACCCTAGTAACTATGTGGTAAATTACTAGTAATAGGTTGTACATAAGTGACATACTAGTCGTGCTTAAGTACTGGGGCATTAAAATGTCCCAACCATCATCTCTTAAATCATAAAATGATTTTGGGCAGCTATGGGGGGTACATGATTGGAGTATTTGAGATAAACTAGTTTTCCTCCTCAAAACACTGTTAATTGTTGTCTACATCTAGGCGGATGGTATGATGGTGGGTGCCGTCGGTGCACGAGAGTGGTTGGTATGTAGTACGAACCGCCTGGATGGATTAAGGATTTAATCTTAGCATGACCTCCCATCGTAAAACATATGCAACCACAAGTCTACAAAGTGCAACTTGGCTTAATAAATTTATTGGACCCTGGAAGTCATCTTGCTGGTGGAGGAGTGAAGTAGTGCAAGTAGGAGTTTGAATGGGACACTGTGGTAAGGTGAAGTTGCCAACTGCACTAGTCATTGTGGAATGTCGTAGTCCAGCTACGACTAGTCGTTGTGGTGAACATTCCGCACAACGTATGGGCAAAACCCCATATGGGTGAGATGATGGAAGGGGCGAGATGAATTGAAAAGTTACTGTGACGGTCTCTCGACCACATGACTAAAGCATCGTGTGGGGCTACGAGTTGGCTATCTCTTGTGGGTACAGTGTACCAACCTCTGCAGAGTGTAAAACTGTTTAAACAGCCGTGCCTACGGTCAAAGGTGGACATGCATGGAACTTACTTGAGTTAGTTCTATTTCAAAAACCTTTGTGGGTGGATTGGTTGGTGTGTCGGGCTCACCTAGCCCTGAGATTGGTTTTTGCTCCTAGGTGGTCGTACCCAGTGTTGCTCTTGGGTGGTCGTACTTAGTGTTCTTATTAGTGATTGTAACCACAATCAAAATATGCATAGGTGGAGGGAGCCTCTGCTGTTATTTAATATTGTACAATTACTCTCTTTACAAAATGCAATTTGGTTAAAATGCTAAGTGATAGGAATTTACTAATATTGGTAATTGAAAACATTGCTTTAACAAATAAAAGAACCCAGGCCTCCCTTGTCAAGCCTTGCATGTATATTATTGCATCTCATGTGTTGGCTCACGAGCACGGAAGTTGTGCTCATCCTCGCTCTTTCCCCAGCCCTCAAAGCCCGTCGACCATGGAGACTACGACTACTACGAGGACCCCGACGTTGATGGACAAGCCGACGATGAAGAGTAGTCTAGTTTCGAGTAGTCTTGGTCTCGTCTCAGTCTAAGTTGGCTCGTCGGTGCCTGCGTACGACCAGTATTATTCAAGTCCTTGGTTAATACCAGTTGTACACGAGTACCCCAGTCGTTTGTCTGTAGAAAGTTGTGCTCTGCCCCTTTTGCTTCCGCTGTAGCTTTTGACCAAGTGGTCAAAACCGGCTTGTGTTCTGCTGTCTTTTGTGATGTAAACGTTTGGCCGGTTCGGTCCTTATTGTAAAACTTAACCCGATGTGATCTATGTCACTCTGATACTTGTAATATATCGAATGGTTTGTGGTCTTACGACTTGTATGAAATAATTCAGCAAAGTGTCTATGAGTGCTATCTGTTAATCCTGAGAATAGCACAGTGATTTTATAGAGAGTTTGAATTTGAGAAAATCTGGATCCGACACCTTCATACCTCGATCTCTAGAGGCAGGAAATTAACTTATGGTGAGGTTGAAAGAGGTAGTGGACGAGCAGAGGCTTGACGGAGGAGAAATCATTCACAATACGCCTTGCTCGGCGAAGGAGTTGGCGAAGGAGTTGAGGGCATTTTCGACTTTATGGAAATATCTAACGTCTTTGAGCCGGTCAATACCTCTTGATTTGACGACAATGGCAAAAGCAAAAAATAACGGGTCTAACGGCGGCAAAACGAAAGAGGAAACAATCGATGGCAAAAATGAGAGAATAGGTCATTCGAGTCTGGCAAAAACAAAATTCTTCCTAAATTAAATTTTTACATCAGGGTTGAGAAAGAATGTCATTTTGTCTATTTCTTTTATGCCACAATTCGGTCTATTTTATATGTTATTCATAAACAGGCGTTAGAATTTTACGGACAAAGATTTGGAACGACCACAAATCTCCCACCAGGTTCTCTGGAACATCAAATTAGATTGTAAAAGCTAGGTGCAGAAGGGGGAATTTACTATTTGACCTCCCTTTAGTTGCGTTTTCAAATTTTGCCCTCTTTCCCGACCTAATACATTTTTTGCCCCCTCCTTTATCTAATTCTTCAGATTTTACCCTCTTTGCATTATTTTATTCTTTTTTGCTCGTTTTCCCGTTACATGGCATGCGAAATGACTCTTTTGCCCAATCCCCTTCTCTGTGCTCGTGCTCCCCAATCACCTTGGCCAGCTTGGGGAATTTAATGGTGGAGACGTCGTCGGTCCTCGCTGCGTGACCTTCGGTGTGCGCGCTCTCTTGGTGTTCTTGGCGAACTTGGGCGCTAGGAACGCCACGCCGAGGTGCACGCCGCCGCCGCCGTCGTCGCCTTCCGCCGCCGCTCCGTTGCCGCCGTCCTTGTACTCGCCGAAAGCGATGGCGCCTTGTCGTTGTCCGCGGCGAGCCCGTATTGCTGTCGTCATCGGGCCGCCTCGCCACGGTAGTAGAAACCCTCTTGCTTCATGAGTTCCTTGGCGAGCTTCCTCTTCTTGTACCGCCTCCACACGCCTGGATGAAGCACGCGCCCAACCGCGCCATCGGTGCGAGTAGTACCGAACGCGTCTTTGCGGCCGCTTAAACCGGTTGGCTACGTGCTTGAGGTCCTCGGCCAGCCGCGAACGCCTCCACCTCCGTCGCTGATCGCACGTCGCGTCGATGCGGGAAGTTGAGGTGGGGTTGGGCATCGGCGCCACGTCGGGAGCTCTCGCCGCGAAGTCTCTACTTTGGCGTTATCGGTGAAGAAGTTGGTCGTGGCCGTCCGTGGTGGATCTCTCGAGCTCACCGCGGATGATGAAGAGCATATCGTTGATGTGGTCCCCTTCGCGACGATGTACGAGTCCTTGGTGCTCGGGGGCGACACCAGCGCCGCAGATATCGCGTCGAGGAGCCGTAAATCCATCTGCGAGAAGAAGGCTACCTGCAAGGTCATGTTTTGAGCAGTCGTCAGTAAGTATCAAACAGCTTATCTTATGCGGCAGCTGAGTTGAGCCGAGCCGAGGCACGCACTCGTCGGACGAGGGCAAGGCAGAGGGGCAAAAAGTCATTTCGCATGTCATGTAACGGGAAAACTAGCAAAAAAGAATAAAATAATGCAAAGAGGGTAAAATCTGAAGAATTAGATAAAGAAGGGGGCAAAAAATGTATTAGGTCGGGAAAGAGGGCAAAATTTGAAAACGCAACTAAAGAGAGGGCAAATAGCGAATTCCCCCGGTGCAGAATGCCGCAGAGGCCCTGACCATCACCTCCGAGCGCCCATTTCAAAGATTAAACGTTCTGGAAAAAGCTGCGCCAGACGAGTTGTAATAGTCAAGCAACCGCGATGAATCCAAGACAATCACCTCCAGCGTCCATTTCAAAGATTAAACGCCAACTCTCCGATCAGAAATGGATCTCTCTCGATGGTGGCTTCGCCGAAAAGGTTCGGTGGACAGGTTCTAACTGCCGAGGTGGTCGGTCTAATCGGTCTCTCGCGAATTTTTTTTTTATTTAATTATTTTATTAATATTTTAAAATTAATTCGTCGCAAACTTTATTTCTAATTTTGATCTCTTTGGTCACACTACCTCGCGTGGTGTGACCAAACAATACTGTCACGCCACGCGAGGTGGCGTGACCAAAGATGCCACACAAGCCCTCGGCCGCACGCCGTGCCAGCGTTGAGCTTGCGTGGCACCTGTCACGATGGGCCTCATGGTGTGACAAGGCATATGGTCACGCCATGAGGCCCAGCTGTGATGGGGGACTTATAGGCGGCCCTACTGTTCTCGATTTTCCTATCTTCTCACCTCCCTTCTCTCTGTCGTGCCGCCGAGGACCTGTTCAACCCTAGCCGCCGTCGGTTGGACGCCTTGCCGGTGGCCGCCGCCTTGCTCGTGCCGCCGGTGTCGTGCCACTCCTCGCGCCGAGGAGGCCCTCTTCCTCCCGGCGGGCTCCTCCGTCGGCTCTCCTCCACAGCAGGCCTCTGCCTGCCGGGTCCTCCTCCCCGTGGTGGCCTCCCCGCCGATCCTCCCCCGTGCCGCCTCCCCCACTCTGGGTCCTCTGCTCCCCATGACTTCTTCTCCTAGATCGAGGTATACATTGTGAGATAATGTGTTGAAATGGGCAAACAGTGTAGCATATAGATTCATGCTTGATGTGTGATTGAGTAGTTGTTGCAATATGTGCAAATGCTTGATGATGGGTATACTGCATATCATTGTTGCAATATGTGCGAATGCTTGATGATGGGTACACTGCATATCATTGTTGCAATATTAGTGATCGTAGTTGTTGCAATATGTACGAATGCTTGATCATGGGTATATTGTATACCCATGAATCACATTCTCATTGTACACTGCATATGTCTGATCCTCGCTACTACTACGGTCGGACGAGATATTGCAAAGAGGATCGGTTAGCTCTGATGGATCGTTTGAAATACTCAATGATGATATTAGTGTAAATACTGAAATTGATGTGATAAGAGGATTTAGACTTGAGCTCTAATTGGATTACATACTATTGTCTCTTGTTCGCGGTTTATTACTTTCGTGTGGATCGATTGTTTTCAACCTCCACGGTTGTGGAGATTTTGAGCAATTCAATTTATCAAACACTCTGTTAGCAAATTGTTGTTATTCTTGATGTTGTGATCTAGTTACGTGAATATTGTGAGCATCTTGTTATGTGATCTCCGGTCTAGCGAAAGTATATCCTGTAGTCGCTTGTTTGACACTTTGAGATATATCTGCCGAGGTATATGCCGATGTTGTTTGTATTCAATTTGTGCATGATGAGCATTCTGTTCCATTTAGATGGCCATATTCGAGAGCCATATTCATGAAATAAATCTTATGTCATTTATCTGGTTTTGGAAATTTGCTTTATTTATAATTATTAATCTTTGGGATTTTTGTTTGATTATTTGTAAGGGTTCATCAAGTTTGCTATTATTTTGTATATGCTAGAATAACTGTTGTGGTTGAGTGTATTTTGTGTATGCGAGAATAAATCTTGTGTTTCAGCTTATCTATATCTTATTGCCTTGACCAACAAGGTGATAATCTGTTGGTTTTATATGTTGAGTATGGCATTTGCACTAGTGACAATTGTCTATGTTACAAGAATTTACACATTGCTAAATCATAATCGAGCGCAAAGGTTTCATGATTAATTACTATCAAGTTTGTGAGCTCTATCGTAGCACTATCATAAGGATATTATACAAGTACTTGTTTGTTTGCAATTTGACAATTACGTCTTTGTTATGTTTACAATTGGTTAATAATATATTATGAAGCCTAAATTGGATGTAAGTCATATGTATGATATTCCTCTCGATTTTAAAGACGCCTCATCACATTTAATGCTAGTTATTTGATGTGTTGTCAAATTGCAAGTTATTTACATAAATATTGCCGTGTCAAACTATGTGCGATTTTATATATGTACAGGACTACAACTTTTTCTACTTGGAAAATGTTTGATTCTAGTAAACCGTACATGTTTTTGTGGTTGTACAAGTCTCCATGATTCCTGAGTTCCCACTTATCTACATGCATGTGTGTACTATGTAGTCATTTTAGGATTAGTACACTTATTTTAATTTTGCTTAGTATCAAATAGTAACAATACTACTTTTAGATTTTGCTTAGTGTACATAAAAAAATTAAAATCCTACAGTTATTTTTACTGGTGCATAATTTGAGGTGAAAACTGAAAACAAACACGGTGTTGGTTAACTATTTACAAGGTAGGACAACAATTTTGGTTAACCTTCAATACGATGTCGTGCAGAATTAGTTAACCGAAAATTTTTATGAAAGGACTTGTATAGAAGAAGTGAAATAAAGGTTGACTTAACTCCTTTCTGCATATAAGATTTTCCAAACGAGTGGTTCGTGGCACTCCGAGCGTGTAGCTTTGGTGTACCCAGGAGCGAAGTCTGGGCGACTCAGAATGAACCTGAGCGGTCCCAAACACGTGGTTTGGGCGGTCTCGAAGCAGGATCTCGAGCGCACGGGCACGTGGATCCGGGGTAGTGGTCGCACTTTCGAGGCAAGCTTCGAGTGGTCCCAAACACGTGGTTTGGGTGGTCTCGAGAACGGATCTCGGCGTGGATCGAGCACGCAGAGACTCGGGTAGTGTAGGTTTTGGATCTTTTGCATCTCCTTGTTTCTTGGTGTTATTCGTCCCTTTGTGTATGGCCTAACATACACGAAGTCATTGTGAAATGACCGTCAATTATGCATATGTTTGTTACGTTAAAGCGCTAGCACGCGTCTCGAAGCGAGCTTTTGTTATGTCCAATGTTGATTGTGATATTTCGTACTTGCCGTATTTCGTTCATATGGCATGCAGTACTGACTTTGCAATATTTTGTTGGATGTAGATGGTCGTGGTTGTACGTGTATTTACTGGTGGGGCCATTAGCCAAACTGGAAGTTCTGTCGACTTCGGCGGCATGGAAGCGACCGTCCTTTTATTTCGTGAATCACCGGACTTGACAACTCTTGTGACTAGGATTAAGTCGACATTTGGATGGGATGACCCCGGGGTCGTTGTTGGAATGCAAGGACGATATGACGCAGGGCTGGGTTCTAAGATGCACGCCTTTTTGGTGCCAATTCTGTCCGCCAATGATTGGGACATGTACAAGGAAATTGTGCTCGCATCTCAGGTCCGGGTGTTGGAGGTGGAGGTGGAAAGGACAATCGTTGTTGAGGATTTGCCAGATAATTTGGATGTGGTGAATGGCAACACGGAGGAACAAGACCCCGCTGCCCATCATTCGCGAGCCCCCCAATGGAAGAGCGACCTTCCGAAGAATTCGTTAGCGTGAGTCGTGCCAAACATGACCTCTTGTCGGTGGATCTGCTTGTATCTTCCCCGCAACATGTTATTGACCCTGTGACTGATTTCAACGGTGCTGTAATGAACAACGAGCTTGAGGAGGAGTTGTTTCGCGATGGAACAACCCGTGAAGAGGAGTCTGACGAAGGATGGAGCTCGACCAAGATGAGGCTCCGGCACCTCTTTTCTCCCTCAGAGGAAGGCAGGGTTCTTCGCAGTGTAATGGGTGAGGTCCCATCGGTGCATTCTTTCGATGATGTCAGTATGGTTGATAAGGCGGTTTGTGCTAATGGGTTGAGGAGTAGGGATGGCATTGCGGACCCGGAGAATGACATAATACGGAAGAACTTATTGTTTCCAACCATGGAGGACATGAAGGTTTGGCTGCAAGAATACTCAAGTCTTGGAACCATCGTCCGTTCATAGTGCAACACTCCGATGTGAACAAAAGGTACACTGTGAGGTGCAAAAGGGGGTGCGGATGGAACGTATGGGGCCACAAAACAAGGGACAACCAATGGAAAATAACGAATGTGAAGCATCCTCACACTTGTGGGACCGCACAAGTGTCCGGGGAGCACCTCCAGGTGACCGCAAATTTCATTGCTAGGCGTATTATGGCGGTTGTGTCTGTCGATCCTGATGTGTCCGTCGCCACCCTTATCGAGGTTATCTACGGGTTCATTAAGTACCGTGTGAAGTACGGAAAAGCATGGAGGGCAAAGCAGAGAGCGATGCAGTTATTGTGGGGTGATTGGAAGGAGGCTTACAGTTTGCTTCTTCAAATCCTAACCGCTATGCAGGCCAAGAATCCAGGCATGGTGTTTCACCCTTGGCATGGCAACCGTATGGAACTCGATGGAGGGGTTATGAAACATGTCCTTCGACGGGTGTATTGGTCCTTTGGGCAATGCATAGAGGCCTTCAAACACTCTGACTGCCTTATCTGCTGACACTACATTCTTGACAGGAAGTACTATGGTGCCTTGATGCTCGCCAGGTATTGATGCGGAGGACCGGTGATTCCATTAGCATTCGTGATTGATGAGGGTAAGAACAATGCAAGCTGGGAATGGTTCTTGGATATAGTTCGTTCACGCCTCGTTGGGCTGGGCGCAGTGTTTGCATCATCTCGGACAGCACCACGGCATTATGAACGCTATGAAGAGCGAGACTTGATGGACACCGGATGTCTTGCATAGGTGGTGCATGCGTCATTTAGCGCTAATTTCTTTAAGCAATGCAAGAGGGAAGATCTCACCAAAAAGTTCAAAATCACAGCGGATGCTTGGAGAAAAGGGAATTGAGGTCAAGTTGATTGAGTGAGGGGTGACCAACGAACGGGTAAGTCGTGGTTGGAGGAGATCTTACAGCAGAAGGAGAAGTGGGCACAGGCATACGATAAAGATGGCTGTCGGTATGGAATGATGACAATGAACATATTAGAGGTGTTCAACAACGTTATTAAGGGCATCCGTGCGATGCCAGTATCTGCTATCTTGAAGTACTCGTTTCGAAAGATCAACAAGTACTTTGTGGATCAGTGGACCCGGGCAAGGGATGCATTTAACGCCAGCGAGCGTTGGGGTGTGGCTGCTACCAAGCACCTTGCTATCGCAGAGGCCGAGTCATGCAATTAGGAGGCGGAGGAATACGATCCTATTAAGCATATATACGCCGTCAAGGCAGCCGGGGGCACATCGATAAGGGGCAAACGTTACGGTGGCCGGAACCATAGAGTGAACCTAACTGAGGGAGACTGTACTTGAATGGTCCCAACGTTGCTGCATGTCCCATGCTCTCACGTCATTACCGCCTGTCGCGTGCGCGGTGTAAGTCACCTTACCTTCATTGCGTTAGAATTCTCGAAGCAAGCCACAATACAGACTTGGGAGAAGCGATTCGAGCCTTACCTAGATCCCTCGCATTGGCCCACAGACGTGGGGGGAATACATTCCAGACGTAAACATGATGAACAAGCTACGCGGTCAAGGAAGAGGAAGAGGCTTCAGAATGACATGGACCTCGCACAGTAAGGCGGTAAGGACATGTACTCTCTAGGGGACTTCAACGACGCTTAGCAACACCAACAGTGCTCGGAGTGCCACGAGCACGGACACACAAGGGCAAAGCATGTCAAGAGGGATTCGGCCCTGCAGGTCGTGGCGTGGTGCTCACATGTCGCCCCACCTGCTTGAGGTATCCAATGCTGTTGTTCCGCAAAAATGGTTGTTCTTTACGTACATAGCACTTTCATTTGCAGTTCACATATTGTTTTGAACGTCATGTGTACTTACTTTCATTTTGCATTCTACACATTGTTTAGTACCTCATGTGATCTTAGAAAAATCCTATCCTGTAATGCAGGATGCCGTAGCACGTGCAATATGCGTTGCTCCTCTCGGAGTACGACGACGACCACCGCGCTCGCCGCATAGCCCAGGGTGGTCAGGTGAGATTTGCTACTCTTGTACTCCATCGTGCTTCTTGTTTCACTTATTTATTTACGTATCTCTCTTGCAGGTACTCCAGCCACTTCGCCCTCGGACCCACACCCTCCTAGATTGGGATGAGCGGTACGAGCCACACGTCCGCTTCGATGGGTCTCCTTGCTTTGGCGGATAGTTGTCAACAGGATCCCTCGTATGGATGGTTTTGCGCCACCGACTTGGTGGACCGGTGGCGCCCGAGACCCACACTTTCCACCTACCGAGGCGAGATGACTATCACGCTTGGGGCGTTGGTATGATTCTAAACCTCCCAGAAGGGTCACTTTGTGGATGGGGACGTCAACAATGGCCTGGGGGTGGCGAGACCGGGTGAGAGAGTGGCTCGGAGTGCGACCAGAGGACCCCCATGCGGACTCGAGAGACAACCGGCCATGTTATTCCAAGCTTTGTTATGAAGTCTATTTTAATTCGCAACTTTAAATCTCGTCGTCTTTTCGCTTTCAATTCTTCGCGTAGTAAGGCATCCAACAACGTGACAAAAACGAGTTCTGGAAGTTTACGGTTTGGTCTACGACCACAAACCTATGATTCCAGTAGGATGTCTGCGCACCACCTATCATTCCACTAGGATGTCTACGCATCTTTCATCAGCGGTACTGTCTAGCGTACTGTCTATGCATCTTTCCACTAGGATGTAAACTCATTTTTTTTCCAGGATGCATTATGTATCACTTCTGGGACACGCCCTAAAAATAATGTAAAGTGTCTAAGGTTTTCAAAGCACAAAAAGCTTACGTAGAGAGGTCTCTATTTTCAAGTTGTGAATAGAGACATGCTATATGTACATGGCATTATGTACCACCGTATCTTCAACTGTTTTTGATACAAATAGAATCCAAACAAACTGGAATAGCCCCTGTCACGCCGTGATAAATGGCATGACAATTGATCTATCACGCCAAGAAATAAGGCGTGACAATCGGTCTCTATCACGCCAAGAAAGAAGGCGTGACAGGTGCCACGCAAGCCCTCCACGTTGGCGAGGCGCGCGGCCGAGGGCTTGCATGGCACCTTTGGCCACGCCGCCACTGGTGGCGTGACAGTTCTATTTGGTCACGCCACGGGAGGTGGCGTGACCAAAAGAGTCAGATTTAGAAATAAAGTTCGCGAGGGGTTAATTTTAAAATATAATTAAAAAAAGGATTAAATAATTAAAAAAATTCGTCTCTCGCCGATTTGACCTCCGAACAGATCAGTCTGACCTTTGTGGCCTAAGAGCAACCCTTGACGATGATGGTCTAAATCCCTTAAAATTTCAGCCATAATTCATCAAGAAGGTCTAAAATGTATTTAAATTGACGACCAGCAAGATTGAGACCAAGATTCCATAAATTTCTTGGATGAGGGCATGAGAGCATGAAAATCAGGGAAATTCAAATTTTTATCCAAAAGCTTGTTCATGGGGGGATAATGGTCAAGAAAACTCTAGATCGATTCCACATATCCTAGCAAGCAAGATCATAACAAGGGACCACGAGAAAACCAAAGGAACACCAAAATCTCAAAAGGCATAAAAAAGAGAGCAAGAACGAGAGAGAACTCATCTTGGTAGAAATCTTGCTTGGATTGATTGGGATAATTGTTGGTTTACAACCACTCCAAAATAGAGGACAAAAGCTCAACACTTTAGCACTCAATCAATCCATCTCTCACAAACCCTAACCTCATTTACTTCATTTTCCCCAAATCACAAATTAGGGTTTACACACAAAAGGCTTGAGGGTGCAAATCCCACCCCTCTCCCTTTATAGTGGAGGTTAAGCTAAGAAAAAAAAACCAAGCGGACAACCGTTAAGCCCACACACAAATGGGTCTACAATCACGCACGCTTCTCAAAGCGGATGATAAACTGCTCTTCCCGCATCCATCTCTTCGTGAGCTCCGTCTTCTCATGATATAAATCACCTCTATTTGCATCGTTTTGCGCCGCGGTTTCTCCAAGATCACCAAAACTGGTATTTTGGACAAGATACCAAAATACCCCTTCTCGATCCTTCTCCAAGGACCGAGTCCGATCATTGCGAAGCAAAGTGCATGCTTCACTACGTGTAGGTTGATTAGTGGCTCTCTTCTTGCCGGCAAGTCTCTTCCATCCGGCTCTCACCGGAACCACCATTGCACTTGCACTGACCCTCGCGCCCCTTGATGCAACATGTCGCATCGAACTTCCCGTTCAGTCATCTTTGTCCATCTTGCGCCATACTTCAGTCCAATAACTTTACCCGGTATTCTTGATCATTCTGGACCTCAGCTCTCCATGCCTAGTCCCGATCATCCTCGCCGTTGGCCATCATTGACTTCCAAGCCACCTGCGTACCAATAGACCAATAAATCATTTCCGGGCACAAATTCTTCGCAACTTGACTCGACCCACGTTAGCAAAAACATGCATTATGCCACACATATGCACTGAAACTCATAAACTTGGCTCATTTCCCGAGGTCAAACCGCCTTCGGTGCATGAACGCTGAACTCAATCGGTTTGACCTCTCCCCTGGCCGGCCAGACCACCAGCTAGCCAGTGTGACCGCCATTATGGTCGGTCAGACCGCTGCTGGTCTGATCGCCTAGCTATAGGCCAGTCAGACCACTCAGGTCTTTAACCAAAATTTTGAGGCTCAAAATCCGCAACCTCTCTGGAAATGTAATTTCCTATCTACTCTCGACTCGATGATCCAAAAATTATAGAACCTAGTGCAAACAAATTCTCTTACTTGCCTACACCATCTATTTTTGCTAATCTCAAAAATTCACATTTTGACTTTTGGCCGATCAAACTATCACCCTGGCCGGTCTGACCGCTAGCCACTTTGCCTGCCAGTCTGACCGCCACTTGGCCGGTTAGACCACCGGCCATCCGATCAGACCTCCACCGAGGCCGTTTTGACCTCCTGAAGGCTGACAACAAACCTGACTTTTCTGAAAATGAGGGTTTCGCCAAACACCTCAATGCTATTATCAATTGTTCATCACACTGAGATTAGGAGCATATCCCTATTATATCCACAATCTCCCCCTTGATGAACACTTTGGCAATTTTCAAAAAATGCAAATTGAAGGATGTTTGCAAAACTAGTCGTTTTCGCGCAAAGACACAACTTGATCCATAAACAAGAAAAAGCTATGGAAATGACCATGTTGGCTAGAGGAATGGAGAAGCAACTGAGATGAGCCAGTAGAGTGCATGAAAGCTTAATTTCCAAAGAGTATGCTAAAAACTCACCTAATGTCCGTATGAAAGAACAATTATTCAATTTGACCTTCGATCATTGTGAGGTTTCAAGAACTGCAATTCAAGTTCAGAAATGACAATATGAACACAAAAATGCATATGAAATACTCCCCCTCACTATGATCTACCAAAATTTTGAAAAGTTTCATTTTCTCCCCGTTCTCCAAAAGTCTCCCCTTTTTTACATTTTTGTTATATCTTCTCCCCTTTTGATAATGGAGTCATCAAGGAATCACATCTTCCTTTCATCCAAAGATATCAATGCAAAGATGAGGAAGAGGAATAAGGAGTGGCTTTAGTTCTTAAATTTTTGAATTTTTAAATACAAGAAGCTTTGGAGATTACCCAAGTGAACAAGCTAGCATTTCTAAAATGCACAAAGCATATCAAGCATGATGAACCTATCAAGGTCATATCTAGACATGTATAGCAAAGCTAGGCAAAAGAGCTCAAGATGAAGCAATATATGGATTACAAGTTAGGCAAAGCTTCAAATTTAGAAAGGTCACCAAAAGGGATCATAAAAAGATAATAGCCATGTCAAAATGAAATTAAGAAGCTAGAATTGATCATTCTAGTGACTAGGAGTTCGAAAGTGAATCATTTTGTTGAAAATACCTCAAGCACCTAAACTTCTACAACATTTATCATTTTACAATGAATAGCACATGTTGAAGTTGATTAAAAGGTCTATCTTAGTAAAGAAGATCCTAGACTAGGAGCTATCCATAATTCATTCCTAAGCTTCAACCAAGGCGACAAATCTTGAGGTTCATGTCAAAGAATAACAAATAGTCCCCATGAAATCGTTTGGATCATACTATCTCCAAGTTTATGTCACATGACATGCGATATCGTGAGAGTAGTTTGACACATTTTTAAGCACGTAAGGATCACAAAGCTTGTTTTTAAGCACGTAAGGATCATAAAGCTAGTGAAGCGATCGAATGGTGTGAAGCTATTGATCGAAAAGATAAAAATCCCTAGTTAGGCTTGGAGAAGCAAGAGATGAAAAGCAAAAAGTCACTCAAGAATAAGAAGAATCGCAAGCCCGACAACAAAGAAGTCCTTTAAATTCTAGAAAAATTTACCAAGGGCAAGAAAAAAATTTCCAGTCAGAACAAGGCAAAAGCTCTGACCGATGATTACAAGAAAAATAAGAAGTGGTGTCCACTTCACCAGGCAGTAGGGCATGATCTGCGCAACTGCCGAGTCTGGCAAAAGAAACTCAAGGATTACTAGTCAGGTAAGGGTACCTTCCCCTCCATAACAGAACTCAGAGAATCAAGCTCCAAGAAGGATAAAGATGGTGATGAAGAGTTGGAGTACCAGGAGCCACAACACACAGTCGATATGATTTTTGGTGGATTCTCCTCATACGAGTCAAGACGTCATCTGAAGCCCGTGGAATGAGAGGTGAACCTTACCGAGTCTCTGATTACCGTCAAGCCATCTAGGTGGTCGAAAATGGTAATCTCCTTTAGCAAAGAAGATTGCCCCATCCCGTCGACTCGACCAGGTAGGTTTCCTATCATAGTTAAACCTACTATTAACAATTGTAAAGTTAATCGAGTCTTAATAGATGAAGGTAGCTCTTTAAACATTTTATTTACGGGAGCATAGGAAGAAATGCAGATTTCCAAGTCTAAGGTAAAACCCGTGAAATATACCTTCCATGGCATAGTTCCTGGTTCTACCACCATACCGATAGGACATCTGTCCCTACCGATTACGTTCGGAAGACCCGACCACTTCCGAACAGAAAATTTTCCATTTGATGTGGTGGATTTTGAAACCGCATACAATGGAATCGTCGGTCGTTCAGCTTTAGCAAAATTCCAGATAGCCACGCATTACAGTTATCAGAGTTTAAAAATGCTAGGACTGAAAGGAGTCATCACGATTCGAGGAGATCGAAAAATGGCTTATGCATGTGATCGGAGGTCCTTAGAACTGGTCGATGAACTTTTGACCAGGGAAACTAATCCACCCACCATGCAGATCAAGCACTTGAAGCAAAAGATGGCACCAAAACCTTCCGACCAGACAAAGGAAGTACTACTCGGCAAAGACACTCCTCTTGAAAGCACCAACATATCGTCTGGGTTAGGAAACACTAATTCGTCTGCCCAAAAGGTACTGGTCGGGGTAGGACTCGATCCTAAATAGGAAGAGTCGCTCATATCCTTCCTTCGAGCAAACCAAGACGTATTCGCCTGGCAGGCGTCCAACATCCCTAGAGTCCCCAAGAAGGTGATCGAGCACAGGCTAGCTCTCCAGCCTAACAAACAATCGGTCAAGCAGAAGCTAAGATGTTTTGCACCTGGTCGGAAGGAGGCAATCCAGTCGGAGATCGACAAGCTCCTCAAGGCTAGATTTATCCGTGAAGTCGACCACCCAGAGTGGCTCGTCAACCCTGTAATGGTTAGAAAAAGCAATGGGAAATGGCGAATGTGTATTGACTTCACAGATCTTAATAAAGCTTGTCCGAAGGATGACTTTCCCCTTCCACGCCTTGATCAACTTGTAGACTATACTTCTGGGTGTGAGTTGTTAAGTTTTTTAGATGCGTACTCAGGGTACCACCAGATTAATATGAGCAAAGGTGATGAAGAGAAAACTTCCTTCATCATTCCATATGGAACTTGCTGTTATGTTAAGATGCCATTTGGTCTCAAAAATGCTGGTGCAATTTTTCAAAGGTTGATGCAAAAAACATTTAATTCTTAGATAGGTCGAAATCTAGAAACCTACGTTGATGACCTACACGAGACTTTCAATAACTTAAGAAGGCATAACCTTAAGTTAAATCCAGAGAAGTGTGTGTTCGGAGTTTCTTCTAGAAAGCTTCTTGGATTCCTAGTTTCGGCTAGAGGAATGGAAGCAAATCCAATAAAAATATCGGCTATCGACCAGATGCGCCCTCTGACCACAAAGAAAAAAGTCCAAAAAAAACTAACCGGCTATATGATAGCGCTAAGTCGTTTCATAGCACGGTTAGGTGAGAAAGGACTCTATTTCTTCAAACTTCTTCAGAAACATGGAAGTTTCGAATGGACTAAAGAGGCAAATGATGCCTTTGAAGAACTTAAGAAGTACCTTACGAATGCCCTGATCTTAGTTTCTCCAAGATTGGGAGAAACATTGCTGATTTATGTGGCTGCAACGCCACAAGCAGTCAGCGGTGTACTAGTCGTAGAACGTGACAGCATTTAACGACTGGTATATTACATAAGAGAAGTCTTACATGGACCTAAGGAAAGATACCCACAGGTATAAAAGTTGCTCTATGGTCTCCTTATAGCTTCAATAAAACTAAGGCATTACTTTTAGGCCCACAAATTGGTCGTACCAACCGGATATCCCCTAGGTCAAGTTCTTGGAAACATGAAATCATCAGGACGAATAGCAAAATGGGCAGTCGAGCTTGGGGCGTTCGACCTCCATTTCTTCTCACGAACAGCAATCAAGTCCTAGGCAATAGTAGAATTCATTGCCGAATGTACAAACCCTGAACCCACCTAATGGCCTGAGTATAAACACCACGACGAGTGGACAATGTACTTTGACGGTTCCTTGATGCTCAAAAGGTCAGGGGCTGGAGTCGTCCTCAAATCCCTACTGGAGAACACATCAAATACGCTATTCAGCTAAACTTTCCCGCAACAAACAATGTGGCGAATACAAAGGTTTATCGGCAGACTCGAAAGCCAGAGCGCGGGATTCACAGACATTAGTGAAAGACGATTCTCAACTAGTAGCTTAATCAAGTCGGGAAAGAGTCTGAATGCTCAAGTACCAAGATGTCATCTTATTTGGCGGAAGTACGAAAACTCGAAAGGTACTTTTTTGGTTTCTAGATCCAACACATTCCTAGAAAGGAAAACTTTCTACCAGACCAGTTGGCACGGATGGCGTCCACAAGGTCACCTGTCCCGCTTGGAGTTTTTCTCGAGCAACTCGACTCACCCTCGGTGGTTGAGCATTCCGAGGACATAGATGTTCCATTGAAGGTTGTACAAATTGATCCTACTGAACATAGATGCTCCACAGGACGTCGTCAAGCATGATCCCGGTAGAGATTGGATGACGTCGATCTACAATTATCTTAAACATGGTATTTGTAACACCCTGGTTTTCTGAGCTTTTTGAAAATTTTCAAAATAAAAAGAACCATTTGGTTTTGTTGAAGTCCTAAAGCTTAACTTGAAATTTTCGGAATTCGAGTGTTTAAAATGACTAAATCAAACTTCAACTAATCCAAAGCTTGGTTTATTTGGAGTTGTCTGAGCTCTGGTGTTGTCTCTCCCCATCTCTGCTCATTCTATTCTTCCCTCGGTATCGCTCTTTCTTTCTAGACCGCTTTGGTTTAGACCTCCTTGTTGTCTATGCATTTCTTGTATGCCCAGACCTCCTTCTTGTTTGGGCATTCCCTTATGCCCAGACCTCCCATTTGGTTTGGACCTCCCCTTGTGTCTAAACCATCCCTTCGGTTTTGACCTCCCCTTGTGTCACAACCACCCCCGAGGCGTTCTAGCTCAGGTTTGTGTTTCAAACACCCTTGAGTTCTAAAATTCAAATTTGGGTTGAATTCCCCCCTCGTGCTCATTTTGGAATTTCCTCGTGCTCATTTGGACCTCCTCGTGTCCATTTGAACCTCATCTGAACTTCCCTCGTGTCCGTTTGGGCCCCCGCTCGATCCTAATCTTCATCTCTTGTGGACCGTTCGATCCGTGTGGGACGGCCCGATCTTGTTGGCATGTTCGGCCGGTCCAAATGTCCCAATCGCTTTGCTCTGTTCGATCGGAATCCAACAACTCCCGCTCCTCCGCGCCTTTTTCCTCACTGTCGCTCCCCTTCCTTTGATTCCATCTTGACTGTCAGGACCTCCCTCGAGTTCATCTTGACCGTCAAGACCTCCCTTTGATTCCATCTTGACCGTCAGGACCTCCCTTGAGTTCATCCTGGCCGTCAAGACCTCCCTTTGATTCCATCTTGACTGTCAGGACCTCCCTCGAGTTCATCTTGACCATCAAGACCTCCCTTTGATTCCATTTTTACCGCCAGGACCTCCCTCGAGTTCATCATGGCCGTCAAGACCTCCTTCGAGTTCATCTTGACCGTTGAGACCTCCTTGGATCTCATCTTAACCGTCAAGACCTCCCCTTTTTCCATCTTAACCGTTGAGACCTCCTTTGCGTTTGATCCCCCTTTTCCTTCACGTGGTCCGATCCAACGCCTGCGTCTTTCCCCTCTCGAGGAGCGTCCGATTGAGTTTGGACGGTCCGATTGAGAGGAAGCGTTTGGACGGTCTGAACGTTCCCTAGCGTTGCAGAGCGTCCGATTGAGCTTGGGCGGTCCGATGGAGATAAACGTTCGAGTGGTCCGAACGTTCCTATCGCCTTGGTCCACCCGATCAAAATCGGACGGCTTTGCTTCGTCGCGCCTTTTTCCTTGTCTTTTGGACCTCCTCCTCCTCTTGACCTTTGGTCTTTTTGCAAAGACCATCCTCTGGTCTTTTTGCAAAGACCACCCTCTGGTCAAGGCCACCCCTTGTGGTCACGACCTCTGGTCTTTTTGCAAAGACCACCCTCCTGGTCCTTTGCAAAGACCACCCCCTTTTCTGGTCACGACCACCTATGTGGTCATGACCTCCCTTGTTGGTCTTTTTGCAAAGACCACCTTTGCTGGTCACGACCTCCCCCTTAGTCATGACCACCCTTTTGGTTTGACCACCTCACCCGTGTAGTTGACTGGTCCCACCTGTCAGCTCTGCTCGCCTCCCCCTTCCTTCCGCCACGTATACATGCGCGAGAATGTTTGTCTACGTGGTACCTTGTGATGAGGATTAAAACCTCTATGTATTAATTTAATACATAAAAGACCATACGTCTTCATGGTCGTAATCCCTAAGGCTAACGACCTCACCGGGTCGTAAGGATTCCAGAGGTTACGATGGGTACCTGGCCTGACTAGACTTCACCGGTAGTCGCTTGAAAAAGCTATGAACAGCGCCTAATCAGTATGATGAATGGAACACGTGCAAAACGCTCCATACCATGTGATGATATACAAGACACTGACAATAAACCACCCTACGGTTAAGCTTATCACAAACATTTAACCGCAAGGTAGTTAACACATTGTTAACTACCTTAAACCTCCGACCATGGCTCTTCGGGAGTTATTTAATGGTGGAACGCAGAAGGAGAGGAGACAACGAACAACAGAAGACACACAAAGCAAGGCAACTCAGAAGCCAAAGCAGTAGCATTCAATATATTTGGTGTAATTTGAGATAGTCCCTAGTCAGGTCTTGTAATCCCAGTTCATATTTATAAAGAGCAGCTCCCATTCTCTTCCAGGATACTCCACGTCATTTTCCTCTTTTTATTTCGTAAGATCGGCGACTCGATCGTCGACAGCTGGCGCCGTCCGTGGGGAAGAAGACGTAAGCTTCCTGAAGAAACTCTTCGCTCATACAAACCCTCGCCCAAATTCCTGCAATCGCTAATGCGAATATGCCCGGAGTTTGGAATGAGGAGAATTAGTTCGACTTGGCGGACTACGCCGACCTCGATATGGAAGGATGCATCCGTGCCATGGAGGAAAATGGCAGATCATCCTCCTCTTCCTCCTCCGCCGACTCGCACGTCACCAACGATAGCAAGGTCGACCGGATGGATGAGGATGCGCCACCATTACCGGTGGCGCAATCAGAGGAACCAGCCATTCCGATCAGCTCGGAATGTTAGGAGACCTCTTCAAGCCTGGTCTTTCCGACCGGCAAAACAGGTGAAGGAATTTCAGCACCACCACTCGAAAATCTCTATACTCTCGATGAAATCATGGCTGAAAGATATTCTCCTATGGCTTCTGGCAATTCCAGGAGTCAACCGACATCTGGTAATGGTGTCGATGAAGCCTCCACTGGTCGTAGGCCATGTGGGGTTGATCACGCTCAGCATACGATCGGCAGTTCGCCAAATAAGGCTGAGGAGACCTCAGGAGGTGCTCATTTCTGACCGCTCTCCGTCGTGGAAACTTCTGGCAAAAGCACTGAGAAGCTCTCCATTAGTTACGATGGAAGCTCATCGGAAGATCGGTGCTGGAGGCACGAAGTCAACGCGATCGGAGATGAAAATCAAGATACCCTACATGGTCCTACATTCTCTACCACGCCATCACGTGTTGTTAGAGATGATCCGGACCATCAGGCACCAACTTCCGGAGTCCACGGAGCTGATCGACGTCCATCAGTTAACTCGCCTAGCGTTGCCCCACTTAGAGTAACCGATAGGACAGATCAAATCAAGGTCGGGGAAGGTTGGTCTGCGACACCTACGACCAAGATGAACCCCGAGACCTTCTAACTGTGACAAAACTTGTGACGTGTTCAAGATATGTTAAATAATTGATCCTACTTGGCAGAAACTGTGTTTTATGCGGCTTGTAGGTCAAGTATCCAAATTCTCCAACAGACCATGCAACGGCGCCGCGAGCGTCTGCGCAAAGAAAGGGTTTCAGGAGTTAAACTATGACTTCATCCCAACGCTCCTCCCTCGGCAGGGATAGCATGATCATGCTCGGAACAATCGATACCAAGGCCTCCTCGACGATTCCGACTAAGGAGTCACGAGGGAGAAGGTTATTTCAAGAAGCCACTCCCCATCACGCCGAGAAGAAGCATCGCTTGGACTCGACGATCTCCGACATCGCTCGGATCAAGTAGGCGGTCAAGGCATCATACCAATGTTCACGACCGGATCGACACCGAAGTTCCATTGTTCCAATCTTAGGAACGGTCTCCGATCGACATAATCGCACCCTCGCAGAAGGCGCCATGAATCAATCAGTGTTGTCGAGCCTTCACCGCGGGGCTCCAAGGCGCGGCGTTGGCCTAACCGGTTCCGACCGGCCAACTTGGACAAGTTCAATGGAACTCAAAATCCATTGGAATTTCTCCAAATATATACCACCACCATCAGAGCTGCTGGAGGTGATGAGAATGTGATGGCCAACTATCTACCCACCATGCTCGAAGGGTCTGCCCGGTCGTGGTTGTTGAACCAACCGGTCGGATCAATCTAGAGATGGGAGCAACTCTGTGATCTTCTAATTGCAAATTTCCAGGGTACGTATGACCGCCTTGGAAAAGGAGGATGATCTCCACCGAATCCGGCAGGGTTCTGATGATACTTTATGTCAATACATCAAGAGGTTCAGCCAGGTTCGCAATTCTATACCCGAGGTCGCAGAGTCATCTGTTATTCAGGCTTTCAAAATAGGTCTAAGACATCGGCGGTTTACGGAGGACATAGCAATGAACCCTCCAAGAACAACCGTTGAGCTTTTTGACATGGCCGACAAGTATGCCACCGCTAGCGAAGCAATCGAGTGGTGCGAAGCCATTGATCGGAAAGACAAGATTCCTCAGCCCGGCCTGGACAAACCAGAGAAAAAGAATAAGAAGTCTCTCAAGAAAGAAAAGAACCACAGACCCGACGACGAGGAGGTCTTAGCTATTCCTGATAAATTCGTGAAGGGTAAGAAGGACTACACCAGTCGGGGCAAGACGAAAGCTCTGACCAAGAGATTCCAGAAAAAGAAGAAGTGGTGTCTACTTCACCAGTAGGCAGGGCATGATCTGCGCACCTGTCGAGTCTGGCAAAAGAAACTGAAGGATTATTATGCAGGTGAAGGACCATTTCCCGCAATACAAGAACCCGAAGAAACAAGCTCCAAAAAGGACAAGGATGGCGACGAAGAAATAGAGTACCAGGATCCCCAACACACAGTCAACATGATTTTTGGAGGATCTTCTTCATACGAATCCAAACGTCATTTGAAGGCCATGGAGCGGGAGGTCAACCTCGTCGAATCTCCGACCATTATCAAGCAATTGAAGTGGTCGGACATGGCAATTTCCTTCAGCAAAGACGACTGCCCCATCCCTTTCGACTCGACCAGGTAGGTTCCCTATTGTTGTTGAACCAACCATTAATAATTGTAGGGTTAATCGAGTCTTAGTAGATGGAGGTAGTTCTTTGAATATATTATTTGCGGGAGCTTTAGAAGAAATGCAGGTCCCCATGTCAAAGGTGAAACCAGTGAAATATGCTTTTCATGGCATAGTTCTTGGCTTCACCGCTAAACCGGTAGGGTAAGTTTCCCTACGATTCGCTCGAAGGCCTCGATAACTTTCGAACGGAAAAAATTTCATTTGATGTGGTAAACTTTGAATCAAGATACAATGGAATTTTGGTCGACCGCATTAGCAAAGTTCTTGATAGCCACGTACACGGTTATCAAAGTTTGAAAATACCGGGCCAAAGGAGTCATCACTATTCGGGAGATCAAAAATGGCTTACGTATGTGATCGAAAATCCTTTGAACTGGTCGATGAACTTCCCACCGAGAGGCTAATCCATCTACCATGCAGCCAAACACTCAGACCGAAGGTGACACCCAAACCTCCGACGGTCAAAAGAGGTATCACTTTCGACAAAGGCGCTTCTCGGACGGCCAAAGTTACTACCTGGGCCAGAAAGTGCTGGCCCACTTGCTCGCAAGGTTCTGGTCGGAGCAAGACTCGATCATAAATAGGAAGAGTTGCTCATCTCCTTCCTCCGAGCAAATCAGGATGTATTCGCCTGGCAGGCGTCCGATATGCCCGGAGTCCCCCGGGAGGTGATCGAACACAGGCTAGCTCTCTAGCCTGATAAGAAACCGATCAAGCAGAAGCTATGGCATTTTGCACCTGATTAGAAGGAGGAATTCAATCGAGATTGACAAGCTTCTCAAGGTCGGATTCATCCGTGAAGTCAACCACCCTCAATTGGCTCGCCAACCCTGTAATGGTTAGGAAGAATAATGGAAATGGCGAATGTGTATCGACTTTACAGATCTTAATAAAGCTTGTCCGAAGGATGATTTTCCCCTTCCACGCATTGATCAACTGGTAGATTCTACCTCTTGGTGCGAATTACTAAGTTTTCTAAATGCGTATTCAGGGTACCACCAGATTAATATGTGTAAAGAGGATGAGGAGAAAACTTCCTTCATCACTCCATATGGCACTTATTGTTATGTTAAGATGCCATTTGGTCTCAAAAACGCTGGTGCAACTTTTCAAAGGTTGATGCAAAAAACCTTTAGTCCACAAATAGGTCAGAATCTAGAAGCTTACGTTGACGATCTGGTCGTAAAGACCACCAACGCTGGCAATCACATCTCTGACTTACAAGAAACTTTCAACAACTTGAGAAGGCATAACCTCAAGTTGAATCCGAAAAAGTGTGTGTTCGGAGTTTCTACTGGAAAATTGTTCGGTTTCCTAGTCTCGGCTAGAGGTATTGAAGCAAACCCAAGAAAAATAGCAGCCATCGACCGACATCGTCCTCCGACCACCTAAGAAGGAAGTCCAAAACTAACCTTGTATGGCGGCGCTAAGTCGCTTCATAGCAAGGTTAGGGAAAAAGGGTTACCTTTCTTTAAACTTCTTCGGAAACATGGGAGTTTCGAGTGGACTAGAGAGGCAAACGATGCCTTTGAAAAACTTAAAAAGTACCTTACAAGTGCCCCGGTCTTAGTCTCTCCGAGACCGGGAGAAACACTACTAATGTACGTGGCAGCAACACCACAAACAGTAAGCGGTGTACTGGTCGTAGAAAGGGATAACATCCAACGACCAGTTTATTACGTAAGCGAAGTCTTACATGGACCAAAGGAAAGATACCCACAGGTACAAAAGTTGCTCTATGGTCTCCTTATGTCTTCAAGGAAGCTAAGGCACTACTTTCAGGCCCACAAAGTGGTCGTACCGACTGGATATCCCCTTGGTCAAGTCCTTGGAAACAGGGAATCATCAGGACGAATAGCAAAATGGGCGGTTGAGCTAGGGGCGTTTGACCTCCATTTCATTTCACGAACAGCAATAAAGTCCCAGGCAATAGCAGAATTCATTGCCGAATGGACAAACCCTGAACCCACCCAAGGGCCCGAGTACGAACACCATGAGGAGTGGACAATGTACTTTGACGATTCCTTGATGTTAAAAGGATCGGGGGCTAGAGTGATCCTGATATCCCTTACTGACGAACACATCAAGTACGCCATCCAGTTAAATTTTCCTGCCACAAATAATGTGGCAGAATATGAAGGTTTATGGTCGGACTCGAGCAACTCGCTCGCCGATTCACAGACATTAGTGAAAGGCGATTCTCAACTAGTAGCGAATCAAGTAGGAAAAGAGTATCAATGCTCGAGTACCAAGATGTCATCTTATCTGGCGGAAGTACGGAAACTCGAAAAGCACTTCTTCAGTTTTTAGATCCAACATATTCCTAGAAAGGAAAACTTTCTGGTAGACCAGTTGGCACGGATGGCCTCCACGAGGTGAACCGTCCCACCCGGAGTTTTTCTCGAGCAACTCGATTCACCCTCGGTAGTCGAGCCTTCCGAGAACATACATGATTATTTACGGGTCGAACAAACCGATCAAATGAACATGGATGCTCCACAGGTCGTTGAGGGTTGGCGCTGTCACGATCAAGGTAGAGATTGGATGACATCGATCTACAATTTTCTTCAGCATGACATATTTCCGGAAGATGATGTAGAGGCTGATCGTATAGCACGAAAAGCCAAATCATACACTCTAATCGAACGTACCTTGTATAAACGAGGATCTCTTGGAGTGTTGATAAGATGCATATCTCAAGCGGATGGCATTAAGTTGCTGACCGAAATCCATGAAGTAGTCTGTGGAGCACATCATTCCTACTGTAACACTAGTCGGTAAAGCCTTGAGCAAGGATACTATCGCCAACGCGCCTTCATGATGCAAAAGGACTTGTGACGGCGCGCATAATGTCGGGTTTATAGCCGATAAGTACATTAGCAAGACAAGCCTTGCAAACAATTCCTCTTTCTTGGCCTTTTGCAACCTGGGGACTGGACATTCTAGGACCTTTCCCAAGAGCACCCGGGGGCTTCAAATTCCTTTTCATCATGATTGACACGTTTACAAAATGGATCGAGGCCGAGCCGGTTGTTAAAACAACAATTGAGGCCGCTAAGAGATTCTCAAGAAAAATGTGATCACACGATTTGGTGTACCCAACAGATAATCACGATAATGGCGCCAGCTCTCTAGCAAATAATTTCAAGAATTCTGCGATGAACTTGGTGTCAAAGTTCATTTTGCTTTGCTCATCTGCAGAACAATGGAGCAGTTGAGCGAGCTAATGGTATCATTATGCAAGGGATCAAACGCCGAGTATTCGACCGCTTAATCAAACGGTCAGGAGCTTGGGCTCAAGAACTCCCATCAGATTATGGGTCGTTCGAACCACGACCGATCGTCGCGACCGGTGAAACACCATTCTTTTTAGTTTACGGGGCTGAAGCCATGCTTCCTCCAGAACTCAAAATTGGCTCTGCTCGAACTGATCGTTTTAATGAAAACGATCAGAATGAACGAAGACTCGACGATATCAATTTCCTTGAAGAACGATGAAACCAAGCCCTTGTACGATCGCTAGCCTACCAACAAGCCATGCGAAGGTACCATAGTCGTAAGGTGCAACATCGCAGCCTTGCTGTAGGTGATCTGGTTCTCAGAAAAATTCAGAACCAAGCAAATTGCAATAAACTTTCTCCCAAGTGGGAAGGTCCTTACACTGTGGTCGAAGTCACCCGACCAGGTTCCGTACGACTAGCTATGTCTGATGGGCAAATTTTGTCAAATTCTTGGAACATTGATCAATTGCGTAAGTTCTATGTTTAATTGTTGTTTACATTCTTTCAATTCTTTTAATTTCAATAAATTCATTTATTCATTAAGAAAAGTAACCTTGCTTATATATATACCTATAGGCTGGTCGTTCATGATTGTTAATTTAAACTGGTCGGAGAAGACAATTTTCTCTCCAATATCCTTTCTAAGGATCTCTGTTACTCTATGGCAACGACTTCTATGTCATACGCCGTATTGGTCCTAGTTGTGAGCATTTTTTCACGTGCGACGACACTCTTTTCTTAAGGAAATATATGAGAAATCAGAGCATCATAGAAATAACTTTCCATACTGAATGATATGCCTAAGATTATGAAGTTTATATTTCATTATTTGAAGATTCTCGCTCGCTCTTGTCGCTATCGGTCGGACACGGAAAGCCTCCTAGTTGAAGTCTCTCCTTTTCAAGACGTGGTCCCGCCTAATGGAAGGAGCTTCCTAGCTTACGCTTCTTTTCTTACGATCCTCGCTAATGATGGATAGAGAGCTTGAACACGTTTCACGAAATATGTTATATGATTTCAGATCTAAGCATTCCTTCCGACCAGACTTTAGGATAATAGATATAAACAAAGTTCACTTATAATTTGTTGCATTCATTTTTGCATTTCTTCTTATGTCAAATAACAAGGTCTTTTTTCCGACCATGTACAACTTTTGATTGGTATTTTGATCATGACAAACAAAGATCTATAACTAGATGAAGTCATAAGCTGGTTCCAACCACAATGATTTCCTAGTATTGCTACGATCAATTTTGACTTCATATCGGCACATACCTTCAAAACAATGGTTTCGACTTTCATTCTCTTTCTTGGCTACCTGCTTGTATAGTAAAGTTCTTCTACTATAAAGCAGTCGGGGGCTAGGAAGTGTATGAGAATTTTAAAAAAGAGAGAGTCAAGCAGGATAAACAAAGGCATTGTTAATGACATAAAAGGTAAGTTTTATACAATATTTTTACATTTTTTTTGCAGGAGCCTACTCTAGAAATATTCCCAAACTAATTACTGCTTGTTGGAGATCCGACCTCCATCTCCTCTACAACTTTATCTCCGAGTGGCTTGAGTTCTTCCATGAACTTGGTCGCTTCTTCAGGTGGGCAGTTGAAGTCATCTTTAACAACTTGGAGATCAATGGAGGGGTCGGAAGTTTTCAGTTTTGCCAAAGCAAAACTAACTCCACTAGCAACGCCTGTTTTAATGGCCTGGGCATAGTTCTTCCGAGTAGTCTTGAGCAGAGTATTAAGATCCTCTAGAAGTTGATCCAAGTAGTTCATTTTCTATCGATCTCTTAAAGTAGACAGCTTGATCCTCGATCCCATATCAAAGATCATCTTGTTCAAAAATAGAGTCTTTTCATCTAGACTTTGAACGAGAGCCGCCTGCTTGTCTTGCTCAAATTTCAGAGTCTTTTCTACTCTTTCCAAAGCTTGTTTTTGCTCTGCAAGAGTAAAACAGGTAATAAGCACAAAAATAATTGGAGGAAGATAATAAGTCAAGTTTATGACCTATTACCTTCAATTTTCTTGTTAAGTTCTTCCTTGCTGGTCATCGCTTCGGCGATCGATTGGTCCTTAGCTTTGATTTCTTATTCAAGCAGAGCTGTCTTGGCTTTCTCAGCCAAGATCTCTTCTTTTATTTTCTCCAAATCTATCGAATATGATAAGGAAGAATAATTAGCAAAGGGCTAAGCGTTGAAGAAAGAAAAGGTTAAGGGAAAGTTCTTACTTTCTAATTCGGAGTGTTTCTACCCAAGTCTTTAATCCATTGGTCACCCTCCGACCACAAAGACAAAATTCTCGACCATGTCTTTGCTCAAATAGCATTTTTAGGAGAGACTATGAAACTGGTCGAGATACTTACCCGGATCGCCAAATCATTATATCCGCCAAATATTGAATCAGATGCATTTTGATTTGATGATCCGATATTTTTCCCCATGCCTCGTCAAGCTCCTTATCCTCGATGAATTGGGGTGAAAAGGAACTTGTCGGGTTGAGAAGAATTACCAACAATGGTCGGAACCTGTTGAGGGCCTTTAGGGCATCTACCTTCGTAGAAGGAGTTAGAACCACCAATGGTTCCAACTCGACCGTTGGCCCTGACGTCTGCTCGGGGGCTTTTCCGACCACTTTTTTCTCAGGAATTCTGTCCTGAGAAATGGTCTGCTCATGGACCTTCACAAGTACCTAGTCCTCAGTAGGAGTCTGGTCGAAAACAACTGGAACACCAGAGGACCTATACAAAGCAAAGAAGGGAAGTTCAAAAAACATCAAATCATCAAGAAATTATTAGAGGTATGCGCTTATACGACCACTTTCATTTGAGCATACCTAGTTAATTTCTGAGATTTGACTTTAAAACACGGAAGAGTAAAATCTGTACCGTCACCCTTCCTTTTCTTTTCTTCGATCTTGCTTGTTCAACCCAGCAGACCACAAATTTGTTGCATCATCCAACAGATGACTAACCGATGCCCTCGATTAGCTCGTCAAATATTACATCCTTGACCATCCGGTCGGCGAGTGGTTTCACTCACCTCCTGCACCAGCTTGTTTCAAGAATAACTGCTCGGTCTGCCAACGACGGCTTGGGGTTGGCGGCCTCGTGAGTCACGCACCGATGGCCTTCAAATTTTCTCCACTGAACCAATAAATGAATTTGGTTAGGTGATAAAATCTTTATCTAAACTACATATATATTCCTCC
The DNA here is from genome assembly GCA_036346405.1 of Phyllostachys edulis. NCBI lineage: Eukaryota > Viridiplantae > Streptophyta > Magnoliopsida > Poales > Poaceae > Phyllostachys > Phyllostachys edulis. The sequence continues at coordinate 93,664 of JAYEVD010000517.1, forward strand.
TAAATGTTCGTTACCTCTGGAGATTCATCTTCTTCCAATGCATCACGGGCATGAATCGGCTCTAACAACGGTGGGATGTTTAGCCTCACCAGTTTGTGCGATTCGCAACCCGACCAACTACAGAAATAGAACATGATCAACAATCTGATCAGAGAATATGTACACATGGTAAAAGAAATTTTGATTGTTTACCTTAAGCCTTGTTAGTTGTAAGACCCGGGATTAACACTCCCAAATCCTCTCGTATTTCTCGAACTAGTCCCATGATCAAGAGCTAGTCCACACAAAGAAACAAATATGGTAACAAAATCATATCACAACTTTATTAATAAATAACAACGAGTTGATTACAAAGGAGGCTTACAGCCAATAATAAAATAAACTGTGGGAAGACGATGATGTAGTAGAGTCCAGATTAACCGCCATGTGCAATCATTGGGGAAGCGCCTAGTCGTCAAGATCCACACCGGTGGCAAAGTCTTTTCCTCCAAATTATTTGCATTACAAGAATGAGCACAACTACCGTGCTCGCAAGTTACACCCGGCCAAGTAAAGTAATGACATGCATATATGGATATCTCAAAGGAAAGCTTAATATGGTTGAATTTGCATAAAACAAAGATTTTCTTTAAATACTTGTACTAAGCTCCAAAGCGTTATTACATAACTAAAATTCATTTTATAAATCAATTTTATAGTCGATAACATTCACACATGAATGGTGAAGGATACCTCCTATCACATGGCTTCCCGCCCAATTCCCATTTGGATAAACCAGCTTGACAAAGTCTTTTTAAAACAAAGTCCAAGTCTAACTTTGAGTGGCTTTGCTAGCATGTCCATGACCATGACACGCTATTCAATAGTTTTACAATCTGCAGAGGTTGTACACTTTACCCACATGACACTAATTCTCTAGTTTGCTTGGCATCCGCCGATACCACCGCCACTACCTTAGGTAAGCGGCCTAGAGCACGTGCCAAGGCTTTTACAATGCGCCATTCCACCGCAGCTTCTCGCTAAGGTTTCGTCCCCCTTGAATAGAAATCCGCATAGTTCCTAGCCCTCTTGCGCCAGGTGGGAACAATAGTCATGAAAGACTTTGTCAAAAGAAATGGCCATGAAAGACCGCCCACGCATAAACAGATCAACCGCGATGGAACTATACAAATTAATTAGCTGTGTCCCTACCCATACTCGTGACATGTGGTTGCACGGTGAGGCATAGCAAAGGAACGCTCGAGGCCGGGTCCTCAATTGACTTGGGCGACTTTCCATTAAAACCCATGGGCCTCAACCCTACCCAGATTGAGCCTGCATTGACATGCACCATCCAAACAACCATTTCGCCCAAGTACAAACCATCATTTTATTTCATTTTTCAAGATCATTTATAAACTTCCATAACACAAAGAATGCCATGGATACAATTTAAACAATATTTGATTTTTGGTCGAATTCCCAAATCAATATTTTTGGTCTAAGCATGTCTTTGTAACATTTTCAAATGATCCTAGTTCATACTATCGTATCAACTAGGTTTTATCTAGGGTGACAAGGTATTTGATTCAAGTAACAAATTTGGCCATACAAAGGATTTAGGAATATCTATGAATTTAAAACATGCATTTAAATTACTGAATATAAATAAGCATGTAATAATAATTTAAAAGCAGAATTTAAATAATTTAAAATAATGGGTGCAATATGGTCAAGAATGTAACTTGCCTCGCTTGGTGATGTTGTTTTCCTTAACAGTCACCTAGTACCCACAAACACTCTCTAGGTTGCTTGTGTGTACAACCACGATGATCATACACCAAAATCAATCTCAGATATGGTCTCCAACTACGTTGAAAATCGACTCTCAAGTCGTTTAAATCTATACTAAACGATTCGAATTCAAATAATATTCAAATAAAATCCAAATAAAATCCAAAAATTATAACATAAATACTGCTAGGAAGGTATCGACTTTTTATGAATTTAGGAAGTTGAATCGACGCTAATCGAGTTCGTATGAGTGAGAACGAAATTCGAAGGTTGAGTGTTACATGAAATAATAAAATTCCGAAAATTGTACTATTCATCAGAAAAATATGGTTTCGGATAATTGGGAAGAAAGAAGGAGTTTTAGGGCTATGGCGAGGGAGTACGATGTTGAATGCGTTGAGGCGAACTCAACGGTGTTGACGACTCGGCGAGAGGATCTTTGAAGGCGACGCAGTCCGACGGAGAAATCCTTCGGCGGACGGCGGGCGAACGTTGGCATTGCGGCCAAACGGAGAGGAGTTAGCGGATGAGGCTTGTGGCGATTTGAAGAGGGAACCGTGGGGAACGGAATGCTCACCTCGGTTGGGGTGGAAGACGGTCGGATCGGCGGCGTGGACGACGCCAAGCAAAGCGGACCAAATAATTGACTGAAATTAAATAAAATCTAAAAATTATGAAATAAATACTGGGAATAGTAGTTGAATTTAGACGAATTTAGGAGGAAGAATCAATGAATTTGGAGTTTGTATGTGAGAGAACGATTTTTGGAAATAATAAAATTTCTATGTACAAAGGTTGAAGCAAATACTAATTAATCGCATCGCTCATTCATCTTCAACCCGCCGACAGCAGAATGGAAAAAGAACAAATGGCGCCATGGAAAAGGTGGTGCTCCGGCGGGATTCTGGCGAAGAGGGAGGAAGCACCGCGTAGAGAACGACGATGCGAAGCTAGGGGTGGAGACGATGCGACCGGAGCTAGCTCGACGGCGACGCAATTCGCAAAGGAAAAGGCTTCAGTCTACGGTTCAGATTTTGATATTGCCGGCGAACGACGGCATTTCGGCGGTCAGCGAGGGGTGGAATGGAGAGAGGGGATGACGGGGCTGCCGGTGCTCACCTCGGTTGTGGAGGAACGTGCACGGATGGTCGGAGGCGAGGACGACGACGGCGCTGCTTGGGCTCACATGGCGACGGTGTTCGACGATTCTCCTGGCGGCGAGGGAGCACGGCGAGACCACGCCGAGGTGAAGCTAGTGGTGTGGTCGATGGTGCCGGGCTCCACCAGAGAGCGCTAGAGGCAGCGGAAGGGAGCTCGGTCGGCGACGAAGAAATGCCGATTCCATGAGGTGAGAGTGAGAGAGGAGGAGTGAGTGGTGGGGATGGGATGAGTGAGAGGAGGGGCACCTCGTGCTCCCTTTTATAGGGGCGGAGAGGACCGGGAGAGGGAGATCGTGGGGCGGCTGTTTTGAGTGCAAATGAAGACGAAGTGAAACGGCTTAAATTGATTGCGTGAGGGAGGTAACGCCCAATTGAAGGTGCTGCGACGTGGGTGAAGAAAAGCACGCTCTCCTTCAAACGGATTTCATTTTAACGCATTGAGTGGGAAGAAAGAGGAGAAAGAAATGGTGGCAGCCATTAATGGAGCATGAAGCTCAACGAATCACGGGTTTTGCATGGCGTAAAGAGAGAGAGGGGAGAGGAGGAGGCGGTGGTGGGGATGGCGGGCAAGGGCGAAGCGACAGGCGTCGGTGGCGGTGGCGAGCTAGGCTACTATGGGCGGCGCTGCCATTTATAAGGGCTTCGCCATTTTGTTGTTCCCAGAAGACAACGCTTCTATTGTTGAAGATGATGAGGTAGGAGAGAGAATAAAGAAGGCATAAAAGAAGTAAAGGAAGCTTTTATTGATTTAAAAACAAATTGGTTAGTTAGCGACCCATACATGTGGCTTGGTGGTTAAGCGCACATGCTATGGGAGCAACCCAAGATGGGTGACCGATGGGAACAAAAAGTATTTTTTATTATTTTATTTTCGAAATTAATTCCGATTTGCACCATAAATCAATTATTTTTAAAACATAGCGGATAAAGTCCAAAATTCTAGAAAAATTTATAAAAATTCCTAAAATTATTTTGAACTTAATAAAAATAATTCCAACTTAAAGTTGGCGCTTATTTTTGCACATAATTTATTTTGGCTTTAAAATAATTAAGGAAAGCTTTTAAAATCTCGTAAAATTCCAGAAATTAATAAATTTTTATTTTTCAACTTTAACTCAAATAAAACTTTAAAAACTTTTATTTTTGACTTTTAAGACTTCAAAATTTCAAATAAAGTAAATAAACTCTCTCAAATTTGTAAAATCCAATAAATAATAACTTTAATAAATTTAAATTGGTAATGTAACTTTGGGTCATTACATTAGTCTCTCTTCAGCAGAACTATGGCCAAGATCTCGGGAATCCAAATTTTTCTCCAGTTCTCGCACAGATCACCGATCCGCTCTCTAATTTCCTCGTGGAAAAGAACTTTAAAAGGAAAGGAGAGAAAACAAAACATGAACAGTTTTAAGGTATTACATTAATCAAATAAAAATACTTGGCCTGAGTTTATCTCAAAGACTTACCACCTCCTGAGATAGCTTCATCATGACCAATGGACCGGATCAGTGAGTGGGTCCAAGCTTCAGTGGACTAATCTGGCGCTTGGTGAAGTCTTCACCACATGCCAAGAGCTCAAGCCCTTGACTCGCGGTCGAGATGGCATCCACCCATCGTCCGACCACTCTGTTTTCTCCACGGCCTTCCTCCACTTGAGATTTTCATTCGCTCTCATCCGCCAAGTAGAGGCCATCATCCTCGTGAATCGGCATATAGAACTAGTTCTTCTTCCATGACGACTATGAGGATTTCGAGTACATATGAATGTACTCATCGGTCTTCCCGTCGTAAAAGGCGCAATGTACATTCTCTGGGGAGTCTCCGTGGTTCTCCCCATCACCATTCGCAGAGAAATACTCAAGAGCTTCAAACTTGGAGGCACTCCTGTATGCTTCACACAAATATGTGAAGATCTCGATATTGGCGATGGAATTTGGGGCCAAATTCACCAATTCCACCTCAGAGAACTCAAGAACACGAAGAAGGAATTTGTGTACCAGCAACCTCACCAAGATTCGATGTAGGCGAGGAAAACAGGGATTTCCCCATCTTTGCGGCTTGAAAAATGCTCTCCAAACGCCAGTCTCCATCTGATCAAATTCTTGTCTGGGAGCATCCCAACCTTCTCCAAAGCCTCAAGCTTTCTCTTGCTCAATTCCGAAGGCAACCACTTTGTGATTTGCTCCGACACCTTGTTTTCCCCTTTTTGTCTTTTCCTTTACTTGCCCCATCTTTTCCTTCTTTTTCAAGACATGCCTTGTCTTGTCCTTTACCTGCCTTTGACTTGTGCGTCTCTGAGTCTCTCAGTGTCTCTCTCTCTCTTTTTCTTCCTTGGCTATAAATAGCCCGAGCAACCCTCCTTTCTTCACCTTTGGCGACACTTGGCTCTCTAGCTCTCGTCCAGCTTTCACCGTGCTTGAAGCCTCACCAAGAAGTCCGTGGAAGCTGCGTTGACGCCTCCTCACCACCAAGAAGCTGCCAAAGCTCGCGCCGCCACCTCACTACCGAAGGAGTTCGCCGGAGCGCCCACGCCACCTTCAACCATCGCTGCCGAGCCATCAACCTCCCCCTCCTCTTCTATCTCCCTCTCGGCCTTGGTGAGTGTCTCCGTGCCTTGTTCTTTTCCCTTGATTTCTCTTATGACCACGTTGCATAGTCGTATTTGTCTTACGACCACGTTGCGTAGTCGTAGCCTTTGCTGGACCTCCTCCTTTGGATCTCTCCCTCTCAGAACCTCCTCAGGATCTCTTCCTCAGGACCTCCTCAGAGACCTTCTTTGCCCTCTCAGGACCTCCCTTTTTGCAAAGGTCACCCTCTTGGTCTTTCTTCGGTCTTTTTCAATAAAGACCACCTCCTTGGTCTTTTTGCAAAGACCACCCTCTTCGGTCTTTGCAAGGACCACCTCTTAGTTGGACCTCCTCCTAATCCGCTGGACCTCCTCCCGAGAGCCCTTTCTTAGTTCTTCTAGTTCTGTTTTTGTTGTGTTTCTAGTTCGGTTTGTTTGGAGTTCATCGGAATTTTATTTGGTCTTTATTTGCTTTGCTTCGTTCTCATGTAGATCACGTCGTCTCTGGGGAGCCCGAGCTCCGAGAAGTAGTTCCTCAAGCTTTCGAGCAAGGCAAGTTACACCCTTGATCATATTGAACCCAATATCTCAAATTATTTAAGTTGTGTTTCAAATTTTTCCGCATGCTTATTTCAATTCAAGTATTTTAATCCCTATTTTAACTTTGTAGTTACTCCTAATTCCTTTGTACAACCAATCTTGATTACTGAATTGATCACCCCTTGTCACCGTAGTAAAAGCTAGTTGGTACATTAGTATGAACTAGATTGTATTGCAAAACTTGATGCTTAGTCATGCTTAGACCAAAATCTTGATTTGAGAGTTTTACTGCCAAAAGACCAATGTCGTCAAAAATGTTTCTACCATGGCATTGGGTTGTCGTGGAGGTTTGCAAATGTGTTTGAAAAGCAAGCAAAAGGAAAATGGATTTGGACTTGGGCGGCACTGGTTGTTTGGTTGGTGCATGTTAGTGCATGGGAATCGTGTCATCTGATGCCCAGGGTTGAGGTAGTCGCCCAAGTCAATTAAGGACCGGTCTTCGAGTGTGTTTTGCCATGCCTTACCGTGCAACCATACGTCCTGAGAATGGGGAGGGGACCTGGCCAACTAATTTGCAAAGTTCCATCGCGGTCGATCCTGTTGATGCGGTGGGTAGTCGAGTTATGACCTGTTAGTCCCGCTTGGCGCAAGAGGGGGCCCTTGATCTCTGCGGGTTTCTATCCGCAGGGTGGGGCGAAACCTTAGTGGGGGTGGGCTGTGGTGGAGTGATGCACTGTAAAGGCCTTGTCATGAGCTCTGGACCACTTACCTTTGGAAGTGAGTGGTGGTATCGACGGATGTCGAACAAACTAGAGAAATCGTGTCGTGTGGGTAAAGCTATTCGAATAGTCGTGTCCACGGTCAAGGACATGCTGGCAAAGCTGCTCCAAGTTAGATGTTGTCGGGACCCGAAAATACATCTCAGGAACCCTCTGTGTTTTCCGAACTAGTCCTAGATCAGTAGCTAGCTCACATAGGAAACAGTGATGAAATACCATCCATTTATTCGATTTAACTAAAAAGATCTCAAAGTAACAAATAATAATAATAACTGGATCTTATGGTCAACGTTTATTTAACTTATATACGCAGGCTAAAGAAACAAATAAAACTCTTACAAATGAACAAAACTCTTCAAATGGCTAATCAACATGCCCACAGTAATCGAGTGGAGAACGATCCTAATCCATAAAACCTTCATAGTTCACCCGCTGAAAGAACTCGAAAGCAGCTTGGTATTCTTCAACTGCGGATCAATCCGAGGGCAAAAGCCATGAGTACTTTTGAATGTACTCAAGAAACCGTAGGGAAATGTATGCAAATAGTATTCATGCATGGCTTGACAAGGTTAGTCAGATGGTTCTTTTGCGTAAAGCAAAGATTTACGATAAATACAATAAATAGATTGAAATGCGTAGTTGAAAACAATAATAAATAATAAACAATTTCTTTGAAATGACTAGTGAACTTCCCATTCACTTCCCAACCAAACCAAAGATAAGTGAACCCCAATTCACCAATCGACACAAACCACCAAGTGAATGACTTGTTCACCAAACAAACATTATATTCATTAAGTTAACTTCCTATCCACACTCCAACTCATTTTAAAGAAACTCTATCTCCGTGTGAAATCCCGAGCACGCCCATAATCATGACACGGCTATTCAATAGTTTTACACTGCAGAGGTTGTACAACTTTCCCACAAGACACGACTTCTCTAGTTTGTTCGACATATATCTATGCCACCGCCACTACTTTAGGTAAGGCCTAGTGCACGTGACAAGGCCTTTACAAAGCTCCTTCTTAACCCGCTTCGCTCGCTAAGGTTTCAACATCAATGTCTTTTCGACTGAGCAGGGCCCCTCTTATGCCTCCGTGAGAAACGCTTCCCATAACTCACGCTTTCCACGACGTAACCGAAATTAAGACATTGCTAATTAGTTAGCCAGTCCGCCCCATACCGCACATGTGGTTGTACGGTTAAGGCCCAGCCAATGGACGACAAGATTAAGTCCTTGACAAGTTACTCAAAGCGAGACTACCACAAACCCAATCTATGTTCCATCCACACCCCCACTATCCACCAACCACTCGCCCAAGTGAAAACCATTTTGTTTAACCAAGACCCATGCCCCGTCATGGTACCCACAAATTTTAACAAGAGTGGCTCACCACCACGGTTCCATATATCATTAAGTCAAGATTAATCATTATGACACATGTGATGATAAACCCACCGTATCTAAGTTTAACTAAGCATTAATACGCTACCCATGTTGGCAATATGAATATGTCCAACTAAAATTATCCATGCTAGGGTGACAAGGGATTCATGGCATTCAAATAATCCAAGGAGGCATAATGACAACAGGTAATAACTAAACCCAAAGCAGTTTATATAAAGATAGCATGCAATTGTATAAAACAATATACTTTTGAAATCATAGGTTCAATATGATCAAAGGACTACAGCTTGCCTTGAAATAAATCTTGAGATTGGTCTTGATCTTGGTATACTCCTCCTTGCTCAAAGCTTCCCGAAGTATCAACGTCTAATCGCAAACAAGCAAATAAACAAAATAAATAAATAACAGAGAGCAAATAAACTCTAAAAATTAAATAAAAATCTCCGATAGATAGATCTTGAATTTAGATAAATTTAGGAATTTGAACGGACTCAATCGGAGTCCGGATGCAAAAGATATGAGCTCTGGAAGAATGAAACCCTAAAGAAAAAGAGAAAAGAACTGTTTATGATTTTCCCGAATTAAATTTCTATTAAAAATCCCAATTAATACGCTAGCATGACGTCAGCGCATCAATTCGGAATTACAAAGAAATTCGGAAAAACCCCACAGTGGCTGACATGCGGGCCCGAGGTCCATGGACCAAGTCCACGCGACTCGGCTCAGGTCTACGGGTTCACAGGTTCATGGCATAGTGGCTCTGACCAGTGGGGACCACATGGCAGAGAAAGGGCTCATGGTATAACGGATGTACCCAGGTTTGGATCTAGGGTTAGGTTAGGCTGTGCCACATAGGATCTGACTCAGCATGCCACGCAAGCGGACACGGGCTAAAAGTCGACGTGGTCAAGATTTGGCGGTGACATTGTGCCGCCACCTCGATTGACGCGTCGGCCAAGCACCGCTTATATGGCAACCGCGCTGAGGCTCGGTTGGCGGTAGAGGAAAGGTGCGCTCGACTCAAGGTGCTATTGCGGACCTAGTGACGCGGTCGGTTGCCCCCGGTGACGACCAAAACAGCGGCGGCACCCATGATTGGCGGCGGAGCGACACGGCCCAAAACGACAGCGGCAAAACAAAGATCCTCAGGCCAAGAGAACGGCACCACCGCGAAGCTCCCGATGATGCGGTCCCGATGGCGAACACGATGCGGGCGGAGAAGGACCAGTGGCGGAGAAATCTGGCGATGAAGGATGGCGGCGGTGCTCAGTTCTTCAACAAAATCCAACGCTATGGAGATGAGACCAAAGAGGAGATATTAGGGCTTTGAGAGAGGAGGAACGGGCGAAGATCATGACGCGGTTGGGTGCTTAAATAGGGTTGGATGGGGAGGAGTCCCATGAGGAGTCGGTGGTGCAGTCGTTTGTGGAGAAACTGGACTCTCGGTCGGTTTGGGGAAGAAGCACAGGTGCAGGTTCGCTCGGTCCCATCGGTCAGACGAAGCAATGAAAAGAGCAAAAGAGCTGGCCTTCGGTTTGGCCGAAGCTTGCACACGCGAGAAAAGGCGAAGTCAACCATCGCTTGGCTCTCCGCAAACAAAACCGAGGCGAAGCTAGGCTTCGCACTCTCACATAACAGTGCAAGGGAGCAAGACGAGGCCAGCCAGGCGGGCTTTCACACACGCGACGTTAAAGTGGAACGGGAGGGCGTGTCTTTGGCGTGCTGACTCTACGGAGAGAGAGGCACCACGGGCTAGAAAACGAGCGGCAGGACAGCTAAAGAAAGAAATGGGCTCCAGCGCCAAAGGCTTTGGGCCGGAAAGAAAAGAAATAGGAATTGGGTTTCAGCCCAAGAGATAATCTGAGATTTCTTAATAGTTTTTCTTTTTAGAAAATAGCAAGAACTCCAAATAAAACTTAGAAAATAGCAAATGAACTCAGAAAAATTCTAGATAAATCTAGAAAATATATCCAAGCACATAAGACCCAAATAAAATAGTTTTGATAATAGTTGATGTTGAGATTATTCATATTAAATTGTTTTTGAACTCTGAAAATTCCAATTAAGCTTTCAACTTTACCAGGAAAATTCAAATGGTTATTTTTCTTTTTAAACTTTAAAACAGACCAAAATTTTGGGATGTTACAGATGTTGGTTTTGGTTTTCAAATAACTTTGTTAAACTGCTTTTGGATCTTTATCCAAATGGGTTTCATGGAGCCTTGTGATAGGAGGGTATCCTTCACCACTTGTTGATGAATGTTATCCAAAGCAGAAACTGGTTTTGGAAAATGAATTTTAGTTATTGTATAACCGCCTTGGAACTTAGTATTTGTATTTGAAAGAAACTTGGCTTTATGCAAATGAACCGTATTAAGCCTTCCTTTGAGATATCCATGTATGCATGTCATTCTGTTATTTGACGGGTGTAACTTGCAAGCACGGTTGTTGTACTCACTCTTGCTTGACATTGTTATTGAGTAGGAAAAGAAAGCTTTAAGGAGGACTACGCGGTACACCAAGAGGTCCTGGTCGACTAGGATGCGCCCTCCAGCCGATTGCCTATGGTGAATCAAGTGGTCTGCTATTTTATCTTCCGTTGTATTTTATTTTGTTGGATCTTAAGCCTCCCCTTTGTAATCAACTCTGTTGCTAATAAAGCTTGTGTTTGATGTATGTTACCACTTTTGTTTGCTGTGAAGAGCTAGCCATTGATCCTTGGGACTAGCTCAGTTCACAAAGAGGACTTGGGGTCATCCCAGGTCTCTCGACCTCCTCGGGTGGTGGTCTCTCGACCACCTCTAGGTCGGGTCGTGGCACTTGGAGTCTCCCCAAGCCTCACGACCACCCTTGGACCTCTCGGGTGATTTTGAAAGACCTCCTGAGTGGTCTGAGAGACCTCTCGGGTAATCTTGATAGACCTCTCAAGTGGTCTGAAGGACCTCATGGGTGGTCCTGAGGGACCTCCCCAAGAGACCTCGGGTCGGTCGCTACAGTATTATTCCTGAAGATGATGTAGAGGCTGATCGTATAGCTTGAAAAGCCAAATCATACACTCTGATCGAAAGTACCTTTTATAAACGGGACCTACGGAGTGTTGATGAGATGGCATTAAGGTGCTATATGACATTTATGGAGGAGTCTGTGGAGCACATCATTCCTACAGAACACTGGTCGGTAAAGCCTTTAAGCAAGGATACTACTGGCCAACTATCCTTCATGATGCAAAAGAGCTCATGACAAAGTGCGTACAATATCAATTTCATAGTTAACAAGTACATCAGCTGGCACAAGCCTTGCAAACCATACCTCTATGTTGGCCTTTTGCAACCTGAGGACTAGACATTCTAGCACCTAGGGGCTTCGAATTCCTTTTTTTCATGATTGACACGTTTACAAAATGGATAGAAGCCGAGCCAGTTGTTAAAATAACAACTGAAGCTGCTAAGAGGTTTCTCATAAAAAATGTGATCACACGATTTGGTATACCAGTCATATGATCACAAATAACGGTACCCAGTTCTCTAGCAAAAAAATTCAGGAATTCTGTGAAGATCTAGGTATCAAGATATATGTCGCTTCTGTCGCTCATCCACAGAGCAATGGAGCAGTCGAGCGAGCCAATGGTATCATAATGCAAGGGGTGAAACGCCGAGTGCTTGACCAGTTAACAAAACGTTCAGGAGCTTGGGTTCAAGAGCTTCCTTCTGTGTTATGGGCCGTTCAAACCACGACCAGTCGTGCGACCAGTGAAACACCATTTTTTCTGGTTAACAGTGTTGAAGCCATGCTTCCTCCAGAACTAAAAATTGGCTCTACTCGAACTAATTGTTTCAATGAGAATAATCAGATAGCACAAAGACTCGATGACATCAATTTCCTTGATGAACAACAAAACCAAGCCCTAATACGATCGACGGTTTACCAACAAGCCATGCGAAGGTACCACAGTCGTAAGGTGCAACCTCGTAGCCTAGCTGTAGGTGATATGGTTCTACGAAAAATTCAGAGCTAGGCTAATCACAACAAACTTTCTCCCAAATGGGAAGGTCCATACACCGTGGTCGAAGTCACCAGACTTGGTTCGGTACGACTAGCTATGTCAAACAGGCGTGTTTTCTCAAATTCTTAGAATATTGATCAATTGCGTAAGTTCTTTGTATAAGTGTATTTTACATTCTTCCAAATTTCAATAAAGATGCATTTCCTTTACTTTCCGATGAGTGTTATTGTTTATATGTTTGTTATCCATTATCTGGTTGCCTACTATTGTTGTTTACGTTGGTCAGAGAAGACCAAATTCTCTCTGATATCCTTTTAAAGGATCTCTATTACTCTCTAGCTAAGACATATAAGTCAAAAGCCGTAAGGGTCCCAGTTGTCATAGCAAAAAGGACTAAACAATAGAAAGAGGGACCCCCGTATACACTCGGGGTATCCGAAGGGTCCTCAAGAGGGGACTGTTGCGGTGAAGTGTGTTGGATATAAATATCTTAAAAAGCTCTCCCTTCTTACGTGGGGGTAGAGTGCTATTTATAGCAAACTAGCAGGGCATGCGAGATTACATATCTACCCCTATGAAGGTACTGTCAGTGTAGGGACATTAGGGTCATTTCCTACCCCTATGTGTAGCTTTCGGTCCACGGTGGGCTCCTATGGACCTGGCTTACCCAGCCGGTGTGCCTGGTCCACCTGTCTTCTCCCTTCGCTCCTGGTAGGGCTGCTTTAGACACCCTTCGAGCACCTCGAGCCTCCTTGGCCGACCCTTTGGGGGCCTGGCCTTGGGTCGCCTCATGGTACCTCCTGCATTCTTGGCGACCCTTTGAGCTGGCCGCCTCGTGGTACCTCCTGCATCTTGGGGCCCTCTGGAGGCTTTGTAACATCCCAATTTTCTGAGCTTTAAAAATCTTTTAAAGAGTTAGTAGGATAAAATTCACCATTTGGGCTTTATTTGATTTTAATTCAAAAGCTTAATATGGACTTTGTACATCAAAATAATTTAATATGATTAAAGTCAACATCAACAATGGTCAAAACTATTTTATTAGGATTCTTTGGGCTTGGATATATTTTCCAGATTTTTCTGGAATTTTTCCAAGTTCATTTGCTATTTTCTATTGCTTATTTGAATTTCTGGTATTTTATTAAAAATAAAAACTATTAAAATCTCAGTAAATGGCTTTGGGCCGAAATCCTTTCGGCCCAGTTCCTGTTCCTTTTGCTGCCCACTCCCAGTTCTCCACAGAGTAGCCCGCCCATTCATCCTCCATGCGTTGGATCACGACGGTCGATCAGCGTCTCACCTCGTCCTGGCGTCGTCGCCGCTTCCTCGACAAGTGGGCAGCTGCTCACGTTTTCACTGATGGTGGGGCCGCGGTCGCTGTTCTTCGTCCCCGCCCGGGACTCTCCCCCATGTCCGAGCCAGACTCCATCGCCGCTGCTTCGTTTCATGAACTCCCCGCTCCGAGGCTATTTAAGGCCTCAAGGACTCAAGGCCCTCAGATCCCGAGCCAAGCGCCTTTTTTGCCCTAGTCAAGGCCATGTAACATCCCAAATGTATAATTAGGGTTAATCAAGTATAATTATATGTGTAGAAATTAAAACTTTTTTCACATCTTGAAAAACCCTAAAATCTCATGTGATTCGTGTCCAAGAGTTGTGTAATCTAAAAACACAAAGCTCTTGTTGACCAAAAGTCAAATTCATTTTCCATTTATCTAAAATCTTGTGCCAATCAATTGGAAATATTTTCCTTGGTCCAAAAACTGATGTGGGACCCTCTGAAAAATATCACAAGTTGTAAAACTAGTTTGATAAATTTTGGAGGTAAAACAATCCTTTAAACAACCTTAATAAATTTCCTGAGAAAAATGCATTGCATAATAACCTCTGGAAAATTTCTGTAAGGTTAATCATGTTGTCAGCAAGCTCCAGTTAAAATTTCATCAAATTTGGAGCTCATTTGCTAGCCCAAACAATTACTGCAAAGTCTCATTTGCTTAAAAGTTCAAATTCAAAAACCTCAGACTGCTCCTTGGGCTAGCCATGTTCAAAACTGGTCCGGCCCAACCCCTTTGGACCTCCTCAGCAGTGCACCCCACAGACCTCCTCTCCACCTTAATCAAATGGCCGTTGGATTCACATCCAATGACCACGACCTCCTCCGCGGCTAGCACCAAGAAAGACCTTCCCACCTCATGAGGTCATAGCCATTTGGATCAAAGATCCACGGTCACGACCTCCCCGTGTGTGAAACCTCAAAGACCTCCTCATTTGTTAAACCATCGCAGCCGAGGTCATCCCATTTGTTGAGGTCGTGAGCCGTTGGATCAAATCCAACCGCCACGACCTCCTCCTCAACATACTCATCAGTCCTCCCACTGCGTGAGGTCCCGCCCTTGGATTCAAGATCCACGGCCACGACCTCCCTCCTCGTTAAAACCACTTAGACATCCCATTTCCACGTGAGGTCATAGCCCTTGGATTAAAAATCTAAGGCCATGACCTCCTTGTCTTCTTCGCTTTTGGATCTCGCTCAACGCACGAGATCAATGAGCCGCTCGGACCACCCAATATTGACCATTGATTTACATCTCACTGCCGCTAACAAATGGGCGATTCGGACCATCGCAGGAGCCCTTAGATCCAAATCGAGGGCTAAGACCTCCTTTGCGCCACGCGCAGTCCTCTGACCTCCTTATTCACTTTGTGCGTATTAGACCTCCCCATCAGTCGGTGCCCTTGGATTTACATCCAAAGGCCATGACCTCCCCTCGATCTCTTATGTTCGCGTGCGGTTAAGTCCCAAGCTGGAGGTCCGCACTGCTGGATGGAGATCCAACGCTTTGGACCTCTGTCCATTTCCTCACGCGTTTTCACGTTAATGAAATCGTGAGGCCAAGACCTCCCCACGCTTGATCGTGTGGTGGGACCTCCTCCCACCACTTAAAAACATAACGGTTCAAAATGGGATCCGATGGCGGGGACCTCCTCGAGGTCTCATCCAATGGCCACTAGGACCTCCCCTGTTCTTCTCCTTCCGGCAGCGTGGGAGCTTCGAAAGTGCATTTAATGCATGTCCGAGCAGGAGGTACTGCTCATCATGACTCTTGTTGACCAAGATTTAATCTTGGTCGACTTTCATCTCAATGGTCACGAGAGCCTCGCCCCTTGTCATCCCCATGTCTTGTCCACTCCATAGACCATGCCATGGGCCAAGCTCACCATGAGCTTAGCCGGTGGTCTAAGACCTCAATTGCCCTAGGATAAAACCACCCCCACGGTCCTTTGGCTTCCTTTGCACACCATCGTCACTTTGCTCACACCACTGTGTTTGTGAGCTCTAAACACCAAAGTCTCCTTGGCCGCCATTGTTGGACTTGAAGTTCCTCGGTGGACAAGGGTCATTGGGTTTCCCACCTTTTCTCCTTGCTTCGGTTGTGCTTTCCTCGGGACCAAGACCTCACTCGTTTTGGTTTGAACTTTTCTGAGAGGTGGACAAAGTTGAGCTGGAGCTTTGGCCGTGGAGCACCCTCTTCCCCAACTCCGGCCACCACCTCCACGACCTCCCCAAAGATCTTAAGGACCTCCTGTACCTCCCGATAGTCCTTAGTGCCGCACTGCGCGGATGTTGTCATGAGCTCTTATTTGGCACACGCTTGTATGTCGCGCTGAGCTTTTTTTGCTTTTCAGATTTTGCCCGCAGGGTCACCTTAGCCCTCTCGGCTCACGGCTGCTCAAAGCCGCCGCCGCCGCCGAGAGGAGGTCCACTGCGCGCAACGTTATTGTGCACTCAGTGGTATCATTGGACCTCAACGGCGAGCTCTACATCGCCGGCGAGGATCCTTTCTTCACGCTCGGGATTTTGTCGGACGTCCCGAGCGTGTCATTGTCGTTTTTGGACAAAGATTCGCCGAGTTATTGCGCTCATCATTTGCCCAAATTATTGCAATCAATAGCGTGTCTTACCTGTCCTTAAATCCACCATTTATTGCGCGCCATTAATTCCTCCCGCGCGCGGACCTCATCGTGGTCCCGCGCGCATTTATCTCATGTCCAAGCACGTGCGTGCGCGAGCTCTGGACGTCCAGACCTCCTCCGAGGAGATCTGGAGCGTCCACGACCTCCTTGGCGCAATCTTGGCCGTCCAGACCTCCCTGGAGGTCGGTGACGTTGAGGACCTCCTCTGGGACCTCCTCGAGGTCATCTCACCATGAGAACCTCCCCTTTTGGTCTGGTCCGCCCCGGACCTCCCCATCATCGTTGTGGTTCGTTGGATCCTCAATCTACGGCCACGACCTCCCCTCACCTCGCGCATGTGCGTGGTTAGGAGGTCCAGGACCTCTGGACCTCCCATGTGCGTGTGTGTTGTCCTCTGGGGAGGTCTCGAGCCGTTAGATCTGTGATCTGTGGCTCACGACCTCCCATGTCTTTGTGAATGTTAGGAAGGTCAGTAAATTCTTAAGTATGAACTGAAACAAGGTATAAACTTTAGAATTTCATATCTTTTTCATTTTAAATCCAAATGAGGTCATTCAAATTGTGTTAGCTCTGTCTTGAACTTGACCTTAATCCAAAAATGATTGTAAGTTGAGTTCAGCTCCAGAGCACAGTTAGCCACTAGGTTTTAAAACTAACTTTAAACATACATTCAAATTAATGCTTAACTTGTAAAATTCATAACTAATGCTCTGTAGATTCTTTTTAAGTGAGACCAACTTTGTTAGCTTCCTCTATTAATGAACTCACTGTAAAAATTAGATTTGAGCATATTGCTGTTATAGAAATAAGGACTTGTGCATTATAATTTTGTTCAAGTTTTTGTTTTTGAAAAATTATAGAAAGTGCAATATAGCTCCAAATGGGATGAACTCAATTGTGTTATTCATCTCATGAGGTGCTGGTTTCACAGTAAAAATCTCAGCCTCACCACTTTTCTAGAAAATGTTGCCTCATAATTAAATTAGTGAATAGTGCAGTTTGGTATTTTCAGGGCTGAGCAGAATTGTTTTGCTCATAACTTTTGCATTAAGAATCCAAATCCATTGGTTCTTGTTGCTAAATTCCTAAAATCACCCTCTTACTGCTGTAGAAATTTCAGAGAATTTGGAGTTCGTTTGCTGTGCTGTCTTGTTGTTTTTCGTCGTTCTTATCGGTTCTTTATCGTTTTTCCGTTAGGTTTCGACATTTGTGGTGATCCCACAAACGACCCTCCGCAACAAAGTGACCAGCAGCAAGGCAAGCAGTTTGACCATTTCCATCATTGTCCCATTATTTTAAAGCTTAATACTTTGCTTTACTTCTATGTATGCATGCTACTTTGTGTTAAATGTCGCTAGCTTTCCTATAGTTGCATAATCTGTAGGAATTATTATCCTCTACTACCAATGAGCCTAGGTTATTCGCTGTGGTTTGAGCTCGTTGGATGAGCTCTCATCACTTAGTAGTTTACGTTAATATTGCTTAGACATGCTTAGCTATCGGTAGTAATGGGCGATCATCGACATAGTCGATGGTCTTGATCACACAAGTATAATTATTCCTCCTATATGTCCAGCACTTGTGCTTTGATTAATTTGTAAGATCAAAAAAAAACTGAAAATAAAATGTTGATTTAGACTTGGGCATATTGGATGGATGGTGCGGTTTTTGGAATGTGGTGGTATGCCCGGGTCCCTAAGGACCGAGTACTTGGGTCACTAAGCCAAGCGCTTTTATGCTAACCACACGAGGGGATATGGGACCTCTCTTGACTAAGTACTTTGGGAGGTGTTAATTATGAGCTGGTTGGTGGGTATGTTTTAATAAAATCTGTGTGTGTGGTGTTGGGAGGAGCATTGGCGGACGGTTAGGCTGTCTAATGTGTCTTGTCCCGTGGGGTTCTTGGCTCGTAATTAGCATCGTCCATTGGAAATGTCTCAGGACTTAGCGTGCAAGACACCAAAGGTCGTGTGCCTAAAGGAAAGGCGGATGCGACGTGTGGGTACATTGGTACACCCCTGCAGGGATAAAACTATTCGAATAGCCTCGTCCTAGGTTATGGACATGCTTGGTAAGGTCGTTCAAGACTAGTCTCAACCTTTTAATTAAAACTTGATGGGTTGGTATGAACGGGGAGTTCATGCTATTGTTGTGGTGACTAAGGGTTAGTCACTTCCAGGATTGTTCTTGTTGTTGTTACTATGTTATTATCGCGTTGTATTTCAACAATTAAAATTGCTTTATCAAATTGCCTTCAATCTATTATGTTATTGCAAATGAAACTTGCTTTGTGCTAAAATGAGTCCAAAGCCTCATCCACTTAAATAAAGCTTGCATGTAGCTAAATTATAGTTCTGTTATCTTACATCGGTTTTGCGAGTACAATAAACAAGTTATTGTACTCATTTGCTTTTGCTTAACAAATTTGTTGCAGAGGAAGAAGGAGAGCTCCAAGAGCCTCTCTTTTGTGCTACGTGTTGCGAGTTTCTTGACGACTAGCTTGGCGGTCCCACGATGCCTAGGGTTAAGGCACAATCGATTGGCTTTGTGTTATAGCCATCTTTATGGCACTTTTGCTTCGCTGTGTATTCTTGTAACTTATTGCTATTTGGCCTAAGGGCCCTCTCTTTGTAGTAGCTATTCCATATTAATGTTAACTTCGGTTTGTTGCTTATGTTCTATGTGTTGTATGGAATTGATATATTCTTTTGTTGTGAGGTATGTATACTGCATTCTGGGGAGTATACATCTCTCGAGACCGAGTTTATTCGGTTGATAATACTAGGGTCAATTGGATGACTAAGTATTATGAGCCTAATAAAAATCCGGGTGCTCACAGCTCAAGTCGTCGCTTGGAGCCCTAGCGCTGCCTTCGTCTTCAGTGCCGGCCGAGAAGACCTCGTCGCCGCTGCAGTGGGTCTCGTCGTCGGGAAGGGTCACCATCAGGATCGTCGCAACGCCCGCATCTCGGCCGCCTCGCCGGGAGCCCTCGGCAGACTGCCGCTGCCGAGCCCAGCTCCAGCTCCACAGATCCTCGCCAGAAGCCACCACAATCACCCTCGAGGACCCATGAGGCCACCCCTGAGTTCCCCATCTCATCCTTACCTCCTCAGCACTGCCGCTGCTCGCCGGTTTCCTTCGAACCCGGCGCCGCTCCGCCGCCAACGCCCACGCCGCAAGATCACCGCTTATGTCACCTCTCGTCGACCTCGGCGTCGTCGTGTGAGCGCGTGGAGCCATGTCACGATTAGGCGGGTCCAGATCCAATCAACATCCGGCTCGGTGAACTTGGTTCACCGTGAGCCATCTCACTGACGTGTGGGCCCCACATGTCAGTAATTCTTTTTAATTCTTTAATTCCGAGCGGTGACGTCATCGTTGCGCAATAATCTGGTTTTTCTTTTAAGAAATAATTCAAAAATTCGGAATAATCAGTTTTTAGGGTTTTCTTTAGATTTCCATTTTCCCAAGCCCATATCTTTTGCATCCGAACTCCGATTGAGCCCATTCAAATTTCTAAATTCATCTAAATTCAAGATCTACCTATCTGAGATTTTTATTTAATTTTTGGAGTTTTTTTGCCTCTGTTTTTATTGATTTTGTTTGTTTGTTTTGTTTAAGTAGTAGGCGTCGATACCTCGGGAGGTTTTGAAGAGCAAGGAGCATCTCAAGACCAAGATCAATACTAAGACCTTTTCCAAGGCAAGTTATACCTTTGATCATATTGAACCCAATTTTCAAAAGTTATATTGATTTGAATTATTGCATTTACTTTAATTATTTATTTCAATGCTTTGGGATTAGTTAATATCCAAGTTGTTATGACCTCCTTGTCTAATTGTATGCCATAATATTTTGTCACCCTAGTTGGGTTTATTTAGTTGGTGCTAGTGTATTACCAACGTGGGTTGGTTAGATGCGATTAGTTTGCTTAGCCATGCTACGAGTCACCATCTCATGTAGTTGCAAATATAAACTAGACTAAGTGACTATGGAACTATGTGATAGAAATTGTGTGCTTATGTGCTATTACTCGTTGATGGCATATGTTGCACTTAACCAACAGGTGGGAAAGGATTTAGACGGAGGCAAGTGGACTGTGTGATATTTTGGTGGAGCTATGTGCGTGGGCTTAATAACCTATGTGCATAGGGATTGGTAGTTTATTGGGAAGTCTTGCCTCGGTCAATTAAGGACTTAACTTTGTGCGCCTTTGAACTGAGCCTTTCATACAACCACATGCCTGGTATGGGATGGGCCTAACTTAGTAAGTTATGGAGTCTTGACATTGATTACTCGTAGTAGGTTAGGTCGTGGTGCATGGGTGGAGGTGTGTTACTGTGTAGTCACATCACGGGCGGTTCACGTGTCCCCGTCCAACGGTGTGTTGGCCTCGACTTCCTATGTGGGGTTGTCGACGGTTTGTAAGCACACCGAGTGCCAATGTCGAGATGAAGTTTCGAACTGCTTTGTTACGGCTAGTGCTAGCTACACTAGTTGTATCGTGTGGGTAAAGTGTACAACCTCTACAGAGTGTTAATCAATCTATTCGAATAGTCAAGCGTCATGGTCATGGACATCGGTGATTTCACACGAGGGTAGATTTTCATAAAACCTTGGGAAGGGAGCTATGTGACCTAAGTCATATGGCTATGTGAATAACTTGTTTAGGCTATGTGTCTTTGTGAACTAAAACTGTCAAATTATTATTGTCTATTTGTTTTGAATTATGCTTTCAATCTATTACTTGTATTTAAATTGCAAATGCTGCATTTCTGCAAAAGAACCACAGAAGCCATTCCTTTGGAATAAGCCTGCATCTATAATTGCATTTCTGTGGTATGACTTATGAAAGTACGGTGTGTACTCATGCTTGTTGTAAAACATGCAATAGAAGAGGAGGAGTCTTCGCCTGCTTTCGAGGAGGAGTTCATCGAAGGTGCTTGATCGTAGGGTTTTGATCCCAGTTAGTTGCTTGTGGTGAATTGATGGGATTCCGCTGAAGTTTCTTCGTTCTGCTGCTATTTTATTTCTTGCTAGCCCTGCGTGGCTTAATAAATGTAAACTCGACCATAAGGTCAAAACCCTTATTTGTTATCAAATTACTCGTTTATGTTATTAATCGTTTGTGTGGATTGAGATTCACCTGTGTTGACACTGTGTGCACTAGCGTGATCCTGGACTAGTGAATTATACACAGAGGGTCCAGAATTGCATATTTTGGGTCCCGACAGTGCTGGTCGCCTCGGGTACCTCTGTACCCTTCGTGCAAACACCTCGGGGCCTCCTGTAACCTTCAGATTGCTCACCAGTTGCTAGGGCTGGTGGGCTGCCCCTACGACAAGCCCCTCGCGGTCGATGTCTTGCTTCGTCATGGATGAAACCGCGCCATTACCGCGGAGGGTCCAGGCACACAGTCCCCTTCGGCCTGGCGAAGCGTTTTGTCCAATTTTTTGGTGCTAGGGTGGTTTGCCTCGTATTTATTCTCGGGTGGTGTGCGCTGGGCGGTTAATGGTGCTGGCGTCTGCTCGGGCCCTACGCACCATTTTTGCAATGATTGTGCCCCTTTGGGGGCGTGCGTGGTGGGTGGCTGTTGCGTATCATTAGGGTGGTGGTATTTGCCATGTGTCAAGGTTGTATTGGGTCGTGGCTCTTCGGTTTTCCCCCTATTTTGTCTGTTGGTGTTCTTGGCGGCTATAAATAAGTGTCCCTCCTGTCGCTATCTTCTCGTTCTGTTGCCATCTTGTCTTGTTTTCTTCCGTTCTTTGTGGCGCTTCAGCGAGTTGCGAGGGTTTGGTTTGCACTCTTCGGGTATGATGAAGCGTAGCAAGGATGGAGGGGGTGATCCTGCATATACGAGTGACCTGCAGAGGTCGACTATGATGAGCCTTGTTCTTCAGACGCTCGTGGGTGAGGGCAAGCTCGAGGATCTTGCGAAGGTCCACGCTCCTGGGTCGGAGACGGTTCCTACTCCCTAGGATGATGAGGCAGTTATCTTTGTTGTGTTTCTTGATGCGGGCCTTTGGATTCCCTGCATCGAGCTAGTCTCGGAGGTGTTGCAGCTGTACGGAGTGGAGTTGGTGCAATTGACGCCCAACTCCATTGTAAAGCTTGGTGTCTTCGAGTGGATGCTAAGGTTCGTTGGAGTTGGTGTCGAGGGGGGCGAGGGTCGCCTCTTCGCCTATCTTCATGATGGGTGTTGTCAGCCGAAGAAGAAGAAGAGCTCGGGCGAGACACTTAATTTTGGCAGCGTCAACTCCCAAGCAAAGCCATGGTGCCAAATGTATGTTCCTACTGCGGTGGCACACAATCGTTGGGATACAGACTGGACGCAGAAGTGGTTCTACCATACCAGTCCAGTGAAGGATGGTCTTCAATCTCAAGGCAGGCTGATTCAGCTGACCGTTACCCCCCGAGATTGATCTCAGCTCAAGGGAGGAGGCCCTCCTTCATCTTCTTCTTGATACAACGAGGCGGCTGTCTATGTGAGACCTGGTGGAGGAGTTCTGCGCTTTGGGGATTTGGAAGCTAGAACTCAGGGCTTCGGATTCGGAGCTCCTGTCTTTGACCGCAGAGGGTCGTAAAGGTATGCCTTTCATTTTCTCCGGTTTCTTTATTCTACTTTGATGTTTGCACTAACCCAAATGCGGTTGTTATGCAGTCTTGCCCATCGCCGAAGCGACACGTGCCGTGGAGGTTTTGTTTGGCCCCTACACGGGCGAAGAGCACTCGAGGCGTCGTGTGGTTGTGAGGGAGCCTCGGCTAAATTGCGCGTATGACGCATCGTTTCATCTGCTTGAGCGAGCCAACCCTAACGTGCGGAAGAAGAAACGCGCCCGTGTGCCCGAGGTTGAGGTCGCCGGACCAATTGCCGCGGCTCCCCTTCGCTCCATCCGGCCTTGCGATGGCATCGGTTCCTCGTGCAGTTTGGAGGACATCGAGGAGCGGTCGACCAGAAGGCTGGTCGAAGACCCCCCAGAGCGGGTTGAGTGCTCTGTGTCCAGTAGCTCGTCCTCCAATGATTGTGCCGCTTCTCATGCGGAGGGTGTTGAAACAGGGGTCGTCGGTCGTACTATGTCGTAGGTGGACAAGGCGATAGGTACGATCAGTTTAACGGGCCTTGCTGCGGCGGAGTCTTCCAGCGGGGCTACTCCGTCGCATGTTTATGGAGCAGACCTCGAAGGCCTCGGGGATATCCTCTACACCACCGCAGACTTGGTCATTGCGCCCTTTTTTGGTACTATTCGGGTGGTGGCGTTTTAACTTGTTGGTTACTCAGCGCTGAGCGATGGCGGTGGCAACAACGATGTCGAGGAGGGTTCCAAGTCAGCGCCTTCAGTCGTACCCACTCCAGCTGCTATGGGCACGGTGGACCTAGGTCCGATGTGCCGAAACGATTTCAAAGTAAGCTGGTGTTCGTTGTTCCGCGAGGCGGTTGTTGATTTTGTCGCTTGTGTGGGAGCTTCTTGTGAAGGCTTCGCTGAAGGATATGTTTGCCAGCATCAAGGCAAACGCTGTGAAGGTTAGTTTTGCGTGCTACACCTACGCTTTGTTGCCTATCTATTGCTTGTATACACCTTGACATTTCGCTGTGCTCGCAGACCTTAATGTTGTCGTGGGCCCTAAATGCTGATATCTCCCATGGCTACACGAATATTCAGCAGAGGGTCGATGCGGCGCATGCCCGGAACGAGGTCTTGAGCTCCGAGTGCGACACTCTTTTGGAGAGGGTGAAGACTCTGGAGGCTCAGGTGGCGGTCCTCGAGGCGAAGTGGCAGATGCAGTTGCGGAGCGCACTGCACTTCGGGGTGAAGTGCAGAATCTGCAGAGCGTCCAGACCTCCCTCGAGGAAGAAATTTAGGCAGAGAGGGAACTATCGACCACTGTTGGTCTCTCTACCTGGAGGGCCATGGAGGCTCTGGAGGATGCTGCGATAGAGCTTGGTGCCGTCCCTTCCTTCAGCTAGGTGCCACTATCTGGCTGAGATGGACATAACTTTGGAGCGCCTCCGGCGTGCCTACGAAGTGTGCGTTCCCGCGGCTCGCGCCTATGGTGACCATTGCGTGAAGGCCACTTGGTTGATTGTAACAGCCCTAAATCCCTAAGTTGGATTAGTTACGCATCTATTGTGCATTTATGAAATTTTGGACCTTTTTAAAACTTTTTGCTGCAAAGCAAATAGGTTACAACCTGGTTTTTCAAAACCTAGAAATAAAAATTTGTCAAGAGTTTGAAAACTTAGTTCAGAGTAGGGTATAAAACCCTATGTAGAAAATCCTTTGGTTCTGAATACTAGATTTGAAACCATTTAATCCAATACTTTCTTATCCAATTCAAAAGTCCAATTTGAATCTGAGGCAAAACTAAAAAGGTTAAAGTGAGGGATTGTATTCAGGTTTTCATCTTAAAAATAGTAAAACCTCATATGCTCCTAGAATGCTTGAGGTACTTTCAAAAGATTCCTCAGAAGTTCAATTTGCAAGTATACTTTCTTTATCTTAGAATTACAAACTATCATTTAGATTGAAAATACGCCAATACCCTTAGCTGGAATTATTTTAGATGGATTCAAACTTATCTGATTTTTTTTTGTAATTTTTCTGGAAATTTTGGATGTTGTTTGGTGCCTTATTTTATTTGCGTGTTCTATTTGAATTTGAATTTAAAATACAAGCAAATCTTGTGAACAGTGCCTAGAAATAATTTTTCTAGGTTCTGGAACACTTTAACAACTCACTTTCAAAATTTCACAATTTTTAGATTTTAATTACTATTTTTAAGGAACCAAATAACTAAAGAAAAATCAAAAGTCAAACACCACAAGAGCAACTTAAAATAATTTTAGGGAAAATTTTAGAAAGTGTAAAATCCTAGAAAAATTAATTATTGGACTAACTAGTGTCAGTACCTTCCCTAAAATTTCAGCAATTTTGGAGCTAAGAATCTACCATCAAAAATTCATTTAAACCTTGACCTTTTCCACAAAATCGAGTGCCAGACTGCTCATTCAACAGGACCCATCGCCACCTCGGTTCGACCTAACCCAACCCAAAACAGTGGACCTAATCGAACCACCTCCCCTCTTCCATCGACCTGGGCCCCACCCATGAGCCCTTCTTCCCACGCAGCCATCAGATGTTACTGGGCCAGTAGTGGGGCGCGCCACGCCGCGCCGGCCTACCTGTCTTTCTCTCACAAGACTGTCAAGACCGCCGCCTAAGACAACCAACGAGGGCCTTCTCCTGCCGCCGCTGCCGCTCTGCCCAGCCCACGCCGAGAAAATCGCAGAGAATGCCATGAGAAGAAAGGAAGCTCGAGTTCTCGCGAGAACTCCTCCTTGTCGCCCCATTTGCCGAGCACCTGCGTGTTCCTCCTCTCCTCTTTGTTTTCTCCCACCCCCTCCAATTCTCTTCCTCAAATCAACCCGAGCTCCAAAGCCGAGAGCCATGGCGACACTGCTGAGGGCGCCCGTGCCGTCCTGACCTCTCCGGCGATCCCCAGCCACCTTCAACCACGTCACGGCGCACCCTTCGCCTTGAGGAGCAAGTGCCCCCTATCAATTTCGAGAAACCGCCACCGTGGAGCTGCGCATCCGCCGTCTTCTCCATCTCCGGCATCCACCGCTTTCCCCGACGCCATTTCTTCTTTGGCGAATCCCTTCCGATTCCTCCCTCCATAAGCACCCTCTAGTCTCCCTTGACCTTCCCCGATCATTCACTTGTGTTGTTTTGCTCCACAGCGACCCCGCCACGGTGACCACCTCGCGCCGCTGCAGGTTTCCGCCGTCGGCCCATTTTGGTGCTTCTCCGTCCAAGGAAACCACCCCGGTGAGTCCCCTGAGCTCTACTCGTGCCCTTGCGCACCCTAATTTCCCTCCTAGTCTTCTCCAGTGCACCGCCCTCTTTTCGCCTCCACGGCCGACCATCGCTCGCCTTGGCCGCGCCGCCTGAGCCAAAATTAAACTCCACCACCCTCATGGTCGCCTCCCCTTTCCAGATCCATTTCAGCCCTCTCCACCACCTCGCCGCCGCCCAATCGCCGGCGCCGATCCATGACCCAAGCCACGCCCAAGCCCTGCCTGTTTTGTCCCTATAGCTCATTCTCTAAAAATGTTTCTCTGTAACTGAAATTAGAACCCTTTTTGCCAATTTAACTCTCTTAAGCTAGCATAGTTTGTGTGTGTCAATTGATCATTCCATTCTAATTTACAAATAGATAGTTGAATTAGTGTTTCCAGTGAGAAAAATATGTTGTCAGCAACTCAATTTTGGATAATGTTCTGCTGAAAGTGCTTAAACAGTAATCTGAAAATGTAAGTTTTGTCAGAAAACTAATAACAGGATTGATTCAAGTAGTTAAAGATTCTCTTAAACTTAATTAGTTTGACAATTATCTAACAACATCTAAATCTGAAAATCCATATGAATGTGAATTTCAGAAATCAATAGAGAGTTAACAAATTTGAAGTAGAGGAAGTTCAGTAGCACCCAAATTTGAAAGTTCAGAAATCGGCAAGCGAAACAACCAAATCCTATTTATACATTGTTAAGTGGAGAAGGTGTTGAGAGTACAGCTTAGAATTCCAGTAAGCTTCTGTCTATCCTACTTCATGTTATCAGAAAGTCATGTCCTTTCAGCTTGTAAGCTAGCAGAGCAACTCAATTTGACAAAACAATAAAATCCTTTTTCCTGCATTGTTGATCAGAGAAGGAAGTAAATAGTTGGTGTTGGAGTTAACAGGGAGCAGTTGCACACCAATGTCAGAAATGAATGTTGTAGGTTTAGCCAAGAGTATTTTAGCTCTAAAAGTATTTCATTTTGAAATCAAGGCTTGAACTTTGGCTTTGTGAAGTAATCAGTAAGCTTCCACCTAAGGATATAATGAACTAGAATAAGCAGAGTTCATTCAGTAGTTAGCTTTTGTAATATCCTTAACTCTACAGAAGGATCAAATCATAAGTATAGGATCTAGGTAACTAAGGAGGTTAGTCAAATAAGTATAGTAATTAGGTATCAACTTTTATCAGCTTACACTTGAAGAAATTCATTAGATTATAACCAAGTTAAAGAGCAGATTAAGTAAACCTCTTTTTGGCTAGCCTTTCACATCTAAGCTAAAAAGAGCAAATTTAGTCATAAGTCAAAATTTGAAGTTTGGTGAGTTAAACAACAGTAGACCTTATGTCTTAATCTTAACTTCAAAACCTCATAACTAAATCAAATCAACTCCAAATTAAGTGAAACCAATTTTGTTGGTTTTCATTCTCAATGCACTTTAATTTGGAATAGGTTTGAATCATGTTAATGTCCCAGAAAATTTCGAAATTGGAATTAATTTCTGGAAAGAACAATTTTTACACTAGAAATTGAATTAACTTCAAAAATTCATAGAAAATTCATTTGAACTCCAAATGAGTTGAATTCAATTGGGTTGTTCATATAATTTTATCCTCTATCCATTTTTGTAATCCTTATATCCACCACTATCCTACAAAATTTCACTAAATAATTAAAATCGGATGAACCGTAACAGATAACAATTTATTTGGATTTTCTGGAAAACTGATTTTAAAACTGCCATAACTTTTGCATAGAGCATCCAAATAAATTGATTCTTGTTGCTAAATTCACCTAAAATCATGCTCTACCTTCTGTGAATTGTTCAAGATTTTTGGATGAATTTGAATTTTTGGGTCTTTTCGGTATTATTCGTTCTTATTGTGCCTTTGATTCTTTCGGTAGGTTCCGACGATTCTATTGTATACGAGAGTGATCCTCTGTAGCAAAAAAAGTCATCCCCAGCAAGGCAAGCAGTTTGATCATAAATGTCCCATTACTTTCAAAGTCTAATACTTTGTTTACAAATTGTATGTATGCATGCTTTTGTGTCAAAGTTTATTTTCCCGATTAGAGGTAGTTATTCCTATTGCATGGTTGCCCTTAAATTTTTCATCCCCTGCCACTAAACATAAGGTATTAAGCTCGCCGGTGAATTAGAGCCGGTGGTTGAATTATGCTCTTTTATTGTCTTTACGGTGTCATGCTTAGAAATGCTTAGCTACCGGTAGAATTGGGCGGTTATCGACTTAGTCGATAACTTTGATCACACAAAATTATTATTATCATTATGCTCAGCACTTTGTGCTTTGTTACTTTATAAAGTCAAAAACTGAAACTGAAAATGAAATGTTTTAGACTTGGGCATATGGTTGTTGGTGTGATTATCTAGTGTGTGGTGGTATGCCTAAGTCAACAAGGACCGAACATCTTGTGTCACACTATCCAGGCATTTTTGCGTGCAACCACATGAGGGGGATATGGGACCTCTCTTGACTTAGTACTTTGGTGTGTGTTAGCTCTGGGTTGCATGGTGGGTATTTGGGTGAGCAGTGGTGGAGGTTATCCACTGCAAGGAGCATCGTCCTTTATAAAGGTGGTGAGCATCTTTGATGACTCCGTATCAACATATGGGCTTCTTCCATATGGGTGACTCGTAGTTAATACGCAATATTGGAAACGTCTCATAGGACTTAACCGTGCCGGCATACCAAAGGAAGTGTGCTTAATCATGTGGCAAAAAGGCGGTCTGACATGTGGGTAAAGTTGTACACCCCTGCAGGTTTAATCTATTCAATAGCCTCGTCCTAGGTTATGGACACGCTTGGTTAGGTTTTGCAAGAGTTAGACTATAACATTTAGTTAAAACTTGACGTGGGTGGTATGAATGGAGAATTCATGCTATTGTTGTGGTGGCTATTGGGTTAGCCACTTCTAGGATGTCTTTTATTATTGTTACTTGTATCTCGCTGTTTTTGTCAAATAAAAACAGATTGTAAAACTGCTTTAAATCTATTACATTATTGCAAATGAAAGCTTGCTTTATGCTGAAAATGAGTCTAGAGCCTCCTCCACTTAAATAAGCTTGCATGTAGCTATGTATAGGCCTGTTACACTACACGTAAGTCTTGCGAGTACATTTTTGTACTCATTTGCTA
The DNA here is from genome assembly GCA_036346405.1 of Phyllostachys edulis. Taxonomy (NCBI): domain Eukaryota; kingdom Viridiplantae; phylum Streptophyta; class Magnoliopsida; order Poales; family Poaceae; genus Phyllostachys; species Phyllostachys edulis. Next base: position 122,867 of record JAYEVD010000517.1, read on the forward strand.
TGCTTAATTAATTGTTGCAGAGGAGAAAGCTGATCCCTAAGGGATCCACTTTTGTGAGATGTGCGGCGGGTTTGACGACTAGGTTGGTGGCCCGGTTGGTTGCCATGTGGGTTAAAGGCACACTAATTGGCTCTTGTTTATCGCCATCTTATGGCTGTTTGCTTCCGCTGTTTATCTAACTCTTTAGTTGTTATTTGGCCGGTCGGCCCTACTTTTGTAATCTGAACTTGTATTTCCTTTATGTTGTAAGCTTGTAGACTTGGTAATGTAATGACTTGTGTATGGAATGAATGCTAAATTTTTGTATGTGTATGTGTACTGCAATTCTGGGAAGTACATATACGCCAAGAATCAGGATATTTTATTTGTAATGCTAGGACCAATTTGATGGTTAAGTATTACAAGTTTAATACCCTGGGTTCTCACATTGATGACGCTCACGTCCCTTGACAAGGCAAGGTGCGCTCACCTGGATGCCCTCGCCGCTCGGTCTGTTGCCATGGCCACTGCTGAGGAGGTTGCTGTTGCGCATCGCCAAACACGGAAGGCGAGCAAAGTCCTACAGCAGGACTTCTGGATGGTGCGCGGGCATGACGCTGCCACGGAGTCCTTCAAGGCTATTCAGGCCCAGCAGGCGAAGGGGAAGTCTCCGGTGGAGGACCGTGAAGTTGGCAAGCAGGGGTCCACCCACGGAGACAAGGTGTGAGCCCCCCGCTTGCTGTTTAGAAATGTAAGGTCTGAATTTTTTTGTAGTTTGCACGCTCCGCTTTTTTTTGGTGTGTCTCGGAGCAGCTTTTCTTTTTTTTTTCTAGAGGTTGACCCCTTTTTGTGTAACGACCTCCTTTTTGAATGGAATACTTTTGGCTGTGATTGCCCGTTTTGTCCTATCTTCGATTACTGTTTAAACTTGGACCTTGTGGTCTATATAGGGAGAATGATGCATGTTTAAGCGCACCGCACAACGGGGTCCTCGCCCGCCCCTGGGGTGAAGGACCAAGACTACTATCCCTACACGTGCGTCGAAGGACGAACGCACGCTTGTGTCGAAATGGCCTCTACTGGTCTATTACTGGAGCGTCATATGCCATGGCGCAAAGTGGCAACGTTGGAAGAAGGCTAACCCGACGGGCCCTATGAAGACCTTCTTACTTTTTTGTGCGCGAAGGCTGCGAGGGCACTTGAGGAGATCTGAGCTTTCAGGGAGGCGGGGGTTGCGTTTGCGCCCGAAGGACCTTCCTCGCCCCCTGCTTCGCTGGAGGCTTCAACAAGCTCATATGATACGCTAGAGGACTTGGTTGTGGAGAGAGAATATGCGGAGTTCATGGCTACCAAGCCGTCGGACGAGGAACTGCTGGAGTGGGCGACGTGTAAGGAAGAGTGGGACTTTGTCCCATAGGTGCGCGATGGCCCTGCTGCGTCTTGTATGCTGTACCGAATGCTACCACGTACCGAGGCTACAATTTGAATTGTGTTGGTTGTTTCTAGTATATATTTTTTCTCGCTGTTTGGGGCGATCCCTTCTAACGTATGTACCTGCTATGCTGAGTGTAATAAAAATAGCGTGATTGCATGTGGTGAACGTAGCGTCTTCTATTTTGCTTACCGTGATTCCTCGTGTTGAGGTCCCTCTGCGGTGGGTGCTACCTAAAGGGAAGGGTACATATGTGTATGCGTTAGGTTGCGCTGTGCCGAATCGTTTGACTCGTTTCTACTTTGCGGTAGTGATTATCGGCTTGAGTGTTTGCTTTGGTGGGTTTTATTTTACGAGGGGGAGGCAAAGCTTCGCGCCGTCCCCCACACTTTTTTGGATAGGGCTCCGGGGAGCCCTAAGCTTTCTTGCGAGGGGGAGGCGAAGCCTCGCGCCGTCCCCCATATTTTTCAGATAGGGCTCCGGGGAGCCCTAATCTTTCTTGCGAGGGGGGGGGCGAAGCCTCGTGCGTCCCCCCTACTTTTTTAGATAGGGCTCCGGGGAACCCTAATCTTTATTGCAAGGGGGAGGCGAAGCCTCGTGTCGTCCCCCATACTTTTTTAGATAGGGCTCCGGGGAGCCGTAATCTTTCTTGTGAGGCGGAGGCGAAGCCTCGCGCCGTCCCCCATACTTTTTTGGATAGGGCTCTGGTGGGCCCTAATCTTTTTTTGCGAGGGGGGGGTGAAGCCTCGCGCCGTCCCCCATACTTTTTTAGACAGGGCTCCAGGGAGCCCTAATCTTTGTTGCGAGGGGGAGGCGAAGTCTCACGCTGCCCCCCATACTTTTTTGGATGGGGCTCAGGGAGCCCTAATCTTTGTTGTGAGGGGGAGGTGAAGCCTCTCGCCCTAAGCTTTGTTGCATCGGCGAGGATGACACCGCCCCCCCTAGTGCCCTTTGGTCTTAGGACCGTGTCGTGCCAGGGTTAGCTTTGCGTGTCGTCTTCGCCGAGGCAGTTATGCCTAGCGGTGGTATCGGTTTGCACCGTGGCCGAAGGCCATGCGCGATGTCTGTTTATACACTCGTGCCTGCAGGGGGCATCGGTGTGCACCGGGGCCGAAGACCATGCGCAGTGTCCTTGTTTATACACTCATGCCTGCGGGGGGCATCGGTACACTCATGCCTGCGGGGGCATCGGTGTGCACCGGGGCCGAGGGCCATGCACGGTGTCTTTGTTTATACACTCATGCCTGCGGGGGGCATCGGTGTGCACCGGGGCCGAAGGCCATGCGCGCTGTCTTTGTTTATACACTCATGCTTGTAGGGGGCATCGGTGTGCAGGGGCGAAAGGCCATCTTGTGATGTCTTTGTTTTCATTATGACTTCTTGCTGCTTTTTCATTGAAGGGGAGCAAAAAATGCAACGAGTTATAGCTGTTTTTGTACATTGCCACTCTGTTTATGAACGGTGGGGCTATTACCGATCATGACCGGTTTTCTGACTCTAAGGATAGTACTTTCGGAGACTCTTCGCGTTCCATGTGTGGCCCAAGCTCTTTGTCCCTCAGTGCGCTCTCTCTGGAGTGCCTTGGATGTTGTTGGAGACTTTGGTGTGGTCGGTAGGTCATGGCTTCATCGCCGAAGAGGAGTTTGAACGGAGAGATGCCCGTAGCCCTTGTTGGTGATGTACGGATTGCCCACATGGCTTTTTGGAGTTCTTCCGACCAGAGTCCTTTTGGTAGTCCTACGAGGAGCTTCTTCAAACCTTCTAGCAAGTTGCCATTAGCCCGCTTGATTGCTCGTTTGGTCTCGGGGTGCCCGACGGATGCAAAGCATAGTGTGATGCCCAAGTTCTGGCAGAACGCTCGGAACATCGCCGAGTCGAATTGTGTTGTAACATCCCAAAGTGCTGTTACCAAAATAAAAATTAATAAATATATTATTTTATTGGATTTTCTGAAATTTGAAAGAGTTTTGTTGCTTTATTTGAATTTCTGAAGTTTTAAAAGTCAAAAGTAAGATTTATTGAAGTCTTTGAAGTTTTATTGGATTTAAATTGAAAAATAAAATTTTAATTAATTTTTGGAATTTTCTGGAATTTTAAAAGCTTTTACCTAATTATTTTAAAGCTAAAATAATTTATTTGCAAAATTAAAAGAAAATTTAAGTTGGAAATAATTTATTAAGTCCAAAACAACTCTAAAATTTTTGTGAATTTTTCTAGAATTTTTGGATTTTATTTGCTATTTTCTAAACCCTTTTTGAATTAAGCGAATTATTTAAAATGTTAAATTGTTTTGAAATTCTAATCTCCTCTTGGGCCGAAACCATCTCGGCCCGTTCCTATTTCATCGTAACCATTGCCCATTTCGGCCCATCACCACCGAGCCAGCCTGCTCCCCATTTTCTTCCCCGCGCGCCCATTTCGAGCCGTCAGATCTAAATCCGACGGTCCCGCTCCCTTGCCTTTTTCTGCCATCACCGACGCGTGGGCCCGCCGCGTCATCTTCCTCCCTCGCCTCCTTATTTCTCATGTGGAGCCAAACAACAGCCGCCATTACCGCCCGCTCGAGCTCCGTCTTCACCATGTTTCCCTTCCCCTTCTTTCGCGCCCGCGTGCGCATTAAATTCCCCACCATCACCGCGCCCGTTTGGCCCCACCTTCTTTCCTTCTCTTGCCGCCAATCCCTTCATCGCCGCCAGCAATCCCGCTCGGCCTTCTTGCGTGACACGGCAAAACCACACCGCCCTCGGCTCCGCCTCTTCTCGCCGACCCTGAAACCCCTCACCCCCACTTCTCCCTCTCCCTGAGCCCTCAATTTTGGAGTTCCTCTCCGCCACCCGAAGCTCAGTTATTCACCGATTCCGGCAACCACAAGGGCTCATCGTCGACCGTGACCACCGCATCGGCATCGCAACTCCGCGTTCTTCCCCGTGCGCACCCTGGTTTCATCGGAGAGCCACCCGAACGCCGCCGCCTTGTTGACCCCGTTCCGTCGTTGCCTTTTGAGCTCGCCGTCGGCCAAATCCTTGCCTTCCCGAGCAACCGTGGTGAGCATCTTGATCCTCTCACTCCCCTCTCTCTGATGCACATCTCACCGGCCCGCCGCCCGTAAATGCCGGCGTAGCTGCGGCCGAGCGCCCGACTCACGTACTGCGTGGCGCCGGCGTGTTGCCACCTCAGAGCCACGTCATCGCCACCTAATGCCTACGTGGCACCCCATAATCAAATCGGCCGCTGACATCATAATTCCGGATTTCCTTCACAAAAATAAATCCAATAATTCCATAAATTCCAATTTCATCATTTCATGTGTTTTGAAACTTTCCGGGGTTCGTTCTCCTTCATACGAACTCCGATTTCGTCGATTCAAATTTCTAAATTCTTATAAATTCAAGATCTATCTAACTAAACCAAAATTATTTAATTTGGAGTTCATTTGAATCTTTATTTGAATTTTGTTTGAATTTGGCTTATTTTCAGCGTATAGATTTAAGCGACTTGGTCGATTCGGCGCCGTTTGAGAACAACCAATAAAGCAAGGCTAGTTATACCTTTGATCATATTTGATACTATTATTTTAAATTATTTAAATTGTGTTTTAAATTATTATTACATGCTTATTTCTATACAGTTTAATTTAAATCCCTGTTTTAAATTATAGTTATGCCTAAATCCTTTATACTGTCAATCTTGCCATTGAAATAAACCTACCTTGTCACCTTAGATGAAAATCCAGTTCATGCAATAGTATGAACTAGAACACTTTGGAAAAATTGATGCTTAGCCATGCTTAGACCAAAAATATTTAATTTGGGAATTTCGGCCAAAAATCAAATGTTGTTTAAACGTTTATGGCATTGATTTGTAATGGAAGATTTTGTAAATGATTTTGAAAAGAAAAAAAGGAAAAGTTGGTTTGTACTTGGGCGAAATGGTTTTTTGGTGGGTGCATGTTTATGCACGGGCTCAATCCGGGTATGGGTTGAAGCTCAGGGGTTGTTTGGAAAGTCGCTCAAGTCAGTTAAGGACCGGTCTTCGAGCCACATCTTGCTAAGCCACATCGTACCACCACATGTCCTGAGTATGGGCGGCACCTGGCTGATTAATTTGCAATGTTCCACCATGGTCGTTCCCTTCAGATGTGGTGGGTAGTCATGCTATGACCAATGTTAGTCCCACCTGGTGCAAGAGGGGGCCACAAACCCAGCGGACGGTCAGTCCAAAGGGGGCGAAACTTTAGCGAGGGCGGACTACGGTGGAATGGCGCATTGTAAAGGCCTTGGCACATGCTCTAGACTACTTACCTAAGGTAGTGAGTAGTGGCATTGGCCATGCCAAACAAACTAGAGAATTTATGTCATGTGGGTAAAGCTGTACAACCTCTACAGAGTGTCAATCTATTCGAATAGCCATGTCCACGGTCATGGACATGCTCAGCAAAGCCACTTAAAGTTAGACTTTGGTTTTAATTTCAAAATGATTTGACGCAAATGATTTTGGATTTCTATCCAAATGGAAAATTGGGCAGGAAGCCATGTGATAGGAGGGTATCATTCACCATTCTTGTGTGAATGTTATCTGACTGTAAAATTGAGAATTTATAAAATGAATTTTAAGTTATAGAATAACCGCTTTGGAACTTAGTACAAGTATTTAAAGAAACTTGGCTTTATGCAAATCAACCATATTAAGCCTTCCTTTGAGATATCCATGTATGCATGTCATTCTGTTATTTAACGGGTGTAACTTGTGAGCATGGTAGTTGTACTCATACTTGCTTTATGCAAACAAATTTCAGAGGAGAAGGACTTCGCTACCGGTGTGGATCTTGATGACTAGGCCGCTACCCCAGTCGATTGCCTGTGGCAGATCAGCTGGACTCCACTACTTCTTCGTCTTCCGCTGTGTTCTTTATTGTTGGCTTGTAAGCCTCTTTTTTAATAAACTCTGTTGTTATGTATTAATAAAGTTGTGCGATTTATGGATGTTACCATATCTGTTTTCTGTGTGAACTAGCTACTGATCATGAGACTAGTTTAGAAATGCACAGAGGATTTGTGGTGTTAATCCCGGGTCCGACATGTGTCCCGTTGTCTGTAACAATGTCTCGTGGTACTCCGTACTGACAGATTATGCTTTTCCACACAAACCGCTTCTGTTCTTTGCCCGGTGATTTTGGCGGTAGCTCGGCCGACCCATCTGGAGAAATCTTGATGCGCGAACGAAGCGGCGGGGCTACCCCAGTAGTTGGGTATGGTCTGATCACATTGAGCCCCCATCTCACGAAGGGCCAAACAGAGGGCAGGGAGTGGAAGCGAGCGAAGGGCCTTAGTGCGCGGTGGCCCACTAGCACCCTTGGCAGCGCTGCACGAGGCCTTGCACGTCCCGGAGCACCGTTGGCTAGTAGAAGCCTTGGAGAAATGCTTTGCCCACGATGCCCCGGGGCGCTTAGTGTGCGCCGCACAGGCCCTCGTGGATCTCCTTCAGGAGGGATTGGCCTTCTTCCGGGGCGAACCTTTGCAAGTAGAAGTAGACGCCTCCCTTGTAGAGTTTTCCGCCGATGATGGTAGTTTCTAGCCCTGTGCCAGAGGTGCTTTGCTTCGTCTTCATATTCTGGTTCTTCCCCTACAAGGTACTTGATGATGATGCCTTGCCAGTCCACCTCGGCCACCAGGAGCATGTTGCGCGCAGCATCTTATAATTCGGGTGCAGCCCCTTGTGCTTCGGGCGTGACCCCTTGTGGTTCGGGCGCAACCCCTTGCGCTGCCGAAGGTACGGTCAGTACTTCATGGAAGATGTCGGGTGGAGGGCGCTGGCCGGAGCTAGCCATCTTGGCCAGTTTGTCTGCTGCTTTGTTGTCGCTCGGTATAGCAGGCAAGATGGGCGAGGAAGTATGTTGATCTTTGCGTCTTGTGAGGTAGCTTGCCATTTCTGGGTCTCTTACGGTGAACGATCTATCGAAGTGGCCTGCCACGAGGTGGGAGTCGCTTTTGATGAGTACCCTCTTTGCTCCCAGTGCTTTTGCCTTGTGGAGGCCCAATAGCAGCGCCTCGTACTCCGAGGCATTGTTTGTGGTTGGCAAGTCGAGGCGTGCTGATTTGGAAATAGTGTGCCCATTCGGGGTGACCAAAATGGCTGCCGCTCCAGCTCCGGCACAACACCAAGATCCATCAATGTACATCATCCACGGGGTCTCAACTTGAGCCGACGGCTGGTCTTCGTTATGTGGTGTCCATTCAGCCATGAAGTCTGCCAGGGCTTGCGATTTGATGACTATACCTTGCGACGAAGGTGGTGTCGAAGGGCGCGAGCTTAGCCGCCCATTTTCCTATTCGGCCCGAGGCATCTTTGTTTCACAGCAGCAATGCTAGCAGGTAGGATGTTGGGATTGTGATGGAGTGCGCCAAGAAGTAGTGCCGGAGCTTTCACGGGGCCATGAGCAGGGCGTACGCCAGCTTCTCAAGTTCTGTATATCGGACTTTGGCACCTTGGAGTGCCTCCGAGGCATAGTATCTTGAGCCGGCCATTGTTTTCTGGATGAGTCTTTGCGCTCACCATTGAAGAGGGGCCGGTGAGGTCTGATGAGGAGGTTTGCCCTTGTTTTGGGCTAGTGAGGCTCGGTAGTTGGGTGAGGTATTGTTTAAGCTCTTCAAATGCCCTTTGGCAGTTTTCGGTCCACTGGAACAGCTCCGTCCCCTGAAGCGTCTTGAAGAATGGCAAGGCCCTCTCCACTAAGCAGGATAGAAATCGGCTAAGGGCAGCGAGGCATCCGGTCAGCTTTTGTACCTCGCAGGCATTGTGGGGTTGCTTCATTTCCTGCACAGCCCTTATCTTTTTGGGGTTGACTTCGATGCCTCTCTCAGACAATAGGAATCCTAGGAGCTTGCCTGCCTTGACGCCGAAGGCACATTTTTCTGGATTATGCTTGATTCCGTCCCTCGGAAGGTTTGCGAAGGTTTCTTGTAGGTCATGTGTGTGCTCGCCTGCCAACTTGCTCTTGACCACTATGTCATCTACATATGCTTCCACGTTGCGATTGAGCTGTCCGGCCAGCACCTTCGAGATGAGGCGACTGAACATTGCTCCTGCATTCGTCAGCCCAAATGGCATGTGGGTGTAGCAGTACGTGCCTACGGGGGTGATGAATGTTGTTTTTGTTCGTCTTCTTTGGCCATGAGTATTTGGTGATACCCGGTGTAGGCGTCAAGGAAGCTTATCAGCTCGCAACCCGAAGTGGCGTCCACCAGCTGGTCGATGTGTGGTAGCGGCAAGTCGTCCTTCAGGATTGCCTTGTTGAGTTCGGTGTAGTCGACGCACATACGCCATTTGCCCTCTTTTTGCACTAGGACGGGGTTGGCAAGCCACTCTGTGTACTTAATTTCACGAATGACCCCGCCTTTAGCAGCTTGGCAATTTGCTTCTTTGCTGCTTCAAACCTGTCTTCCGACATGTGTCTCAATTTTTGCTTCTTCGGTGGTGCGTCGCTTTGGAGGGCTAAGCGGTCCTCAATTGTTGCCCGTGCCACGCCGGGAATCTCTTCTGGGCCGAAGACATCCCTATTACTGTAGAGTACTCTGAGGATGGCGTCGTGTGCCTCCGTTGGTAGCACCGCTCCTAGGGCAACTGTCTTATCTGGGGAGTTGTCCTCTAGGGGGGCTCTTCAAAGCTACCCGTGCGGCTTTGGCTTCGGTGCCCACTTTGCCGAAGGAGAGCTTGGTTGATCTTCCTTGTTCGGCCCGACAGTGTGGACATGTTAGGCTGGCGATAATGCTTCCAGCTCTGTCTACCTTGCGAGGTCTTGGTCCCCTTGCACGGTGATGATACCTTCCGGTGTGGGAATCTTCATGCAGAGGTAGTTGTGGTGGGCTATGGTGCCAAAGGTGTTGAGTCTAGCCTGGCTGAGGATGACATTGTACTAGTTCTACATTTGGACGACATCAAACATGACAACCTCGGTTTGGGATGCAAAGCCATCGGTGAACGTGACGGCCAGGTCGATCTGGCCGAGGGCCGTCACTGGCCTCCCTCTGAAGCCTATTAGGGGTATGCTTGGGGGTGAAAGGCGGTCTCGAGGGATGATCATCTTGTCGAAGGCGTCTACGAATAGGAGGTCAGCCGAGCTTCCTCTGTCTACGAGGACGCGCTTGACCTTGAAGTCAGCGATGTCGGCGGAGATGACGAGGGGGTCTTGGTGTGGGAAATACACACCCTGAGCGTCTTCTGGGCCAAAATAGATTGGTATTTTTGCGTAGCGGGGTGAAATTTGGATCACGGGGTATCTTTGTGAGGTGGTGAATCATCGGGCGTATGCTCGGCGTTGCCTTCGAGGGTGTGCCGGCGAGGATCCACCGATGATCATGTTGATGATCCTATCTTTGGTGCTCGCCTCGGCCTCCTTCTATGCGGGGTCTTGGCGGTGGTGCAGGGAGCTGATTGTCAATCCCTCTTTTGTTATCGGGGTCGGTTGGTTGTTGCTCACGACACATGTAGTCCTTCATAGCTGCAATGGTGTGGTATTCGTTGGTGGTGTGCGTCCCTTCACCGTGAAGGTTACAGAACGGTGTCGGGCCTCCGGCACGATTGTCCGGCTGTTGACCGGCGTTTCGCCCGCGTCCTCTGCCCTAGTGACCTCCGCTCCTTCCTCCTTCGGGGGGTTGACCAACGTCTACGTGGTAGACTCCTCGGCCCTTCTACCGATAGTCGTTGGTCCAAGGCTTGGCGGGTGCCCCGGATAGGGCAGTAGTGGTCCCTTCTTTTGCAGGTGGTGCGCTTGGGGTGGAGGATGTGGGTGCTCCTCTCCGAACACTGTCTTCCTCCGCCTGGGCGTACTCTTCCATCTTGTCAAAGAGCTCTGTCACTGTGTGGACAGGCTTGCGAGCCAGTCTCTCTGACAGGGGGCCCTTCCGGAGCCTACACATGGCTGCATTTTTTATGGTGGTTTCGTTGACGCCTTTTACGACATTTGACCTCCACAAATTTCTGAAGAAGCTGCGGAGGATTCATTTGGGGGCTGTTTTATCATGAACATGTGCCTTGCGTCCTTGGGTTCCATGTAATTTCCCTAGAAATTGTTGCGGATGAGGTCTCGCAGCTGCTCCCATGCATATATGGAGCGTGGGGGGATGGTGAAGAACCACGTCAGCGCTACGCCCCTAAGGGCGAGGGTGATGCTCTTCACCTTTGTAGTATCATCACCTCCGGCGTCCTCTACTGCAGTCTTGCAAACCCGGAGGAATTCCAAGGGGTCAGTGCATCCTTGAAAAGGCGTGACCTCCGGCATCTTGAATGCTTGCGGACCGTGGCGGTCTCGGCCAGCGCTCATCAGGCGTTAGGATCCCCGAGGGCGGAGCGGGTGGTTTGACTGTCGGAGAGGGGGGAGCGGCCTCCGCTATGGTGATTGGCGCGGACCGGAGCGGGATCGCGAGGGCTGTCTCCGGCGGGTGTCAGAGGATCGCCATCTCACGGCGAAGATCCGCCGATTCCACGATAAAGCCAGTCGACCCGGCTTGTGCCCGCCTCCGGGCGATGGGCACGCCATTGTCGTCCTCTGACGATGCCCCCGTGCGTGGAGTTGTTTGATTCATCCTCCGCGGCCTGGGCGGGGGTGGCGCTGCCGCGGAGGCTCTAGTTCCTTTCACCCTCGGGGTACTTGGTGCCGCGGCCACTACGGCCGCTTCGGTTGCCGAGGCCTTGGACTTGGCCCTCTTTTGTGGGGCCATGCTCGAGCTCAAAGTTTGTGCTTCGCAGCTTTCCTGCCGGTCCCTATGGACGGCGCCAACTGTCGTAGCAAAAAAGGACTAAACAATAGAAAGAGAGGACCCCTGGTATACACGGGGGTATCCAATGGGTCCTCGAAGAGGGGGACTGGTTGCCAGGAAGTGTGTTGAATATAAATGCCTTAAAAAAGCTCTCCCCTTCTTACATGGGGGTAGAGTGCTATTTATAGCCAACCAGTAGGGCACACGAGATTACATATCTACCCCTATGAAGGTCTTGTCAACAGAGGGACAGCGAGGTCTATCCTACCCCTATGTGTAGCTTCCGGTCCACAGTGGGCTCCTGTGGACCTAGCTCACCCAGCCAATGTGCCTGGTCCATCTGTCTTCTCCCTTCACTCCTGGCAGGGCTGCTTCAGACACCCTTCGAGCACCCCTCGAGCCTCCTTCGGCCAACCCTTCGAGGGGCCTTCGGGCCGCCCTCGGGGTACCTCTTGTACCCTTCGGCCAACCCTTCGAGGGGCCTTCGGGCCGCCCTCGGGGTACCTCCCGTACCTTCAATGACCTTTGAGGCAGGCCCACCCTCGGAGTACCTCCTATACCCTTCGGCGACCATCTGGAGGCTTCGGGCCGCCCTCAGGGTGCCTCTTGTACCCTTCAGGCAAACACCCCCGGGGGCCTCCTGTGGCTTCGATACTGTTCGCCAGGTTGCTGGAGCCGGTGGGCTGTCCCTACAACACTAGTCGTGACCATTCAGTCAGTAGTTCTCACGCGCGACCACACTCTTTTCTCAAAGAAGCATGCGAGTACACTGAGCATAACACAAACGACTATATATAGTGATTTACATGCTTAGGATTTTGGAGACTACATTTCTTCAATTCAACATTCTGTTCTACTCTTGTTTTGGCTACTGGTCGGGACACAAAAAGCCTCCTAGTCAAAGTCTCTCCTCTTCGCATGTGGTCACATCCCTTTGGAAGGAGCTTCTTAGCGATGGTCCTTTTCCTATGATCTTATTTGCCGGTTGGAACTTGAGCATGAGTACGTTTAGTGAAGTGTTTTTCGTGTCTTCAGTTCTTAACAATCATTACGACCAGTTTGGATACTACATATAAATAAAACCACTTATCGTTTATTGCATACATCCTTCCATAATTTCTTTCTCACCAAGGAAAGTCTTATCTTATGACCATACCATGTATTGTTTCGTATTTCGATTATGGTAACTAGATCTACAACTAGTTGAAGTCATACACTGGTCCCGACCAACATTGATTTCCTAGTATTAATACGATCAGTTTTATCACATAATCAGCACATACTTTATATACAGTGGTCGTGAATTCTTCTTGGCTTACTGCTTCTTTAGTAAAGATCTTCTACTATAAAACAGTCGGAGGCTAGGAAATATATGAGTACTCCACAAGTTAAAAGGATAAACAAAAGACTTTATTGATGAAAGAAAGGCAAGTTTTTTACATTCATACTTCCTATATTACAATAACCTACTCCTTAGGATTACCAGACTAATCGCTGCGTCTCGGAGATCTGACCTCCATTTCTTCCGCGACCTTATTTCCGAGAGGTGTCATTTCCTCAAAAAGTTTGGATGCTTTATCTCCTGAGCAGTTGAAGTCTTCCTCAATAGCTTGGAGATTTATGGTGGGGTCAGAGGCTTTCAGCTTTGCCAAAGCAAAACTGACTCTATTTCTGACAGCTTCAAACAAAGTCTATGCATAGTTCTCCTGAGTAGTCTTGAGCAAGCTCCTGAGGTCTTCGAGTTATTCGCCAAGGAAATTGATCTTCTCTATAGGATCTCCTAAGTTGGGCAGTTGCGTTCCTGATCCCATATCAAATAGCATCTTATTGAAAACCTTGACCTTATCTTCAAGATTATGTCCAAAAGTTGCTTCCTTGCCGCGCTCAAACTCAAGAGCTTTTTCTATTATCTTCAATGCTTGAGTTTGCTCTGCACGAGTAGACCAAATAATGAGTACATACGACTAGAAAAAGATAGTACACTGGTCGAGTCTACGACCGGTTACCTTCGCTCCTCTTCTCGATAGTCTCAAGGACTTCCTTGTGCCTGATCGTCAAGTATTCAATTGATCGGTCCTTATTTTGGCATTCTTCTTTGAGCTTGGCTATTATGGCTTCCTTAGCCATAACTTTTTCTTTAAGTTTCTCCGAATCTATCAAATACGATAAAGGGAGAGATTGGTTAACAGAAAAAGAGCCGAATGGTAAAGAAGGAGAGGGGAAGACATGAAGAAAGTACTTACTTTCTAATTCGGAGTTCTTTTTCTCCAAGAGTTTTATTCGCTGGATCAGTCCTCCGACCACAGCAAAATTTTCCACCAAATGCTACAAAAATAGCAGGCTCCTTTAAGTTTTTTATAAAGTTTAAAGGGAAAGTCTATTAAAAGTGGTCGTGGAAGCTTACCTAGATTGCCATGTTATTGTATTTGGGAAAAATGGAGTCAGGACTCGTCTTTGCTTGACGATCCGATATTCTTCTCCATGCCTCATTGAGTTCTTCATTGTCGAAGACCCAAGGGTGACAAGGGAAACTAACAAGAAGAGGAGACTTCTCAGTAGAGGTCGGAACCTGCTGGGATTCCCCGGGTACATCCACCTCCATAGGTGGGGTTGGAGCCACCACGGGTTCCTGAGTAGGCACTGGTTTTACCACCTACTCGGGGGGCTAGCTTGACCTCTTTCTCCTCAAAAGCTTTCTCTGAGGGTGCTCGGTCGAGTCGGCGGCCGGAACACCGGAGGACCTATAAAAAAAAGAAGAAAAGAATCTTAAGACCTTAGAACACTAGATGTAAGTACTTACATAAATTTTCCTTCCATGTGTATGTACTTGGTCGTCCTCTTGGTCTTGAGCTTGAAACGCACTGGAGCAAAGTCCGTCGTGCTCGCTTTCCTTTTTTTCTTTTTCAACCGACTTCACCGATCCCGAATCGGTAGGGCTGGTTAGACCCCTCACATACACCGACTGGAGGTTGGAAGAAATATTCTTAACTAGCTAGTCGAGAATAAGATCCCTAACCATCGGGTCGGAGGGTGTGGTCTCGTCGACCTCCAAAACAGTTGCCCCGAAAGCAATTGACAAGTCGTGAACGACCACTCTAGGGCCTATAACCTCCGCAGCTTCTCGTTGTGGGTTCTCTTTTTCTTCCACCTAAGACATAAATATAATCTGATTAGGTGATAAAACTTCCATCTAATACACACACACACACACACACACACACACACTCCATCACAAATAATCTTCTTACCTCTGAAAGCCCATCATCTTGCGTGGTTGTAGAGCAGGAGTCGATCAAAACAACGGTTGGGTCGGAGACCTCCACAGACTCTTTCATCCTCAACCTGACCGCCTGCATATCAGAGCATAATCATATACTAAGTGGGGAGTTACCTAAAAGTCCAATGGACACAACCTTCTCTCCAACAGATAGAAAAAACTCTTTAGTTCCCAAGGCAGTTTCTCAACTTTAAAGTGAATACAGACCATCTCGTATATCATGGGATTAAATGAGGGTCTGCCTGATACGATTTCATTGGAAGAAAGTATTCACACAAATAATTCATTTAAAGTTTGGGGGCTAGCTGACGAGAATTAAAATCTCTATGTGTTACTTCAATACATAACTAAAAGACCATATGTCTTAATGGTCGTAACCCCTAAGGCTAACAACCCCTATGGTCGCAAGGATTCCAGAGGTTACATAATAGGAACCCTGGTCGAATGAGGTCCTGTACCCAGTCCCCGACCAAACGACTGCTCGTAGAAGCAATGAACTGGCATCTGGATCTAACTCCAAGTATATTCCTTACCGTATGATGAATGGAACACATATCATATTTTCTCCATACCACGTGACGTTTCATGATCCTAAGACATTGACAACAACCACCATACGGTTGAGTGTCTCACAGGCACTCAACCGCCGAACGGTTGATATTTTACCAACTGTTGCCTCATTCCGACCAGACGTGATGCTTTCAATAGGTGTCTCTTCCAGGAGTAACTGCCACCACTTCGTCGACGATTTAAAGGAGAACACAAGTGGCAGAAGGCAATCCAATTTGGAAGATCAATAGACGATTGGGTTTTCATCTGAAGTATTAGCAAAGCAAGCACTACGCCGAGTGTAATTAGGATTAGTCCACTGCCTGGTCAAAGGCACCCCTGTAATATCCAGTTCATAGCAATAAAGAGCATTCTCATTCTTTCCCCAGAACTCTTTGGCATTTCCTCTGTTTATTTGGTAAGATCGGTGACTCGATCATCGACACCTTCCTTTGATATATCCCTGCATGTATTATAATATGTTATTGGGTGTAATTTGTGAAGTATATTTTTGTACTCACCCTAGCTTAATAAAATGTTATTCAGAAGAGAAGTACTTCGCAACTGCTGAGGATCTCAACGACTAGGCCACAACCCTAGTCAATTGCTTGTGGCAGATTTGCTAGGCTGTACTACTTCTTCGTCTTCCGCTGTGTTATTTATTGTTGGCTTGTAATCCTTTCTTATAATAAACTCTAATATTTATTAATAAAGCTGTGCGAATTATGAATGTTACCATATTTGTTTACTGTGTACACTAGCTACTGTTCTAGGGACTAGTGTAGAATACACAGCGGATTTGGGGATGTTACTCCCTGGTCCAACAATGGGAAGGGTGAGAATAGAAGTCGCCAACTTCTCCTTCAAGGTATAGAAACTGCGCTCACAGTAATCAGTCCACTAAAATTTCACGTCTTTTTGCATGAGCTGAGACATTGCATAGAAATGATAGAGAATCCTGCACAAAGCGTCGGTAATAACCAGCTAAGCCCAGAAAACTCCTCACTTCCATGACATTAGTCAGTCTCTTCCAATCCACTACTGTAGAAACCTTGTCGAGATCAACGACAATACCAAGAGGATTAGTCACATGACCTAGAAGGCACACTTCTAAAATCCAGAACTCGCACTTCTTTAACTTGGCATAGAACTTGTGCTCTCTCAAAAAGTTTCTAGCACTAATCTCAAATGCTATTCATGATCCTTAATGGTCTTGAAATAAATGGGAATATCATATCATCTATGAATACCACCACAAAATCATTCAGATACTCGTGCAGCGTGTATTCATTGTCTCCATGAAAACAGTAGGCGCATTAGTTAGTTCAAAAGACATAACTTTATACTCATAATGCCCGTACCTAGTGGGGAAAGCGATCTTCTCAATAACATGTTCACACACACGGGTTTGATTATACCCAGATTAAATATCAATATTGGAGAATACTTGAGCTCCACTCAACAGATCAAACAAGTCCTCAATACGTTGCAAAGGATATTTGTTCTTGATTGTCACCAAGTTAAAAGCACGATAATTAATACACATGCGCCAACTCCCATCCTTCTTTTCTGTGAATGAAATAGGAGCTCCCCAAGATGACACACTATGTCGGATCAGGTCTTTCGACAATAAACAATCCAATTGCTTCTTCGACTCCTCCTAAAAAGGCCGGGCCAAACAGTACGGAAACAAAGAGATAGGTCGAGGACTAGGAACAAGATCAATGCAGAACTCCACATCCCGCTCTGGATGCATCCCTGGAAGTTCCAAAATCAGAAACTCTTCAATCTGTAAAGCTACACTCAACTTTTCAACAAGAGCCAATAGTAGTACAGTTTTCATAGCATGTTGACCAGGAAACAAACCATCCAACACAAATAGAGAGTGCAGAGGCACACTCTCCTGAAAGATCAGCTCCTCTTTGGATGGAGCCTTCAAGGTAAGGGTTCTCTAGAAGCAAGAGATCATAATCTGATAACAAGGCAACTAGTCCATGCCAAGAATAACATCAAGCGGCTCTAATTGAATAATCAACAACTTAGCAGTGAAATCTTCATTATCTTATAGAAACACACAATGAGTACAAACTATGGAACTTGCAATGATACCCCTAGGAGGGCTAACTAGAACTGACTACTAAAACTGCTGCAAACACAAATTTTGCCCTCCTAGCAAAACCTAGCAACCTGAACGAGCAGGTAGCTCCAGAATGAAAAGAACAAGGGTAACAAGGGAGCCAACAAGTAATGAACTACATCAAGATGGCCTACAGACCCAGTGGCAAGCATGGTGTAGACACCAGGTGGCGCCGTGGTGAAACAAGGTGACGCTGGGGCGGCAGAAGCCCCGACAATCGGCTGAGGCAGTGAAAATACGGCCTGCGTGCTCTAATTTGGTTGAACCAAACATGGTCAGTTTGTATCCCTAGGATGGTGTCCCAGTTATTTAGGAATTATGAGATCGAGTCCATGTGCATGTGCATTTTAGAAGTTGTGTTTGGCAAAAGCAAACCAAGTTGCTTCGGCCCTTAAGGCCGTTATATTTCTAGCGTACATCGTCTTGTAAGGGCATCTCTAATAGTATATTTATTATCGTCTCTTAGCTATGCCCGTCAACAAATCTCGTGGAGGAGAGCAAGGGAGGAGAGAGAGCATAGGTCGTCTCTTTCTGAAGAGACTGTCGTACACGTGAAACAAGACATGATACATTAATCTACTCTAGTTGACATGTAGCCCCGTTTCAAATGAAAATTATAAAATATAAATGTTAGAGAGTGTGCTAGAGACTATCTATTAGAGATGTTGTTTCTAAAGATGATGTAGCATATGTTAGAGACAAGGTTATCTCTAACTATTGGAGATGACCTAAGGACCAGAACTTTTTTGCATTGGAAAAGACAATAAAACGTCATGATGGATTTGGCGACCATGGAGTGCGTGTATTTGTGATATTAAAAGTCATATTAGGGATTGACTGGCGGCGAGAGAATTGGAGGAATGTGCCCTGCTAATTCCCGTGGATCCTTGTGGTCCAAAGGTGTCATTCGATCTATTATTGATTGGTTTGCATCTCTTTCTCTAGATTATTTCTTTGGTTGTTAAGCAGTCGAATTGATATAGTCCCAAGAGCTGCTGCTGCTGCTGCTGTAATTATTGTCGACTCAGAAGAAAAGAACCAACATGCTGCTGTTTATACGCCACTATTTGAGGAAAACTATTGCTGGCTGAGACTATGGTCTGTCGTCAACTGCTCAAGCCTTAATTCGGTGTCTACTGCTGATTTCTTTGGGAGCGTGAAGGAACATTGCTACGGCTGTACCGTGAAAGATCGGGCCACCTATGCATCAACTACACGTTGATCCATATCAGTGACATTGTCCCTTTCACGAGCACTTGGCCACACGATGTCCACTACCGCACTTGAAGCACATCATACCTTTCCTTGGAACAGGGTGGAAACGTACAGTCAGTGTAGAAGAATGAGGCGCTGAAGAAACAAGTGGCCTTGCCTACTTTGATTTTGAGACTGGCAGAGGGCAATGGTCCCCCTTGAACTTCTTAGGAGCGGCCCCTTGAAAAGACACACCTCCCTCTCTGAACCTCCTCTTCTGGTCACTACCAGAAACACCAAAATCACTACCGTCCACATCCTTAGCCACGGCCTCCACGACCACAGCCTCTACCTCTCAGCATAGCTATACACCACAAACAACAGTACAAACAATAAGCTCCAAGCATCAACTCGTATCATAAATCATTAACGCAACATAGCGGAAACATAAATGCAATGTTTTACCCATTCTCATCCTACTATGCACCGGTGTGTCAAGTTTTAAGTTGATTAACCATCATAAATCAAGTTCTAAAATTTAATTTAATTCAGTTAACCAACCGTAGAGCAAGTTTTAATAGATTAAATGAACCTAAGTTGTCAAACTATTCATCACAGACCTAAAACCCGCTCTAATACCAATAATAACACCTCAGCCTAACACTGAGCCCAGAATGTCACATAAACTTCTCTAGCTACCAATTTAAACCTTAATAAACAATAAATTAGAGCAAGCATGCATAATTTAAAACCCCAACCAGGGGTCACAAGATATACACATAACTCAAATAAAATAAAATTTAATGTTTGGGTAACATGTTACCAAGATGGATTAGGGCACACGCGCGCTGAGAAACTCCCGAGATACTCGCACTGAGAAATGCTTGGGATGTCGCACCTAGTCACGCCGAAACTATGCTCCCGGTACATATGATGACAACAACAATAATAATAATAATCAAATGGTATTAACTCGGATAAGAAACCATCCAATCAACTAGGCAATTAATAGATCAAACAGAAATGAACTAATGATAAATCAATCCAAGTCCCAGCTAACAGTTCCAAGATAATCAAAGCCAATCATGAATAAGTCCTGAATGAAGTAACCATGTCACTAGATTATGTAAAGCAATCTAATTGATAGATTGGTGTGATAGATGCAAGTGATGGTTGTGTGCTAATCCACCCCATGCATGTTGTCGTCAATAGTTACCTAAAAGCAACAACAAAGCAAAAGTGAGTCCACGACTTAGCAAGTACAGTATAGAATGATAAACAGACAGTGTATTAATCATTTAAATCATCATCATTTACATAAGCATGTTCAAATATCATCAATTTTGTTCTCATCTTTCTTGTTCTCAGATATCATCAGTATCATTCTCATGGACTCATGTATGCAATGTCAATGATGTAACTCAGCAGCTGATACCGGTATAGCGGAGTGTGCACCCATCGATGACACACTCTTCCTCCACCTTCTTGAGGGTGAGGTCCCTACCTCTGTAGGAATTTATCATGGAGCACGCCAGACTAGCCAAAAGTATGGCAGTGCTCACCGCCCTGGCTCATATGCAAGCAAATGATGCAATTGTTCATTATTAACATTACCATGTCATCCCCATGGTAATTGCATTATCATATCATAATATTATTAAATCATCAACAATATCATGGCATGTAAAGAAGCATAACGACAACATAATTAAATCATATGATAATATAATAACAAGACAATGACAACGACCCGTCGTTCACCGCTCTACTATGCACTTGCCTTTTAGCGTCTAACAATCGGGTGATGCAATTGTGGCACCAAGCTTAAGGCAACGTTCCCTGGACAAACAATCAATAATACACTCAAAATATGCCACAACAGTACCAAATCATCAAACAAAATACTATCACATCTACACGCAAAACTGACACTCTTAACCCAACTTCACCGGATGATCTACTTGTTGTCCCAGTGATCAAACAACCCTAACTTTCATCTAAGACCACCAAATATAGTAAACTATATATTTTATGGAAACTACACAAAAATTCCCCACAAAATCCTATGTATGCAAATCTTCTAAATTTGCCATTTAGGTTCCTGTTTCCAACCCCAAAGGTTATATTGAAAATTACGTAAGCAGTCAACTTCACATTTTGTATCTATTTTTCTACAACATGAAAAATAGTAAACCATAATATTTATCGAATCTACTTAGAATTATCTAGCTTATTATAGTTATGACCATAATTAAATTATTTCATCTAATGTATGTAATTAACCCATCAATACAACTGCTGCCATTGACAACAGATTTCTAGATAGCAGTATCCCCAAGGCCTATCTTTTTACTCATTTATCCAAATTTAGTGATATAGAGATTCCTAGAAAGCTAAGTATATAAGATACAACTTTTCTAACCAAGCTAAAGCATGAGTCAGGACGGAGTTATCCCAAAATCCGCTCTAAAGATTCTGCAGCGTGGTTTAACGAACTACGGCTTAATAAAACACCTATCTCACATGACCAAACCAATCTACCACATGAATAAGCATTACTCTAGGATCAATATAGGGATTATCAAATCATTACCCATGAGTAAAATCAATGACTATCATGAACCCTAGCTTTTCATCCTCTTCTTTCCCTTCTCCTCCTTCTTCCCTCTTCCTTCCTCTTCCCCTTCTTCTTTCTGATCCCCTGCTGGTTCTTCCTTGCTTCACCTTCGTATCCCACCACCACTGCTAGGAGCAAGCGGCTCAGCATGGAGGAAGGCACGGCGTAGGGAGGAGGCAGTAGGGCAGGGAGACGACAAATGGCAGGGGGCGTGCAAGGGGTAGTAAGCGCCGAGGGGAGGGTTGGGCTATTCGGCTGGCTAGGGTTTCCCAACCACCCCCTCCCCCCTTCTCTTCTTATGGTTGATCAGTTTCCCCCTTGGGCTAGGCAGGCCCCCCTGGTCCGTGGGCCACGCCCTACTTCCTTCCCCAACTTCTGCTATTTTCTGAAATCCAATTCTTTTGGCCCAACTTCCTTTTATTTATTTTTTCTAATTCCTTAATTACCTTCTATTGTTACATAGGATATTATAGTCCTAGTGTTGAGTGGTTCCCCACTAGAGCGGGTCTAGTGTTAGGACTGGGTATTGGAAAAGCTTTTGTGATAATCACTTAGTGGCACACCTACGGAAGTGTGTCAGACGGACATTATAAAATTGATTATCTCTTGTGGGTAAAGATATACAACCTCTATAGAGTTTTAAATCAATTAGAATAGTCGTGCCCTCGGTTATGGGCATTGTGCGGAAAATCACATCGGTTAGTTTTAGTTACTTAAAATTTCGAACTAAAACATGTTGGGTAAATATGGCGGTTATGATTTGTGACATGCTGGTTAAGCATGGTCGTTGGGAGCGACGGCGACATGCTAGTTAAGCATGATCACTAGGTTTGAGACATGTTGGTTCACTACTAGAAATCCCCGTTTTCCCTACAGTTTAAAACATTCCCTAGTAGTGAAATTGTAATCCAAAGGAAAGTATCTATCCCTAGGGTTAGGTTAAAAAAACCTAGGGAACGAAATCATTCCCTACTGTTTACGTAAATTACTAGGGAAAGATTATGGAGAGAGAAATGAACTATGCCCTGTCAGCGCCATGGTAGCAACTTTCCCTACTTGAATGGACAAAACCGTAGGGAATTGTGTTTTTTTTTGTTTGGCCTCTAATTTTTTTCATATCGCTCGCAGTTTTTTTTTGGCTGCGCGCCCTGTTTTTTTTGGCGCCATGCGTTCTTTAGGCGCCACGCGTTTTTTGGTTGCCCTATACAAATCCCTAAACTACTGTGCCTCCCGAAATCCCCAAAACTACATGGTCTTTGGGATTTGCGATATGCTGGTTAAGCATGGTCGCTGGGAAGTTGGGACATGCTAGTTAAGCATGATCTTTGGGGATGGCGACATGCTAGTGGTCACCAGTGATTTGCGATATCTTGGTTAAGCATGGTCGCCAGGAGCATGATCATGTTGGGTAAACATGGTCCATATAATAACTGCTTACACAGATAAAACTAGTTTTGAAGTAAAAAAGTGTTAAGTCATAGGTTTGAAAAATAATTATAGTATCTAAGCAAACTAGCTTTGTGCTGAAATAAACATACAACCCCTCCTTTGGCAAGCCTTGCACCTATACACTTGCATTTACGGTCAGGGCTTGCTGAGTACCTTTGTACTCATGGTTGCTCATATATGTGGATTCAACGCCCGAAGATACCAACGGTGAATAGTTACCCCTTCCTATCGGGAGATGAAGATGATGTCAAGTACTAGGTCGTTTACCCCAGTCGATTCCTTGTGGGCATATCCTGAGGGTCACCACGGCTATTTATTTTTTTCCGCTCCAATACTTCATTTGTAATTGGCCTTCCCGGCCCGTGATGTAAGACTTCGACCCTGTGGTCTATCTACACTTACTTATTTTCTTTATTCGTATTTATGGATATGATATTCATCGATATTATACTGTGTGAGCTAGCTACTGATTACAGGACTAGCTTGGTATACACAGAGGGGCTGGGTGCAAATCCGGGTCCCCACGCCTAACCCTAGTGCCTCCGCCTTGATCTACAAAATCCGATGATCGTCACCATAGCTAGAAACCTCCCTGGCCTCCTCCCACTTCCGACGACGTTGGCCGGCGCCGACATACCACCTTAGTCTTCTTAGAGCTCCTACCCTATCTCTCTCTCTCTCTCTCTCTCTCTCTCTTTCTCTCTCTCTCGTGGTGCAACTGTGCTCAATGAACCTATCGGACGCCACACAAGCTCGGCAGAAGCAGAGCTCAAAGGAAGCGCTGGAGCCCCGGGACGAGGCCGCAATGATGGCGACGTAGGAGGAAGAAGTAGGAGTGGCTGGATGGAGGTGGCCATGGGAGGGGCCGGAGGAGGTTGGGAATGGAGAATGAAGGGAGGAGGAAAGAGGGGTAACATGGTCTTAAAAATCTATAATTGCATATTTATAATTTTCACATGTTAGCAGTGGCATACGTCCATACGTCAAAGAAAAAAACTTTGCAATGGCATATCTCAAAACTTGCAACTTTGCAGTGGCATATATCTAAATAACCCATTTTTTCCTTCCCATTTGATCTGTTTGTTTTATGCTTCATTGGAAGCACTGGATATATTTTTTAGCAGCAACAAATTTTGTTTCCTAAACCCAACTGTTATACGCCGATACGTACTAGCGATACACAGTGAAACTTAGCCTAGTAAGAGCCTGTTTCCTTTAGCTGATAAAGTTCTCATCGATATATTGACTGTGTCAACAAGAGAAGTCTAATTGCGTCATTATCGTGGAAAGCTGAGTTAGCACTCCAGTGTGGAAGCAGCCAAGATGCCCATACGATCATCATCGATCCCTGCCTCCTGAGTTAATGGCCTGTAAGTGCCATGGACCACAAGACAAGAAAAACAAGTGCTGGCGATATATCTGTGTAATTCTCGAATTACTTGATGTGTCATCACCAACAATGTACTTTTATGCTTCTTTTTATGCAATGGGCCTGGCCGCATGACCTATCAACGATGGACAGCTAAAACCCGCTCTGATACCAACAGTTCTAAAATTTAATTAATCAAGCAAATTTTAATTAAGTTAACCAATCCTAGAGCAAGTTTTAATAGATTAAATGAACCTAAATTGTCAAACTATTCACCACAGACCTAAAACCCGCTCTGATACCAACAGTAATACCTCAGCCTAACATTGAGCCCAAAATGTCACATAAACTACTCTAGCTACCAATTTAAACCTTAATAAATAATAAATTACAGCAAGCATGCATAATTTAAAACCCC
The DNA here is from genome assembly GCA_036346405.1 of Phyllostachys edulis. Taxonomy (NCBI): domain Eukaryota; kingdom Viridiplantae; phylum Streptophyta; class Magnoliopsida; order Poales; family Poaceae; genus Phyllostachys; species Phyllostachys edulis. Next base: position 147,043 of record JAYEVD010000517.1, read on the forward strand.
AACAATGGGTCACAAGATATACAAATAACTCAAACAAAATAAAATTCCATGTCTTGGTAACATGTTACCAAGATGGATCAGGGCACACGCGCTTGAGAAACGCCTAGGAAACCTACACCCGAGAAACGCTTGGGATGCCGCACCCAAGTCACGCCGAAACTATGCTCACGATAATCAAATGGTATTAACTCAGATAAGAAACAATCCAATCAACTAGGCAATTAATAGATCAAACAAAAATGAACTAATAATAAATCAACACAAGTTCTAGCTAACAGTTCCAAGATAATCAAAGCCAATCATGAATAAGTCCTGAATGAATTAATCATGTCACTGGATTATGTAAAGCAAACTAATTGATAGATTGGTGTGATAGATGCAAGTGCTGGTTGTGTGCTACTCCACCCCATGCATGTCGTCATCAACAGTTACCTAAAAGCAACAACAAAGCAAAAGTGAGTCCACGACTCAACAATTACAATATAGAATGATAAACAGATAGTGTATTAATCATTTAAATCTTCATCATTTACATAAGCATGTTCAAATATCATTACTTTTGTTCTCATGTTTCTTGTTCTCAAATCTCATCAGTATCATTCTCATGGACCCATGTATGCAATGTCAATGATGCAGCTCAGTAGCTGATACTGGTATAGCGAAGTGTTCACCCGTCGATGACACTCTTACTCCACCTTCTTGAGGGTGAGGTCCCTACCTCTGTAGAAATTTATCATGGAGCATACCGGACTAGCCATAAGTATGGCAGTGCTCACCACCCTAGCTCATATGCAAGCAAATGATGCAATTGTTCATTATTAACATTACCATGTCATCCCCATGGGAATTGCATCATCATATCATAATCTTATTAAATCATCAACAATATCATGGCATGTAAATAAATATAACAACAGCATAATTAAATCGCATGATAATATAATAACACGACAACGACAACCACTCGTCGTTCGCTGCTCTACTATGCACGTGCCTTTTAGCGTCTAGAAACTGGGTGATGCAATTATGGCACTAAGCTTGAGGCAATGCTCCCTAGACAAGCAATCAATAATACACTCAAAATATGCCACAACAGTACCAAATCATCAAACAAAATACTATCGCATCTACATGCAAAACTGACACGCTTAACCCAACATCACCGGATGACCTACTTGCTGTCCCAGTGATCAAACGACCCTAACTTTCATCTAAGACCTCTAAATATAGTAAACTATATATTTTATGGAAACTACATGAAATTCCCCCACAAAATCCTAGTTATGCAAATCTTCTGAATTTATCGTTTAAGTTCCCGTTTCCAGCCCTGAAGGTTATATTAGAAATTATCAGAACTGTCAACTTCACATTTTTGTATCTATTTTCTACAGCATGAAAAATAGTAAAACATAATATTTATGGAATTTACTTAGAATTATCTAGCTTATTATAGTTATGACCATAATTAAATTATTTTATCTAATGCATGTAATTAACCCATCCCTACAACTGCTGCTATTAACAACGAATTTCTGGATAGCAGTATCCCCGAGGCCATATCTTTTTAGTCACTTATCCAAATTTGGTGATCTAAAGCTTCTTGGAAAGCTAAGGAAATAAGATACAACTTTTCTAACCAGACTAAATCATGATTTGGGACGAGGTTATCCCAAAATCCCCTCTAAAGATTCTGCAACGCGGTTTAATGAACTACGGCTTAACGAAACACCTATCTCACGTGACTAAACCAATCTACCACATGAATAAACATTACTCTAGGATCAATACAGGGATTATCATATCGTTACCCATGAATAAAATCAATGACGATCACGAACCCTAGTTTTTCCTCCTCTTCTTCCCCTTCCCTCTTCCTTCCTCTTCCCCTTCTTTCCGATCCCCTGCTAGTTCTTCCCTGCTTCACCTTCGCAGCCCACCACCACTACTAGGAGCAAGCGACTCGGTAGGGAGGAGGCAGCAGGGGCAGGGAAACCACAAATGGTAGGGGGAGTGCTCAGGGGGGGGGCTCTTCTTATGGCCGATCGGTTTCCCCCTTAGGCCAAGCAGCCGGCCCCCTCTTGGTCCATGGGCCAACAACCCACTTCCTCCCCCAAAATTTGCTATTTTCTGAAATCCAATTCTTTTGGCCCAACTTCCTTTTAATTATTTTTTTTCTTCTAATTCCTTAATTACCTTTTTATTGTTACATAGGGTATTACAGTCCTAGTGTTGAGTGGTTCCCCACTAGAGCGAGTCTAGTGTCAGGACTGGGTATTGGAAAAGCTTTTGTGATAATCACTTAGTCGCACACCTACGGAAGTGTGTCAGATGTACATTATAAATTGATTATCTCTTGTGGGTAAAGATGTACAATCTCTGCAGAGTGTTTAAATCAATCTAAATAGTCGTGCCCTCGGTTATGGTCATTGTGTGGAAAATCCTACCGATTAGTTTTAGTTACTTCAAATTTTGAACTAAAACATGTTGGGTAAATATTAGTTTTAGTTACTTCAAATTTTGAACTAAAACATGTTGGGTAAACATTGTGGTTATGATTTGCGACATGTTGGTTAAGCATGGTCGTTGGGAGTGGCGACATGCTGGTTAAGCATGGTTACCGGGTTTGATACATGGTGGTTAAGCATGGCCTCTAGGATTTGCGATATACTGGTTAAGCATGGTCGCTGGGAAGTTGGGACATGCTAGTTAAGCATGGTCTCTAGGAATGGCGACGTGCTGGTGGTCACCAGGGATTTGCGATATGTTGGTTAAGCATGGTCGCCAGGAGCATGATCGTGTTGGGTAAACATGGTCCAGACAATAATTGCTTACACAAATAAAATTGGTTTTGAAGTTAAAAAGAGGCTAAGTCATAGGTTTCGAAAATAATTATAGTATCTAAGCAAACTGGCTTTGTGCTAAAATAAACATACAACCCCTCCTTTGGTAAGCCTTGCACCTATACACTTGCATTTGCGGTGAGGGCTTGCTGAGTACCTTTGTACTCATGGTTGTTCATATATGTGAATTCAGCACCCGAAGATACCAACCAGTGAATAGTTACCCCTTTCCCATCGGGAAATTAAGATGACGTCAAATACTAGGTCGTTTACCCCTATCGATTGCTTGTGGGCATATCCTGAGGGTCATCACGGCTATTTATTTTTTTTCTACTCCAATACTTCATTTCTAATTGGCCTTCCTGGCCCATGATGTAAGACTTCAACCCCGTGGTCTATCTACACTTATTTATTTTCTTTATTCGTATGTATGGATATGATATTCATTTATATTGTACTGTGTGAGCTAGCTACTGATTACGAGATTAGCTTGGTATACACAGAGGGGCTGTGTGTAAATCCGGGTCCCCACCTAACCCTAGAGCCTCCGCCTTGATCTACAAAATCCGGTGATCGTCAACATAGCTAGAAACCTCCCTAGCCTCCTCCCACTTCTGATGACGTTGGTCGGCACCAACACACCGCCTTAGTCTTCTTAGAGCTCCTACTCTCTCTCTCTCTCTGGTGCAATTGTGCTCAGCCAACCCATCGGCCGCCACACTAGCTCGATGGAGGCAGAGCTCAAAGGAAGCGCAGGAGCCCCGGGACGAGGCCACGATGATGGCGACGTAGGAGGAAGAAGTAGGAGGTGCTGGATGGAGGTGGCCATGGGAGGGGCCGGAGGAGGCTGGGAATGGAGAATGGAGAGAGGAGGAAAGAGGGGGTAACATGGTCTTCAAAATTTTATAATTGCATATTTGTAATTTTCACATGTTAGCCATAGCATACATCGAAGAAAAAATTTTGTAGCGGCATATCTCAAAACTCGCAACTTTACAATGGCATATATCTAAATAACCCGTTTTTTCCTTGCCATTTGATCTGTTTGTTTTATGCTTCATCGGAAGCACTGGATATATTTTTTAGCAGCAACAAATTTTGTTTCCTATACCCAACTGTTATACGCCGATACGTACTAGCGATACACAGTGAAACTTAGCCTAGTCAGAGCCTGTTCCCTTTAGCTGATAAAGTTCTCATCGATATATTGACTGTGTCAACAAGAGAAGTCTAATTGTGTCATTATCATGGAAAGCTGAGTTAGCGCTCCAGTGTGGAAGCAGCCAAGATGCTCGCACAAGACAAGAAAAAAATTGCTGGCGATACATCTGTGTAATTTTCCAATTACTTGGTAATCTTCTCTGTTTGATAACTTCAATTTTCATTGATGTGTCATCACCAACAATGTACGTTTATGCTTCTTTCTATGCAATGGGTTTGGCCGCATGACCTATCAACGATGGACAGCTCAATTATAGTAAGATCCCTACTTTGACGAAAATACTAGACATGACACCTTCAAGCTTTTCTTTTCAAAGAAAAGACAACACCTTCGTGTGACAAGTCTTCCTCTTTGAATAAGTAAGCAGCATGCTCTTGACGTTCATTCACACCATGTACAGTTCCCAACAGTTTTGCAGCGGTGTTTATATGTATGAGAACCTTTTCTCTGTCTGCAGAGAAGGATTGTTTAAACAAATATCTCAATTTTGGCGCCTCCCGGTTATCCTGGTTCGTTCCATTCATTTGAAAATTTTATTTTCTTACTAGATTTGGTGAAGAAACTACTTTGTTCCTTTCATGGCCTTATTTGTTTGTTCTAAATGTGCATTTCTAATTCCTCCTGAATGCAGTTCCACGATGCATGGCTTGTTCTTTCTCTTGCCAGTTTTATCCATGGTGTTCCTGTTGGCTGCGGGTACTGCTGCCCAATGGAATCAAAGCAATTACACAGACCATGAGGCCCTAATTGGGTTCAAATCCCTTATCACTAGTGATCCCTCGGATGCACTATCATCCTGGAGGACAAGCTCCTCCATGTGCAAATGGACTGGGGTGATTTGCGACCGTGACAGTAGAGTTTCAGTGATGGATCTTCAGGGCCTCAACTTGGCTGGCAGGATCAGCCCTGACATTGGTAACCTATCAGCACTCCGCTTTCTCTACCTGCAAAACAATCGATTTGTAGGTGAAATTCCTGATCAAATTGGCAGGCTCACAGAACTCCAGGCACTAAATGCCAGTGCGAACCTTCTTGCTGGATCTATTCCTTTAGGCCTCATAAACTGCACAAACCTTGAAGCCATTGATTTGTCAGCAAACACCATCTCCGGTGTAATACCTGTTAGCATTCACTTGCTCCGGAAGCTTCGGATATTGAAACTCAGGAAGAACCAGCTGACCGGCATTATCCCGCCATCTGTAGGCAATCTGTCATTGCTAACCACTCTTGATGTTATCACGAACAGCCTCGCAGGAACAATTCCCGGTGAATTAGGACGTCTCAGGCGGCTCCAGTCGCTTCAGCTTGCCATAAACAATCTCACAGGCACAGTCCCTGAACCACTTTACAACCTCTCCACTCTTTCCGTATTTAGAGTAGCATCGAACAACTTGCGTGGAGAAATCCCAAGTGACGTCGGTGTTCGGCTTCCGAACCTACGAGAATTCAACTTTTGCTACAACATGTTCACTGGGATTCTTCCACCATCACTCCACAACATGACCAAAATGAAAATCATGCGGAGCTCCCACAACTTTCTCACTGGTGCGGTGCCACCAGGCCTAGGCCATCTTCCCGATCTTGTCATGTACAACATTGGATTCAATCAAATTGTCGACACACCAAACATCCTTGATGAACTTGTAAACAGCACTAAGCTTCAATACTTAGCCATTGATGAGAACTTCATAGAGGGCACACTCCCTGATTCATTGGGAAACCTGTCAAGCTCTCTTGAAAAGTTGTACATCGGTGGAAATAGGATAATGGGTCAGATACCACCCTCCACAGGACATTTGACTTCCTTAACTTTGCTGAATATGAGTTATAACCTACTCTTTGGAGATATCCCGCTGCAGATCGGCTCACTCAAGGAGTTAAACATGTTTGGGCTCGCTGGAAATAGTCTTTCTGGCGTAATCCCGGCACAGCTCGGAAATCTTACTCTGCTCACAAAGCTTGAGATGAACGACAATAAATTTGCCGGTGGGATACCAAAGGAGCTTGGCTACCTCCAGCGCTTACTCTCTTTGGACCTGTCAGGCAATGGCCTCAACAGGAGCATCCCCGCCTCACTTTTCAATCTTGTTAGTCTTAGTTCCGTCCTGAATCTTTCACACAACTCGTTAAATGGTTCATTGTCTGAGGGCATTGGCAAGCTACAGAATATCGTTGCCATTGATTTGTCCTACAATTCTCTTGATGGTGGCATACCAATGTCAGTTGGAGAATGCCAAAGCCTACAATTTCTATCCATGCGCAGCAATGCCTTCTCTGGAGTTATTCCTGACTCTATTAGGAACCTCAAGGGATTGCAAACCTTGGATCTCTCGGACAATGATTTGTCTGGTGATATACCCGAAGGCCTTGCAAAGTTGCAGGCCCTTCAGCTGTTGAACCTCTCATTCAACAACCTCAATGGGTTGGTGCCTAGTGGGGGCATCTTTAAGAACCACTCTGATATTTATCTTGATGGCAACCCAATGCTGTGTTACTTGAACTCAGAATGCTCCCGCTTGGATGGCACACGACGTCGTAAGGTAGCTGTGACAACAGCAGTTGCCGCAGCATCGGCAGTCACCTTCCTAGTCCTTGTAGGTGTGGTGTTCTGGTCATGGAAATGTTCAGGAAACTCGAAGGTTGTAGCCGACTGTTCAATCAAGAGCAAGCACCCAACTGTTTCGTACAAAGAGCTATGCCATGCGACAGACAACTTTGATGAAAGAAACCTCATCGGTGTCGGCGGCTTTGGCTCAGTGTACAAGGCTGTACTGTGTGATGGAAGGCCTGTGGCTATCAAAGTGCTAGACCTTCACAAGACTGGTGTGTACCGGAGCTGGGTTGCTGAGTGTGAGGCTGTTAGGAACGTGCGGCATAGGAACGTTGTAAGGCTCGTCACTGTCTGTGTTAGCATGGACTTCTCTGGCAATGACTTCCAAGCATTGGTGTATGAGCTCGAGAGCAATGGGAGCCTTGAGGACTGGATCCATGGTCAGAGGCACCATGAGGACGGCACTGGGCTCAGCCCAAGCGAGGTGATTAGCATCGCCATTGATGTTGCGAGCGCCTTGGAGTACATGCACAATGAGTGTGGGGAACAGCTTGCGCACTGTGATATCAAGCCAAGCAATGTGCTGATTGGAAGTGACATGACAGCGAAAATTGGTGACTTCGGGCTGGCTAGATTGTTGGCTCCAACGCATGTGTGGCAATCTATTTCTAGTACTCATGGTCTGAAGGGCTCCATTGGTTATATTCCTCCAGGTGCTCTTTCTAGCCTACATGTAAATTCATACAGATGACCTTTTTTTCTTTTAGAAAAGCAATATTTTTACTTCTTACACCAATTTCAAACCATAGCTGTTCCTTGGATAATTTATTGTACCAAACTGGTTAATGTCATGCAGAATATGGATATGGGGTAAAGCATCAACAAGAGGCGATGTCTACAGCTACGGAATGATGCTCCTTGAGATGATCACGGGTAGGAGACCCATCGATCAGAGCTTTGGTGGTGATATGAACTTGGAGAAATGGGTGAGAGCTTCATTCCCACATGAAGCCTGTGAAGTTATTGACAAGCGACTCATGGGCACATATGCTAGGACCTGTGAAACGAATCATCAGAGTCCTACTGAAAACTTGTTGCTCGATACCCTTCTGCTTCCCATCATCCAGGTCGCCTTATGTTGTGTTGAAAGGTCTCCCAACGAACGTAGCAGCATGCACGATGTTCTCCTTATGTTGAAGCGGATAAAGGAGGCTTTCTTTAGAACTTGCAGCGCTACCTCTCATGCTTGAAGAGGTTGCTCCTGAAAGAGTATGAGGTTTTGGGAAGCATGCGGCTCAAGCACAATCGGCCGGCCAGGATCATGTTTATATCATGTGCCGGAAGGGCGATAGTAAAACGGGATTACAATCGGTTGAAAACTGAATGCAACAGAAAGCAATCAAATCAAATATTGATACAAAGAAGGATAAGATTCTATCCCTAATATATCTCTATACAACTTATAGCATGACGTGATGAAATACGGTAAACCCTCCAGTCGAAACGTGAGGATACATATCTTTTAATTTGGCCGGTCGGCTCTGGTATTGTAAACTATGTAATCGTTTAAGTTTATGTACCATATTTGTTTCATGTTGTATGTAATTATGTATGAATGTGTATATCATTGTTGTGGATGTGTGTATCATGGGACTAGTATGGTACACACATGAGGATTTTGGATATTCAACATCCGGGGTCCGACAAACTCTTTACTCTTTTGAGATTGTACTTAATGATTTTATGATCAATATTGATAAATCATCTCTCTTGTCGTGGTTGTTTTGTCGTTGGTGTTTTGGTTCTCTATGTGAAACTCGTCTACATCATTGAACAGCCCAAAAATTCATAAAGGCAAAAATAAGAGATTTTAAAACTTTTTGTATAAAGTCTCTTGTCGTTACATTTACTTGTGTTATTGGGAGTCATTTGAAGACATTGTTCGTATCTTCTGCTGTCATGAATTTATCTCCCATCATGTTAGAATTTCCTTTAAGTGAAAATCAGGATTTTAGCTAATCTAAAATCCTGTCACCTTGTCTTTTTCCAAAGTCCTTCTAGCTTTATTCTTTCTTCCCATTGCTTCTCTGGCTAAATGCGGATCAGCCTAATGCTGGTCCGCTCACCAAGACTCAGTACTATATCCTCTCCTGTTCCTTCGACAGTGCTTTGGTCTAAACCTTTGCAGCCAGACCTCCCTAACAGGAGACCCGGGCAGATGTGCCCTCACCCGTGCGCTGCATACACCAAGAGGGATCTCTAGCATGGGTGGTCCGACAAGCCAGTAATGACAGTCATCTAGGATGTCATTCCACTGCCCTATGCTGCCCATACCGTCAACTGCTCCAACCACTCCTCCTCATTGATGGTGCCAAGATGTATGTACATAATTGCTTCAAGCCCCGTAGTGCTTTCCTTTGCCATTCTAGTGCCAGCCTCACTTTCTTCCTCTTCCAAGAGAGCTTGAGCTCTAGTCAAGCTCAAGCGCTCATCTCTGTCGAGCACCCCCACACCACGGCCTTGCCGTAGGCACCTATCAGAATAGCCTTGGAGACCACTCTCCTTTCACCTCCGACCGGGACCTTCCAAGACCTCCTCGGCGGACCATTTATCTGCTTCTAGGGAGCACCCGTGAAGACCAAAGACCACCCACTTCTCCTCAAGATACGTGTAGCACGAGGCTTCTACCATTATTGTGATCCACCATCACCAGCGCGGCTCCGACTAACCACTTTCCAGTTCCATATTGGTAAGTTCCTAGTGGACAGAAACTCTCCGTAGTTCGAGTCGTCTTGTTCTCTCTTGAATGATCCTTTGGTTCTTCCTTTGGCTTTTCTACTGGTTCATCCGATTGCGACAATGCAGTCGCACATTTGTTTCTTTTGATCACCGTTGTGGAATCGATCATTTCTCTCGATCGACTACGCACGGTTAACACTCCCAAGACCTCCTTCCTTGCACAGACCTCCCATTTTGCAAAGACAACCCCGTGGTCGTGAACTACCATTTTACAAAGACCACCCACTGGCCGCGATCTCCTATTTTACAAAGACCACCCCCTTGGGGCAAAACCACTCATCAGGTCACGACCTCCCTTTTTGCAAAGACAACCCTATGGTCATACACCTCCACGACCACCCCTGGTCGCGATGCTTCCATGATCTCCCACCAGACGTACGCTTCCGCGACCTCTCAGTAGCATCCCCATTTCCCTGAATTCTCAAGTAAACAGAAACATTTGGTTTTGATGAGAGTTCAAAGCATATTCAGAAATTCTATACGGAACCTCCCTTGGTTCCATCTTGACCGCCGGGACCTCTCTTGGCGCTCATCTTGACCGTTGGGACCTTTCTTGCATTCATCTTGACCATCAAGACCTCTCTTGGTTCCATCGTGACCATCAGGACCTCCCTTGGTTCCGTCTAACGTTCCATACCTCCTTTCGTTTGGATCTAACGATCCAGACCTCTTCTCATTTAGATCCAACCGTCCAAACCTCTCTTCAATTAGATCTAACGGCCCAGACCTCCCCTTCGCTTAGATCTAAGGGTACAGACCTCCCTTCATTTAGATCTAACGGCCCGGACCTTCCTCCGCTTAGATCTAAGGGCCTAGACCTCCCCTCACCTGGATCTAAAGGCTCAAACCTCCCCTTGCTTGGATCTAACGATCCAGACCTCCCCTCGAATGGATCTAACGGTCCAGACCTCCTCTCATTTAGATCTAAGGGTCCAGATCTCTCTTCGTTAGGATCTAAGGGTCTAGACCAACTTTCGTTGATCTGAGGGCCAGGACCTCCCATCATTTTGATCTAACGGTCCAGACCTCCCTCTCGTTAGATCTCCCCCTTGGTCTTTTTACAAAGACCACCCTCTTGATCTGTTTGCAAGAACCACCCTCTTGGTCTTTTGCAAAGACCACCCTTTTGGACCACGACCTTCCTTAGTCGGCACTTTCACGACCTTCCTGGTCGTGGTGCTTCCGCGACCTCCTCTAGCCATAGTAAACTCCACGACCTCTCCTAGCCACGGTGATTACCGGGACCTCCCGGCCACAGTACTTCCAAGACCTCCCAGTCATAACACTCCCATGACCTCCTAGTCGTATCCTCTTGCGACCACCATAGCCTCTACGACTTCCATAGCTTCAACCGCCATAGCTACTGCAATCCTCTCCTGATTGTAAGTATCCTCACGACCAGTTCCTAGCCGCAAGCCTTCCTACTACCATCTCCTTGTCGTACATTCATCCACCGACCAGTCTCTCGGTCAATGAGGTTTACAGCGTATAGGCCTAGTCGATCAGAGGGTCTCCCGCGCCATATCAAAAGATATGGTCTGGTCGTTTCTATGAGTTGTCAGAAATATGTTTGCTCTCTTTCAAAGTATTTTTGTCGGTCCGCATGTATTGGGACTTATTGGATCTTATTTGGTGGATTTTAGTTTTTTTGGAGTTCAATCGTGTTGTGCGTAATTAGCATATGGAGATATTCATGGAACTATAACCCCAACAAGGACAAGATTGCCAGAGCACTGTACAGGATGACTATCAACATATTGCGCGAAGTTATTACCAGGATATCGAGAAGGTCGAATATCAGGATATAGAACTTTATCCGAACATTAGCCAAGGCGAGTCAACACTTTGATCATCTTGAGCCTATTTTTTGCAAATTATGTTGCTTTAAAATTATAAACAGCATTGCTATGGTCTATCAAACTAAATTGGTCTAGATCATAGTTAATGCCCTAACATATACTTGTGTATAAACTTCCAACCCTTGAACTTGGACATTATCCTTTGTCACCCTAGACTTAGTGGATTACATACTAGTTGATAGGTCTCAGTATCTAAGTGTCATGCTTAGCCTTCCATACATGGTCATGTGGGCATTAAGTTGCCCAGCTACAACCCTTAAAAACTTTGGAAAATGATTTGGGTAGTAAGGCTGGGAGCCTGGCTAGTATGTTAAGGTAAATGATATTTTCAAAAACAACAAAACCTAAAAAACTGTTTTAGACTGGGGCGGCTAAAAAGAATGGCTAGTGCCTGGGGCACGAGAAGCGGTTGGTATGTGGACGTGCTGCCTTGGTCAAGTAAGGACCGAATCTTGTGATGACCTCTGATGCAAAAAACAGTGCAACCACAAGTCTATTATGGGTACGACTTGGCCAACTAATTTGCTCGCCTCGACGTAGATCCACCGCTGGGTTGATTGCGGGTGGATAGCCGGGGGAGAATGAAGCCACAAAAACCGCATTGGCACAAGAGGGGGCCTCCCGGAGAACCTCGGGAGTGGGCTCAGGGTGGTGGATACCTTAGTGAACGGATGGAGCGCGTTGAGGTCGAGCATTGTAAAGGTCTTGTGGTAATCTCCCCTTGATTCGCATGTCCAAGAAAACGTGTGAATATATCAAGGCGATTACCTCTTGTGGGTAAAGTGTGTGAACTCTGCAGAGTAAGAAAACTATCATGATAGCCGTACTCACGGTCAAGAGCGGTGCTGAGAACTTGCTGGATATAGTTTTCACTTTTTGCAAAACCATTTTGTGATGAAAAAGGGAAAGCTCGGGTGGGACCCCAGGGATTTGAGAAAGGCCTAGTCTGGGACCAGTGGTAATTACGGGATAACCCGAGTATAGGAGGTTGGACCTCCACTAGTACTCTTCAAATGAAAACTCATTTATGAAAACAGATTTGTTAAAATGCTAAGTCTCAGGATTTACACTACTCATCTATTCCAAACTTGGCTTTGTGCAAATAAAAGAACTCTAAAGCTCCCCCTTGACTAGCCTTGCATTATACAACTGCATTGTGTGTTGGCTCACGAGTACGGTTGTGTACTCAGGCCCTGCCATTCTAATCTTTTCAGATCCATGGGATCAAGACCCCTGCGACCACTACTACCCAAAGGCTGAACCGAATGGTGTTGAAGATGATGAAGCCTAGGCGGGAACCCCAGTCGCTTGCCTATGGGCAGAGTGAACGGATCCACTTCGACTTGCTTTTCTTCCACCCTCATCATCGTTTCTGTACTCTGGCTTTTGTAAGGTTTCTGCTTTCATGACTTCTTCTGTAAAACAATTGGTCTTATGGTCTATTATGAATATATGTATGTTTCTATTATATCATGTTGCGGGTTTTTGCATTATTTCTACGAGCACTGTCCCTAAGAACACTAATTGCACCCAGCACGGTCCACTCTGTGCGTGGACATACATCCTACCCCGGGTGTGGTCTACAAGACCTCCTCCCGGACATCTCCAGACCTCTCGGGACCTACCTTGAACTACTAAAGGTCTCCCAGGACATCCTCAGGAATTCCTAAGACCTCCCATGACCTCCTTACGGACCTCCTCCGAGATCTCCCCAGGACCCCTTTTTGGACCTCCTCCAAGGCATCTCCGGATCCCTTGGACCTCCTCTAAGACCTCTCCGGGACTTCCCCTTGGAACCTCTCCAAGGATTCTCAAAACCTCCTCTCGGACCTTCTCAGAGATATCTCCAGGACCTCCCCTTGGACCTCCTCAAAGACATGTCAAGACCTCCCCTTGGACCTCCTCTAAGACATCTCGAGACCTCCTCCTGGACCTCCTTTGAGACCTCTCCAGGACTTCCCATTGGACCTCTTAAGATCACCCAAACCTCCTCGTAAACTACAGGACCCTCTCCAGATTCTCCATGACCCCTTCTTAGACCTCCTCTAAGACACCCCAGGATCTCCTTAGGAACTCTCGTGATCTCCCAAACCACTACCAGATGTCTCATGACCACCCCTAGATGGTCTAAAACCACTGCTAGGTGTCACACTACCACCCCTAGGTGATCCAAGACCATTACCAAATGTTTCACGCCCACCCCTAGATGGTCCAGGACCACTACTAAGAGACTCACTGCCACTTCGATAGGGTCTAAAGATCATTACCAGATGTCCCAAGACCTCCTTAGGATCCCCTTGGACTTCTTCGGACCTCCCAAGACCTCCTCCGGATCTCCTTGGACCTCCCTAGACCTCCAGGACCTCCTCAGGAACTCCCAAGATCTCCTTAGGACACCTACAAGACCTCCTATACCCTTTTGTAGTATTCTCAGGACCTTCTACTCCGGACTTCCTGTACCTCTTTTTGTCGTATCCTCACGACCTCCACCGGACCTCCCAGGATGTTTCGATAATACTGCTCAAGACCTCCCAGGACGTCTCTACAATATTCCTCAGGACCTCCCCAGCGCATCTCTACAGTGTTCCTCAAGACCTCCCCAGCACGTCTCTACAGCATCCCTTAAGACCTCCCCAAGACCACTACAGGACTCTCTCAGGACCTCTTCCAGATCTCCCCGGATCTCCATGAGATCTCTACATGACTTCCACAGGACCTCTTCAAGATCTCCCCGGGATCTTCCTGGGACAACTCCAGGTTTCCCTCGGGACTTCTTCAGAACTTCTCCAGGACCTCCAGGACCTTTAGGATCACCCCGAGACCTCCCTAGAACCCCTCCGGACCACCCAGGACCTCCTCTACGACCAGGTGTAATCGAACCACAACCATCAGCCATTACCTGATCGTTGTCCTGCCTCGGGTTGACTGAGTACCGATCAAGACTGAGGAACAAGAAGACTACATGGATAGTGATGAGTACGGATCAAGAACCGAAGATCAAGAAGGCCAAGAACTAGGTCGCGGGCCCACAGTCGACTGCCGGTAGGCATATTGTGTGGGATTCCACACACTGTGCTTTGGCACTTCTTCCACTGCTGACTCTCTATGTGGGTTTGGCCTGTTCGGCCACTCCTCACGTCAAAAACCGTAAGGAATGTCGTGCTTTGTTTATTATTACGTGATAATTGAACAATTTCGTGATATGTATTTTGAACCAACAATGTAACTGTGTGTATCAGCTACTGATCCAGGGAATGACACAACTATACACAGTGGATCCCAAGCTCCAAAAATTGGGGTCTGACAATCATTCTTTATACTGTAACACACTTGTGACGTATCTTACAATATCAAATCCGATGGGGTAGCTGCGCATAACAAAAGGGTATTAGAGTATAACTTATTGCTTGATTTTTCGGGTTAGATTGCTCTGGCACTTCTATTGGCTTTCCACCTGTGTGTGAGTAGGATTAGGATAGGATCCTTCAGCCTCACCTCTCAACTCCTAAAACAATTGAAGACTAAGTAGGATAAGAGGCACCTTTCCAAACAAGATTGCTCGATCATCTTCCTAAATATAGGCCATGAACCAACAAAAGAGGAAACAAAGAAAAATAAAACGTTCAAGAGAACAACAGGATACAGAGGTACTTTCAGTATACATGTAACAACGGTACGAATACTAGACAGAAAATTACCTACCTACATAGCAACTTACATTTAGAAATATGAGTGTTACGAGAGCTGCATGAAGGAGGTCGACCAGCACCGAGGATGCCACTGACAAAAACCAGTAAAATGATAAGAAGCAACCGAGCCAGAAAATGGCAAATGTTTAGTAGCATTGTTCCTGATTAGCGGTGTGCTCCGGGCGTTGGAGAGGGCGAAACCTACTTGGCACCTAAAGGGAGCTATTGGCATACTGGAAATCGCAATGCTTCAGCACCTATATAAAGCTCCACGGAGAACTGAACAATAGGTTAGTGCAAAGAAAGTGCTGAGCTGCTGAGACGAACTTCAATCGCAAAACACTGTCACAAAATTCTCCGCATGCCTTGATGCGTCCCAAGTTTCAAAGGCTTGCGTGAGGCGTGACCAGGGAAAACTTTACCAGAGGCAAAAAAATTATCGGAGGTCACCGATAGACCCGGTTACCGCCGGTAACCGGGAATTTCGGATTTGTTTTGGACGAAATTTTCAAAAAAACAGTTTGAATTTCTGCGTTTTTTCGGCCAAAATTCACTGAAATTTTTCCGAAATTTCGCCGAAATTTCGGCCAAACACGTTCTTGTCAGCAGCAAGCAAAGCTATATTATCAGAATAAAAGAAACCTAATCTCACCAACTAGCAAGCACCTGTTAAGCATACTGGTAGTCCAAAACCAAACTACTCAACTCTAATTCATCTCACAGAATGTTTAACACTTGCAGAGTCATGTATCGGCCAAATATTGCAGATCACATCAAGATACAGGAATGGGAGTGAGCAAGGGAACTACAACGATGTTGAGCCAGGTGAGATGTCAAGAAAGTGTTGTCTGCTTCCGATGAGGTTGGGGCAGAGAAGGAGGTCATCTCACGGAGGCCGGAGCTGGACTCACCTCACGGAGTGGAGGCGCCGCTGAAGCCGCCGCCGCCGGACTCAGTCCTCGCCTTAGGCCCTTGGCAACTCAGCGCCTCGCATCGGACTCGGTCCTCGCCTCAAGAGTCAGGCCCCCAGCAGCTCAGCACCTTAGGCCCTCCGCTCGGAATCTCGGATGTGCCAGCGCCGCCGAAATCGTGCAGTCGAGGAAACCTCACGGCCAGGGAAAATGCGCAGGTGAGGAGAGCCGGTGGTGCTGCAAAGGGACCTCACGACCTTGTCCTTGCATCGCCTCAACTCAGAATATGGGAATCGGATGCGCCGCCGAAATCGCGCAAGGAAACGATGGATTGGGAGTTAGGGCATGGCGAGAAGGGAAGGAACTGATTGCGCGCTTGGATGGGCTGGCCTCAATTCAAAACGGGCGAAATTTTTTGGCGATCTTGTTTTTACGGGATTGACCGGTAAGACCGAATTTCTCCAAGAATCACGAGATTTCGCCAAATCGTTTTCCTGGGCGTGAAAGCAATAGCGATCCTTTGGTCGTAAGTAGTACTCCTCCGTTCTTTTTTACTCGGCGTTTTTGACTTTTTGCGGTCTTGAGATGCGACTTTTTGATTACTTTTTATAACTTTACATTAAGATGTAGTAATAAAATTATAATATTATGATAGTATTTTTAATGACAAATCTAATGATATAATTTTTATGTAGTCAATCTAGATAGTTTTAAATCTATTGATAGCCAAATTTTAGAAAGTTTGACCATACGGGTTCTAGGAAGTCAAGTAAAAAGGAACAGAGGGAGTAACTCATACCATCCAATACCACGTTGATTATCTCTTTCCTGTTAATACGTAGCTCAAGCATGGATGCAAGTAGTTAGCTGGTACCCTATCTGCCTTGTATAAATGACGCACGCCCACTGCTACGAGAAATCACAACTCAAGGCCACAAGCACACTGCACACGTTTTGTTAGACCATATGGCTAGATCTAGAATAATTTAGTTGATAAATAATTAACAATATTATTTACTCATGTTATTTGAGGCGTGTGGCGTGTGTGTGGACTTATGTCAGTCAAGTTGGAAAGAATTTGTGTCAGGTAAATATGTTGTTTTAGTCTTTGCATGTGCAGGGTAACTCAGAGACGATCGTGTTCTACGGCAAGGGCCGAGAGATGGCTTGATGCGAAGTCATAGTCCAGAGGGTCGAGGATGCTGGAGGAGCTGGTCGGGCTCGAGTTGGAGCGTGTGGATATCAAATATGGATGATGCGTGTTGGAGCTACGGAGGTGCGGTTCGGAGGCTACGATACGTGACAATTTTGAGGTGTCCAAAATTGAAAACTAGAATTTTGAGATGTCCAAAATTGAAAAGCTAAGAGAAATTAGATCGGATTCTTTGTTTATTGGGATTGGACTGATTTTTGTAACCGTGTGTTAACGTCACGTATGGGTCCTAGACTATTTGACGCTATAGGGCATTAGGTGCTGGCGGGCTGAAGTGATCAGGGGCATTACGTGAGTTTTTTTGTGCTGTGCTTGTAGCGGCTGTGCTAGTGGTGGCTGTACACGCTGGTGGTTCTCGCGGGCTGAAGTGATTAGGGGCATTACGTGAGTTTTTTGTGCTGTGCTTGTGGCGGCTGTGCTAGTGGTGGCTGAACACGCTGGTTGATTGCTAGTTGCGGCAGCACATACATGCTGATTTGCTAGTGGCGGCTGCTATAGATTTTGTGTAGTACGTGAGATTTTTTAGGGGTTGGTGATGTGCTAGTGGCTGCTACAGATTTTGGGTTGGTGTGCTGAAGAAAAAACTTCCAGCCAACGCGTGCGTGTGGCTGCTTCTATCATGTGCATGTGGTTCTTGCTTCTAGCACGTACGTGATCATCCAGCGTGATACATCGCCCAAGGATTAGTCTTCAGCAAGCATCCAGATTCTGCCGAGAGGTTTTCCCGAGTGCGTGATTTTTCTTCGTTTTTGCTGACAATTGGTATTAGTGATTTTTACGGACGATAAAAATCTTTAACAATCATTCACCTCCTCTCATTACCATTAACGATCTTACACGTTTACTACAGCATAAAGCATGTGTGGTACAAAATATAGGTCTCCTGTAGGAACTCTCAGTTCCTTACTCCTCCAGACCATTGTCCTCTCTATTTTGAGCTTTGCATTACCTGTCTCTTCGTTAGGTGATACAGCTCTCCACAACGAATCTACCACCGACTTCCAAACCCTCTGCCTGAAGCTCCATATCTCCAAGAATTTTTTTTATTATTTAATCTTTTTTATTAATATTTTAAAGTTAATCCTCACAAACTTTATTTTCAATTCGACTCCATTGGTCACGCCACCACCAAAGGGCGTACAAAACGTGTTGTCACACCAAATATCGTGGCGTGGCAAGAGATGCCACGTAAGCCCTTGGCCGCACGCTATGCCAGCATAGACTGTCACGCTGGGATACACGGCGTGACAACCTTCCCCTATCACGCCACGATATCTGGCGTGACAATGGACACTTAAAAGAAGCATGGCGCGACTTATTTTCTTATCTTCATCGCGCCACCTCTCTACCTCCGCGCCTCTTGTTGGAATTAATATGGGCTAGGCTCAAATTTATATTCTAATTAATTCCTCGTAAATCTCAAAGGCCCATGTGCATATACTAAATCTGTTTAGTCCCACATAGAGAGATGAAGGAGAGTTACACCACTTTATAAGGTGGAAAGTGGTAGCCCCTCTTGTGGAATTGGAAAGAGCCAACACACGCTCGCACTCGCTCGCCGAGCCGAGCCATGCCATGTGTGTCAGGTGCGGGCGCGATTTTCTTTATCTATTCGAAAATCGAAACGCACTGACTCGTAATTGATGGCGAATCAATGGCAACCTTTGGTCTTCTGGTCTCTTTGTTTTTGGCTGATAAAAAGAACATAGTTCTGCTTCTTGATGGCGAATCAATGGCAACCTTTGGCCTTTCGATTCTGCTTCTTGATGGCGACTGTTGGCCTTTCGATTCTATCGAATCAATGACGATGTTGGCCTTTGGACTCCTTTCTTTTGGCTATTTAAGAGAACCGAGAATCTTGGTTACGGTTTGATCTTTCCACTTCGCAGATTCGAATTCCACGTTCTTGTTCTTTGTCTTTGGCGATCTCCATCCGGCATGAGGCGTGTCACGATCAAGACGGGAGAGCAGCCTCTGGAACCCTCATCCTTGAAGGCTTGCATGAGCGAGGACGAATAAGGTTTTTGGGGGCGCGTCATGATCGTCGTGATCCTCTACTACATCTACATCAATCGACGACTACTACCACGACGTCCACTACGCCATGACAAACGATGTCCTCATCAAGAACTTTGCTGCAACTTTTTCTTCCACCGAATCTGAGTATGCCTATCTCTTTCTTATTACTTGGTTTATTTTACTATCTGTTGTTATCTTGAATACTGAGATAGTTATGCTAGCTCTGTTCTTCTAGAATCTAGTATGGCTATAGTGTTCTTAGTTATCCGCTTTGTAAAAATAGTTAGAGTATTTTTCATATTTTATCTAGCATATTTCTGGATTAAAGTAATTGAAAAATGCTTATATACTCAACACCTCTCGACCTCCGCGCCCTCGCTCGCCTTTTCTCCTCCACACACTGCGCTCCTCCCCCTCTCTTCCTCCCCCGCTTGTGCTTGCCCCGATCTCGGCTCCTCCCGCCTTGTTGCCTCCCCCGGCCGCCTTCCCCATGGCGTTGCGTCCTCCCGACAGGCCTCTCCCTCCGCCCCTCAGACCAGCCCGGCCTTTGGCTCGCCCTCCGCCCGTGCCCCGACGACAACTTCCCCGCCTCCTGCCGGCCCGACACCCTCCGCGCCTCACGCCTGCCCGCGCCGGCTTCCTCTTCTGCGCCTCCTCACGAGTCTCGGCCGCCCCTAAGGTATTGAATACTTGTGTGGTGAATGCGTTCATGTATTGAATACCTGTGTTTGAATGAGCCCTTTGTTATAATGTATGGTCATATATAGTCTTTCATAAGAACATTAATTGCCCTTTGTTCATTTTGTATGTAGAATATTGAATTTTCTAGAAGGTAGTATTGCTTTATGTAATTATTTGTCATAGGAGTTACATTTTGCAGTACATTTATCACAAATGGGTTCATCGCTCAGCTGTGGTCGATTAAAGATTTTGCAAAAGCTTCTAGGGTTAGATTAGAGTAAATTATAAAACAGTGGTTTCATGTTTCATGTGTGAACATACCTTGGGTTTGTGAATTGTACACATCATTGTTTTCTTCAATCTAGATGATAATGATGCTGTGATATTGAGTGGTGGATGCCCCGACATCATTGATGTCTCTGATGCATATTCATGTATTGAATACTTGTGTGGTAAATGCGTTCTTGAAATGATTGATGAATTGTTATCAAGAAGTATTATTGTCTATTGCCATAGCTTCTCAACAACATGAAGCCACATTTGTTTAGAAGCTTAACTTCCTCCTATATCCTCTAAGGTGCCCATAATCCTATATTATGAGGCTTCTAGTTAAGCCCCACCAAATAGACCATAGTGTAACTATGATTGGTCAATGTGAAAATTAAGTAAGAAAAACCATAACAATTTTTTTCAGTGATAGCACAGATTGCCGAGAATATGTCTTTCCTAGAAATGTCTAGCAACTGTCCTAGTCTTATTCTCTAAAATATCTGGATAGTGTTAGCTGTTACTCTATGCAATGGATTTTCAAATAGGAAATAAATCCCATACAATAAACATTCTAGAACTTGATTTTACATGCATCAACCAAAACTGTGAAGTCCTAGTCAAACATTCTACAATAAAGATCCAAGGTAGTGGGTAATAGCCAATAACCAAAAAGATAAGAACTAAGCAAGAAAGGCTGAAAGAGAGTGAAGAGAAACAGTAGTATTATGTCGTGCAGAATTAGTTAACCGAAAATAAATTATGAAAGGACCTCTATAGAAGAAATGAAATAAAGGTTGACTTACCTCCTTTCTGCATATAAGATTTTCCGAACGAGCGGTTTGTGGCACTTCGGCGTGTAACTCTAGCGTACCAGGAGAGAAGTCTGGCGTACTCGGGAATGAGCCTGGCGGTCCCAAACACGTGGTTTGGGCAGTCTCGAGAACGGGATCTCGAGAATACCTGGGCACATAGATCCAGGGTAGTGTAGGTCGTACTCAGAGGTAAGCTGTGAGCAGTCCCAAACACGTGGTTTGGGTAGTCTCGAGAACAGGATCTCGAGCGTGACTGAGCACGAGAGACTCGGTTAGTGTAGGATTTGGATCTTTTTACATCTCATTGTTTCTTGGTGTTATTCGTCCACTGTGTATGGCCTAACAACCCTTAGTTCATTGTGAAACGCCCCGTAAACTTCATTTAAAAAGAGGTATTATTCCATGATGACTGTAAACTATCATGCTCATTACTGTAATTACAATAAAGTACTATCACAGTACACAACATGGAGGAAATAAGCTTTAATTATCCATACGTTTGTACTGTCAAACTGCTAGCATGTCTCAGGATACTAAGCTTTTGTTATGTCCAATGTTGATTGTGATATTTTGTACTTGTAGTATTTCGTTCATATGGCATGTAGTACTGACTTTGCAATATTTTGTTGGATGTAGATGGACAAAGTTGTACATTTATTTACTGGAGGGACGATTAGCCAAACTGGTAGTTCTGTCGACTTCGGCGGTATGGAAGCGACCGTCCTTTAGTTTCGCGAATCACCGAACTTTAAAACTCTTGTGACTAAGTCAGTAGTCTTTAGTCTGCGACGGTTGTGATGGCTCAGAGGTTGGTGTCCCCGCCCACTGGCCAACAGAGTCCCAGCCCCAAGCGTCGTAGCTCCCGTGCGGCCTTTGGGATGCTCCTAACGGTGGACGCCCCTATCTTGGGCGGATCCGAGGATCGGAGGATGAACCGAAGAACCGAGAGCGGAAGAGTAGGAATGGGGAAATTTAGGGTTGTGCTGCAGTTGTGCTGGTGCTGTGCATGTAGCTGGTGTCTCATTGCCTTGGGCCTTGGCTGCCGAACTCGGCCCATGCCTCGTGGGCACGGCGAGCTTCATTGGCCGGCTCTTGGAGATCAAGAGATGGAGTATGGGGTCATGGCGTTGGCCGGGGACGCCCGGGGAGGGGGGAGGGTTCACCCCAGCATGCCTCATTTCGCCACTGACTCAGTGGTCAAATCCCACCTGAATTTGGGCAACTAAATAGGCTGCAGTACCTTAACCTCAGCTCAAACAATCTTACACTACTACAAAAATGCTAATACTAGACACCTGATCACAAACGATTCATCGAAACCATCTGTATTAAACGCAATCCCAGACGGTTTTTGTTTATCGACCGTCTGTGTTATTTTCCACACTAAAAACTGTCTGTGAAGAGGTCATATCACAGACGGTTCATGTTTAAAACCGTCTGTGAAGTATCATAGACGGTTACGATAAAAAACCGTCTGTGATATTACCCAATATCACAGACGGTTTTTGTTGAAAGCCGTCCGTGATAATTAACTCATCACAGATGGTGCAGTGTACATAGCTCCCCAATAGAGTCTTCTTGATCTCCATCTCTAGCGCCACTGATAACGCGGAGATCTCCAAGCTCGTGAGTCCATCGCCACTCGTGCTCCGGTTTGAGTATCGCCTCACCTCATCGAGCCCACTCGTATGGTCCATTTCAGCTATTGTCGCCAAGGATCTTGCAGCCGTTGCCTCTGTTCACTGATCGACGACCATCCGCCTTGGACCTTCCCCGACTTCATCGACACCTTTCTCGTGATCGAGGTGAGCTACTGGTGCATAAGCATCCTTTAATTTGAGTAGTTTCAGGCGTTTACGCCGAAATCGCTAGTGAAGCCCATGGCACCGCCACGAGACATCACCGTCGGTTTGCCTCAGGCAACCTTAGGGCCCCGAGCCACGACTATTAGCAATGCGATGTCACCCTAAGCCCAATTTGAGCTTCAAATCCTACTGTTTTTAATCATTTAGTTAATAAATTAACGAGTCTATGACATGTGGGATTGCCATAGATTTTATAAATAAAATCATGAAATAAAAAATGAGTCACTGACAAGTAGGGCCCACATGTAAGTTAATAAAATCTAGAAAAATAAAAAAAGCCACCTTTAGTTCAGAGAAAAATACACTTTCTCTGTTGGAAAGCGTAATTAAGCATCAGAAAATATGCTTTCGAAGTCACCCTTTTATTTATTTCCAAGGTTTTCAATACGAACCGTGTGATGGACCGAAGCTGGATGTACGCTGAGAACCGTGTGAGTGAAGAGTACATTAATGGCATGTCTGCTTTTACAAGAGCTGACGAGGAGGATATGTTGAATAAGGGGGCGAAATATATGCACTGTCCATGCATTGTCTGTGAGAATCTGAAGATGTTGAAGAACCGTGCGCGGATCGAAACACACTTGATTCGAAGGGGTTTCAAAAAGGGTTATACACATTGGACTAGTCACGGTGAAGAGCATATTATAAAGGAAGTCAACGATATGCCGACGGATGATGTCGATTGTGGTTCCGATTCGGATAGGCTACACGATGACAATCTAGATCAGATGCTTCACGATGCGTGTAGGAATCGTGATGAGAGGGAGTATGTTCAACTCCGGGGCTTGATGGAGGACTCGGAGAAACCTTTGTTCCCGAGCTGCAAGTTGGAATACACAAGGTTGTCACTACTACAACAAGGCTAATATCGACGCTCATCACGCACGGCTGACCAAAACCGCTCAGATATATGCAATCACGAGCGGTTTTGGTTTAGAGACCGCTCGCGTTATCGGGTCGCGCTAAAACCGCTCGTGAAGAGGTAATATCACAAACGGTTCATAGCTAAAACCGTTTATGAATTATCACGCACGGTTATTGTTAATAATCGTCTGTGATAATTCTACATATCACAAACGGTTTTCAACAAAGAACCATTTAGAAACATCATGGGCGATTCTTAACAATAACCGTCGTGATATTACCACATATCACTAACGGTTTTTGTTATAACCGCTGTGATAATATCGCCTGACTCGATTGAAGCCCGATGAGTTTTCTTCGCCGGCGCGTCTCTTCGTCAGATCCGCTTGGGCTCCCGTCGCGTCTCTTCATCGCATCGATCAGCTTCAGCTCCTCGATGCGTCTCTTCGTCTCATGCTTTGAATTTATTCCTTGTTTTATAAAAAGGATCATCCGCCATCGAAGATGATCATCCCCACATACTTATAAAAACAAATGGTCGCTCTCTTCGCTTCCTTGTCGCCGCATTGATGGCCTACACCGTCGCGACTGCATTGAGCACACTCTCTCATCAGACGTTGAACCGTGGCTGCGGAAGAATATTGTTTCAATAGTGTCTTCACTCCTCTGTCAAGAATTTACCGAGTGGTGGCGGCCACCTTTCGCTGCCTTGACATCCTCCTTCGCCGCATCTTCCGGGTGATCTCCCACTTTCGGCGAAGTTTACCGTGATCATTGACATGGTCTCCAAAACGATGTTGCACATCTCCGGAGGCTTTTGAGTCAATTGGATCATGAATCGAGGCGGTGAAGCACCGAGTTGACCAAGCCGAGACCCTCAAGCAAGGGAAGAGAGCCCATGGGCTCAATTCTTCTTAGTTCAATAGTCCGAGGGTCTCTAGGAGACACTTTCGAACGAGCGTCGCACGGTGGATGCATTCGAGCTTCGCTCGATCACGAACCGTCGCCCGCCGCGCCGCCACTAAGTATTGAAGACAGAGATAGAAGCCTACCTCCACCACTAGAAAAACTTTGTTTATTTATAGGTTTATACTTTTTTAATCTTTTTAAGAAGTTTATTGTACATTGTTTGGCCATATGAAAATTCCAAAATGAAAAAAAAGTTTGGAGGTGAAAAGTTACTATTAATTATATGTTGAATTATATATATATATATATATATATATATATATATATATATATATATATATATATATATATATATATGGAAAAATACTTTCTACTCTCGGTGTAGTTACTCCCACTTCGATATACCACCTAAAAGAACTTGACATACTCCTTTATCAATTTGGGTATATATATATATATATATATATATATATATATATATATATATATATATATATATATATATATATATATATATATATATATATTAGAGACGGTTTTGTGGAAAAAAATCTAGTTTGGAGGTGAAGTTACAATATTAATTATATCGTAGACTATTTAGTGGAACAAATTAATTAATTATATATATCTTATCTGTGATATATATATATATATATATATATATATATATATATATATATGTATATGTATATGTATATATATATATATATATTTCAAGCAAAATTTATTAAGATTTAAATGACAAAATTGACATCTAAACATGTAATTTCTTCATGTCATGTAAGTGTATATACGAGATAAATATACTTGAGAAAAACCATTTCACAGAGCGGTTTGATATGGAACCGCTCTGTGATATGGGACATATCACTTGACGGTTCTATTATGGAACAGCGGTTCCATTATGGAACCGCTCAGGATATTATCAATGACGGTTCCATGATAGAACCGCTCGTGATAATCTCTTTATTAGTAGGAGCTCCGCCACTAGGGTTTGCGCCACCCTAGCTTCGTCACTCCTCAGCCGCTAGGTTTGCGCACTCTAACTCACGTCACTCCCAAGATTTTACTCTCGTCTGTTCTCCTCCCACCTCAACGCCGCCCAACCTAATCGCCCGTTGCTGCTTGCCAGACATTCATTTCAGACCGCACAAGACACTGTGACGATAGTAGTGTCTTGTGCGCTTTAGGTCGTGCCACAACAATGGTGATGCCGCCACCCAGCCACCGGGCTTGGCCTCAAGGTGTTGCTTGCTCAACGCCATGGCTTGGTTCTCCCGCTTCGGCCTCCTGCGCTTGGGCCACTGGCTGGGCCTTGCTTTCCCCATCTCTCTCTATTCTCCTCTAGATCCGTTAGCTTAATGTCTTTTGTTGAGTTTGATTTTTATGCTTGAGCCTTGTTGTGTCCTAATGTTTGTGTGATTTATGCAAGGTGAAGGAGATGGATGAGGGTTGTCTTTGGTGGTGGGGTCGCCGGCCGTGGTTCTGCCAGATTAAGGTATCACCCTACCTTACTCCCTCTCTGCCTCTACCCCCTTGCTCTGTGATGAAAATGGCTAGTTCTCTCATATGGATGCCGAGGGCTACTCATTGGTGTGGTGGGTTTGGACACCCTTGGTCTTGTTGTCTTGTCGTTGAATTGCTCAATGATGTTAATAGTCTTATCTTTGGAATTGAATTGATAATTAGTTCATATTAATAGTCCCTTGCTCGTGATGTAATGATGTTAATAGTCTTATGCGTCAAATTGAATTGATAATTAGTTCATATTAATAGTCCCTTGCTCTATGATGTAATGATGTTAATAGTCTTATGTTGAAATTGAATTGATAATTAGTTCATATTAATAGTCCCTTGCTCTATGATGTAATGATGTTAATAGTCTTATGTCGTCTCGCCATTCATTTCACCTTTGTCTATGTAGCTGTATTCATCTTGGTCAAGTTCTCCTACCCTTGCGCCCCTGTACATCCTACGATTCCATTCATAATCTCTTCTCTATAAAGTCTCCAAGCGTTGGTCGCTATGCCATTAAAACGGCATCATATATATATATATATATATATATATATATATATATATATATATATATATATATATATATATATATATATATTGTGGATATCATGGGGATATGCCCGAGATCTTAGGATGATGTTACAATTGGCAATGTCGTTGATTTTTGTCGAATCACGTGTTTTCGCAAAGTTTCAGTTTCAGCAGCTCAAGGTCCGACCGCCATGGTGGCGGTCGACCGCCATGCTTTGACTTGGTTTCTCTCGAAATGGTCACCGACGGTCCATTGGTAAGTCCTTGCATGAATATTATTGCATCTTTGCTCTTCGGCGGACTTGCCGAGTACATTCCAAGTACTCATGGCTTAAGCCCCGTGTCAAACAGATTATGAGGATGATCAAGTCTTAGCGGTCTGCAGACTCTTCGAGGAGGAGTTCTTCACTAACTAAGTCGCTTAGGACGCCCTCCACCCGACGTACTGTGGTGCTTGTTGGATGGCTTTTCGTGTTTTGGTGTTTGAGCCCTAGAAGCTCCTTGTTGCCGTTGTAAGTTCTCATTGGTTTTGTAAGCCCTCGGTGGCGAGACCTCTTGTTAACAAGCTTGACCATAAGGTCCTATTATATAAAGTTTAATTTGTCCGCTTCATCTTTGTTTGACCTCGTGGTTGTGGTATTGGCTTGTGTTCTTGTGCTGAGCTAGCTCTGTTGTCCCGGGACTAGCTTCGGATGCACGAGGCAAGACCACCAGAGGTCCTACTGGACTTTCTTCGGGAGGTCCCGCGGACTCTCTTAGTGATGTGCCTGAAGGTGCTACCAGCGGGTGGCGGCCCACGACCTCCGTGGAGGTCCTCAAGACCTCCGGGAGGTCAATGGCGAGACCAAGACCTCGGGAGGTCCCAAGACCTCTGGGAGGTCCCAGCACTCCTCGTTAAAGCTCCATGCGGTGCTACCACATCTTTCGTGGTGACTTCAAGCAACAAGAAAAAATGGTCCTCCTGACCTCTTGGCAGTACATCACGGGTGGGTCGTCACGCTTGGTATCAGAGCCTCTGCCTATCAGAGGGCGGACCCCAGGTAGAAAGGTCGGTTTAGTTTTGATTCAAAAGTTATTTTCTAAAAGCAAAACAACTTAAAATCGGTTTGGAGGTTCTTACCTTGTTACGGTTCTATGTTGTACTTAACTTGTCTAAATCATTTCTTACCTGTTCTACTTCAATCTTAACTCCTCTTTAGTTACATATCTTACCCTTGCCGAACCTCAATTTTTAAGTCTAATTTGACCTCCTTGCCTTTATAATTTCTATAGGACCCATCGTGGAAAGGTTAGGGTTAGTGGTCCTATTTCAGTCTCGCCTAGCTTGTGTCTTTAAGACCTCATTTTGTAGCTTTGGTTGCCTCTTTTGGCCTCTTGGCCTTTTGGTTCTCTCTTGGGTTTAACCAAGTTACCCCTTTAGATGCTCTATCTTTCTCTCTCGATCCTCTTGCCTTAGTGCTTTAACCCTCTTATCCTCTATGCTTTCTGTCTTACCTATTAAGCCTTTAGAGTTTTGTCCAGATAGTGCAGACTCGGCAGTCCACAAGTCGTGGTGAGCCCCTGCATCAGCTTGCCTCCACCTCCACCTCCTTGATGGCAAGAATGCACCCGGGTTTTGGGCGCTTTATGGCGGACAAGCTAAGATGATGAGTTCTATGATGCGAGATTATGAACTGGATTATGGCTCAACAAAGCCGGACTACCAATGCTTTACTTGCCATGATGAGTCGAATAGTCAAGCTGAAGCAGCATTTCCACCACCTCCACCCACTCACCATCAATCAAGGCCGCTTGAGTTCATGAAGACACGCAGCCTACATTTTCGAGCTCCCCGAGCCCTTAGATGCAGTATGATTACCGAGATCAACAGAGAAGAAGTTTGGATATTGCTCATTTGTGAAGATAGGGAGAAGGTTTTGTTTGCCTCACATCAACTGGAAGGACCTATGGTGAGTGGTGGGACACATTTTGTGCCTCACATGTGAATTTCAAAGAATCACGTGGGTAGAATTCATGTTGCTTTTCGCCACTCGCATGTCCACGATGGGAAGGTAGAGATGAAAAGAATGAGTTTGAGATCTCAAGCAAGGCGGCATGTCGCTGAGTGAGTATCTCACAAAGTTCACATAGCTTGTCACGTTATGCCCGCGAGGATGTGGCTACTGATGATGCACGTCGAAGCGCTTTAGCGGGGCCTTCATCCCGCTTTAAAAGTTCAAGTTGTGGGCAACGATTATCCCGATTTCCAAAGATATGGTGAACAAGGCAATGCTCATTGAGGAGTCCCAAGAGAACTTTTCGAAGTCTTTCAAGAGGAAGGTGCCACCTTCGATGCTCAACAAAGACCTCCTCAGTGCCACAAAGCTTTTGTCAAGACCAACCTAAGCGCCAAGGACCTCCCTGACCTCCCAGACATCTGTTAAGACCTCCCGCCTTGTCCTCCTTAGGCGCCAGATCACCAAGTGAGACCAAGTCAACCCCAGCGACCTCCACAAAGAAGGGATCACTGCTTCAAGTGTCATCAAGGGGCATTTTGCCAATCAATGCCCATCAAGACAGAGCTACCCAAAGACCTCGCTTCAGACCTCCCTCGGCCAAGACCTCTCAAGCGGAGGGACCTCCTCAAGCCGGGACCTCCTGCACTTTTGGAAGGGCCGTGTGAACTATGTGGCGGTGGAAGAAGCTCGGACCTCCTCGGATGTGGTATTAGGGCCCTCTTTGTTTAGGCTTAGGCTTTTGGCTTATAGCTTAAAGCCGACTTTTTGGCTTAATTAGCTTTTAAGCCTCTAAGCTTTTAAGCCAAACTTTGTTGTTTGGTAGTCATCTTTTGTAGGATGTTGGCTTATTGAGTTGTGTGTGAAGGATGAAAAGTCCTAAATGCCCTTAAGAGTTTAAAGGACCTTGTTAATCATGTATTTAAACTGCTTTTTTATGGGATCTGAAAATATGACGATACATATATTTGTACATATGAAACAAAATGGATATCGATTCAGTAGTGCATGAAAGTATTTATTTTGGACATTGCATAGCGGAAGAAATTAATATAGAAATACCAATATCATCAACTAAACAAAATAATATTTAATAATATATGATGCAATTATCTTGTCACCATAACATGTATATATTATACTAATGTAATCTATTTACCCTCTTGCGGCCATTAAAGAAGTAGCAATACTATCACGAAAGACACCCATATCTCCATCATCGATTCTTCGATCCATTGACATTGTGCCCTCCAAATGATCTAGTTTGTGTATCGTTTGGATCATAATCTTCGTCAAGATCACATCTCTCAAAAAGTTCATCACGTAAAGCACTATCTCTAATGAAGTTGTGTAGCGCCATACATGCAATTATAATTTTCGCTTGAATCTTCATTTTGTAACTTGGCAACGCCAACAAGATTCTCCATTTCATCTTCAACACGCCAAAGGAACGCTCAATCACATTGCGAAGAGACGAGTGAGCATGATTGAACAACTCAGATTTCACCTTCGGTTGTCGACCATGGCGAAATTCTCGTAGATGGTACTTTTGTCCTTTGTAGGAGCTAGATAGCCCTTTCGATTGGGATAACCCGCATCAACAAGATAATATCTCCTCAGATACATGAAACTTATAAATGTTGACAATACAAATTTGGAATGTGATCATAATAAATATTTATATGATTAAAGAAGCTAATTACCTTCGAGGAGGATGTGGAAAGGTTTGAATACTTGTCCAAAGTGTTATTGAAAATCCTTGTGTCATCTTGTTGAACTTGCCATCCGCGACAACAAAAGTAAACCTCATGTCAAAGTCACACATCGCCATCACGCTTTTGAGACGTATATCCATGACGACCGATGTGGGCAACCTGCTTCATCATTTGGAACAACAACAAGCACATGTGTGCCATCAATTGCACCTATGCAATTGTTAAAATGTGTGCCAAGCGATTATCTAGAAGTCTCGGATGCCTTTGCTGTGAATTCGGATCCGTTGGTCTAATATTATCTTCGATAAAAGGTAGACACATTCCAAGACTTCACCAAACTTTCTATTGATTGTTTCGTTGACCTTTTGAAGCGGTTTGAACTTGAGTAATCGATCGAGGGCCACCAAGCTTGCCCACAAGAACAAAGCCAAAGATTCTCTGAAGTCATAGTCCTAGTTGATTTCAAGCGTAATTTGCAACCAAAGTTTCATGCAAACTATCAAAAACAGCCCTACTCATTGAACATCGAGTAACAATCTCTCTCATCGCCTAGTTGCTCAACAACCCATTCATAACCAGTTTGAAGTGGTTGTCTCCTCTCCTTTTGTTTAGATAAGTGTCGTAGTAGTGCATACCTACATAACCCATTCTTTGCAACAAAATCTGAAATGGTAACTTCCTCTTTTTTGTTTTCGATATCATCTTTGATTAAATCGCTTCTCGATGGCTGAACCATCAATGTCACTATTAGTGGTTGAACCATCAATGTCACTATCAGTGGTTGAACCATCAATATCACTTGATGAACTCATCTACAAATAATAACAATAATGAGTAACATAGAACATGACATCAAGACATAATTTAATTGAGAACACATTAGAAGGTAACAATAAGATGAGTACGACAATAGCTGAATAGTTTCAACCCCATTATGGTTTAACTGAGAACACATTATAAAGTAACAATAATATGAGTACGACATAGCTGAATAGTTTCAACCCCTTATATGATTATCACTGAATAGTTTTCAAATAAAAAAAAGAAAAAAAAGATCTAATCTTTCTTCATCTTGAGATCAAACATCCTCCTGAGCCAATTCATCTTTACTTCATCGGTCTTCATGGTGACAAACACTTCCCGATTTTCTAGTTTAGTAAAGAGCCTTGTCGCAATAAAGTGTTCATCACTTCCTGGTACTACCCCAGCCTGAATAGCTACATCCATAACATCCGCTATGGATGGACCACTCTGAATAGGACCTTTTGCCATAATGTCCACCATGCGCTTGAAATCCCTAGCGATGGGATTTTTCTTGTTCTTCTTTGGGCTAGGATTAATATTATTTGCCCTAAACCGCCAATGACCCGGTTGCGTCAAGTGAGCGACCTCAATGTTCTCCCCATCGGCCGCGGCGTTTTCCTCGCCGTCCTCAATATCCTAGCAGTTTGGTCTTCTTGTGTAGGCTCACAGGATTCTGAAGTGTTACGTAACATGAGCCTTGTCAAACATCGGTCCATATCATCTAGGTTCTCGGTGGTCCATCACGAAAATGTTTAGGATATTCTGAAAATAATTTTAAAAAAACTGAAGTTAGCTAAAATTAAAATATGATATCATACACATTAATAAATAGACATTTCTGCAATAACTACCTTGTGCTCCTTCCACCAAGCATCGGATCGAGATATAGTTCCTTTTGATGATCCCAACCAAGCCCGGTTGCTTTACATTTCAAATCGTTCCACAAGTTGTATTCTTTTTCAATGTTTCCCACTTATTTTTAGTTATTTTTGTGCGTGTTTTTCCTGTCCTTTCAAAAACTTACATTGAAGGTTCTTGTAACCCCAGTATTCAAACATCCCAATGGCCTATTCGGCACCAACTTCCTCGGCCTGATTTGACAAAATGCCTGTTGCCAAATGCATCCCAAGTTGCCTTCGATAGGTACTAGTTCCATCTATACAATTTACATGATGATTTAGAATTTGTAAGGGCATAATATAATGATCAATCTTGATGATACGCCAAATAACTTAACAAGCTCGGCCTCGGGTTAACGACTACTATAAACCAATAATGGGGAAAAGATAGACATCCCAATTCCATGTATCATTTTCTTCCTAGTAACTTGCATAGCCTATTACTAGCCAATCACGCCCTTTTTAAAGCATAATACCAAAAGTTTCTTCTTGTAGAAGTTTGCTTTTCTTAGAGAACATATAATCGACATCAATCAAAACACAAAGAATAGTAAAAGCTCGGTTCATTACATATCAATTTACATATAATCGGCATCAATCAAAACAACTTGAGAGTAAAAGCTCGGTTTCATTACATATCAATTTAATTGGAAGTTACAACTTTGGTTTTATTAGCGAACATATATCGGCATTATCGAAAGCACGCAGCGGTGCTAGTGTTTTTAAGGATCTTAAATGTTTTACGGGGTATTTTTCCAAGTTTGACCAATGATTAGGGATCGTTTGTATTATATTTGCTTATTAACCAATGATGTGGTGTTTAATAGCCACCTCCACATGCTTTCGAGGTTAAAAGGAAGAAAGCTAAACATCTTGGGATGTTTGATATTGCCAAAACGACAAATAGACCTATGATACATATTGGTGGTGAGGTATCTTCAACGTTAGATGCAATATCTGATTTTAAGAATAGTGGCTATAGTGCAAGCCGTGTAAGGACCAAATAGTATTCATCTTTGAACCTAACTTGTTTGGATCGGGATCCTGCTGAATTCCTCTACGCATTTCACGACAACTAAGATGAATTGTCAAGCGGTGTCGTTGTTTCTGATAAATATTACGATTTAGTTCACGACGGTGAGGGCAACTCACAAGGCAACACAATTGTTGAAATATAGATCCTATACTACAAACAACATTTGAATAAATGGGGGTCTTGCTATCACTATTATATACACATTGAAGCACCATGTTTTAGGTGCTTTACTAGGTCATACCCTGGATAATTCCCTAGGTATCATAAGCCAACCAAAAGAGAGTGAAACATATGCAAAGTTGAATCATCTAGTACAAGAGGGCTATTTGGATCTACTTTGTGGCAAGATGTTCGATTAATTGCATGCACATTACGATGCGTAATCAAATTAACCTCGATCAAACACACAAATGCACCATTTTTGCAAAGCGATCTAGAACAAATCACAACAATTGCGTATATGGAACAAGCAGCGGGACACAAGATCGAGAACCGATACCACGGCGATAAACCGATGACCGCAATTGGACTCACCTTGATCTAGGAGGCGGCGTCTGTGCGCGAGGAGAAGGGCGTCGGGAGGAGATGGGAGGCGGCGGCGGAGGAGGAGATGGAGGCGGCGCCGTCGGGATGGAAGATGAGCCGGCCTAATGGGGATGGGAGGCGGCATCCCGGCGGCAACAAAGGGATGGGAGAGCAGGGAGTGGGGGCGGCGCCGTGGAGGAGGTGGGGAGGCGTGGATCGGGAGGAGGTGGGGCGGCGTCGGGAGGAAGGGAGAGGCGAGGCGTCGGGAGGATGGAAGCGGCCGAGTAGGATCGGGTTGGGGAAGGATTTGAGGAAAAAAAGAACGATTTTTATTTATATCGATGGCAATTTGAGGGTAATTTTAGCGAAGTTTGGTGGCAAGCAGATATTTCATTCATAAAAGCCAAAAAAGCACCTCTTCACGGCTTATGGCTTTTAGGCTTAAATTGGCTTAACTTATTTTAAGCCAACAAAAACACCCCTTTGTTTAGGCTTAGGCTTTTTTGCTTTTAAGCCGGAAAAAGCCTAAACAAAGAGGGCCTAGGTATGTTCCTAGTAAATTCAGATCTTAGAAATTTGCGAGTTTTGTTTGACTCTGGAGCTTCCTATTCGTTTATTTCTCGGAGTTTTCTTTGCAAAGCACCGGTTTGAGTTGTTGCTCTTAAGTCTACCTTGTTGGTTCAATCCCCGGCTCGAGAACTAAATCTGAACCGGGGTTGTCCACAAGTTAGGTTGAGTCATAGAAGAAGTAGAATTTCTAGCCAACCTTATCCTTTTGGACACAGGTCCCTAGATGTGATCTTGGGCATGGGTGGTGGCTAACCACCATGCCATGTTGGATTGTAGTGGCAAAAGTATCTCTTTGACCAGCCCTAGTGGTGCCCTTTGTGAAGTTTTGGCCACCTCGAGCTCCAAGGAGCCCTATCTTGTAGTTCTCAAGTTCAAGTTTTGGAGGATGTCCTGTTGTTAAAGAATTTGTGGATGTGTTCCTGATGAGCT
The DNA here is from genome assembly GCA_036346405.1 of Phyllostachys edulis. NCBI lineage: Eukaryota > Viridiplantae > Streptophyta > Magnoliopsida > Poales > Poaceae > Phyllostachys > Phyllostachys edulis. The sequence goes on from JAYEVD010000517.1 coordinate 181,568, forward strand.
CCAGGGAATGCCCCAGAGCGAGAGACCTTGAGTTTGTCATTAACCTTGTCCGAGGACCTCCCCATCTCCAAAGGCCCTCAGATTGCATGTTGATGATCATGTGGAGTTGAAGAAGCGGTTGGAAGACTTGCGAGCAAGGGTTTTATTAGACCTAGCTCCTCACCTTGGGAGCCCAGTGATTTTGTGCCTAAAAGGATGGAACTCAAAGGATGTGTGTGGACTATAGAGCTCTCAATGATGTCACCATCAAGAACAAGTATCCTTTGCCAAGAATCGATGATTTGTTTGATCAATTGAAGGGAGCTGCTTGTGTTTTCCAAGATAGATTTGAGAATAGGATATCACCAACTCAAGATTACAAGGAAGACATCCCTAAGACAGACCTTTTTCAACTAGGTATGGGTTATTTGAATTCAGCTGTCATGTCTTTTGGGTGACCAATGCCCTGCCTATTTCATGAATTTGATGAACCGAGTGTTCATGGAGTACCTAGACAAGTTTGTCATTGTCTTCATTGATGACATTCTTGTGTATTCAAGAGTGAAGAGGAGCATGCAAGCCATCTCTTTTCGGTTTTGGGAAGGCGAGAGCTCATCGGCTCTTTGCCAAGTTTAGTAAGTGTGAATTTTGGTTAAAAGAAGTGGTCTTTTTGGGGCATGTTTTGTCAAAAGATGGAGTGTCATCAATCCCACCAAGGTGCAAGATGTGCTCAATTAGGAACCCCCTAGGGCGGTGCCTCAAGTCGGGAGTTTTCTTGGCATGGTGGCTACTACATAAGGTTTATTGAAGGCTTTTCCCGTATTGCAAGACCTCTCACTCAATTTGTTAAAGAAAGAAAAAAGTTCCTCTGGACCTCGAGTGTGAACAAAGCTTCCAAGAGCTCAAGAAAAGTTGACCTCTGCCCAGATTTTGGTTCTTCGGATGTCGGGAAAGATTTTGAGGTCTATTGTGATGCATCAAAGCAAGGACTTGGGCGTGTTCTTATGCAAGAGCGAAAAGTGATAGCTTATGCTTCAAGACGATTGAAGCCCCATGAAGCAAACTACCCTACTCATGACCTAGAGTTAGGCTATTTGTGGTTCATGCCTTAAAGATTTGGCGCCATTACCTCATAGGTAATAGGTGTGAAATCTATCTTGACCTAAAAAGCCTAAAGTATATCTTTACTCAAGCGGATCTGAATTTGAGGCGAGAAGGTGGCTAGAGCTTATTAAGGACTACAATGTGGGAATTCATTACCACCAAGCAAAACCAACGTGGTGGCGATGCCTTGAGCGAGAAGTTTATGCTAATACTTTGATGATCAGGAGAGCCGACCTACTTTGTATGAAGAATTCTTGAAGCTTAGACTTGAGTTAGTTGAAGAAGGATTCTTAGCGACACTTGAAGTGCAACCCACATTGCAAAAAAGCAGATCAAAGCTGACCCAAGAGGAGATGCTAACATCCAAGAAATCAAGGCCAACATAAGAGAAGGGAAAGGCGCAAGGTTTTCTATAGATGACCTAGGTCTTGATGCGGTTTGATAAGAGGCTCTGTGCCCAATAACACAGAGCTCAAGGGAATAATACTTAAAAAAGCACATGAGACATTGTATTCTATACACCCAGGAGCTACAAAAATGTACCAAGATATCAAGGAATTGTACTGGTGGCCGAAAATGAAGAGAGAAATAGCAGATTTTGTGGCCAAATGTGACACTTGCCAAAAGGTTAAGGCAGTGCACCAAAGACCTAGAGGACTTTTAGTGCCTTTACCCATACCCAAGTGGAAATGGGAAGAGGTGGGATGGACTTCATAATTGGTTTACCTCGTACCCAAGTGGTTTTAATTCTATTTGGGTCATTGTGGATAGGTTAACAAAAATGGCTCACTTTATTCTGTGAAGACTACCTATTGCGGAGACAAAGCGTAAGAAATCTACATGGCAAAGGTTGTGTGCCTTCATGGTGTTCCAAAGAAGATAGTCTCGAGATAGAGGATCCCAATTCACCTCCAAATTTTGGCAAAGCTACATGATGTCTTGAGGCACGGACCTTAATTTGAGTCTGACGTACCACCCACAAACAGATGGCCAAACTAAGAAAGTTAATCAAGTCCTTGAGGACATGCTAAGAGCTTGTGCTCTGGAAAGGCAATCTAGTTGGGACAAGATGTTGCCATATCAGAATTTTTCTACAATAATGACTACCAGCGAGTCTTCAAATGTCCCTTTTGAAGCTATTTATGGGAGAAATGTAGGACTCCTTGTCTTTGGGCGAGAATCGGGTGAAGGTCAAGTTCTTGGCAGGACCTACTAAAAAGCCAGAAGATCAAGTAAGGTCAATAAGGGAGAAGCTAAGGGCTGCTCAAACTCGACAAAAGCTACTGCAGATGTTGAGCGTCGAGACCTAGCTTTTGTTCGGAGACCAAGTCTACCTCAAAGTATCACCTCTCAAGGGTATCGGCGGTTCGAGTTAGTGGGAAACTTGCTCCAAGATTTATTGGACCCTTTCAGGTCCTTGCAGAAGGAAGTGAAGTAACCTACAAGTTGGACCTCCTCCTCATTTCATTTGAGTTCACAATGTGTTCCATGTCTCACAGATTGAAGAAATGCTTGCGAGTGCGAAGAGGACGGATGCCTTTAGAAGCTGTGGACCTCCAAGAAGACCTCACTTATAGAGCACCCCATCAAGATTTTAGGCGTGTTAGAGAGAGTTACAAGGAACAAGAACACCAAGGCATGCAAGGTGCAATGGAGCAACCACTCTGAAGCCAGGGCAACTTGGGAGCGTGAAGCGACCTCAGAAGGAGTTCCCCACTGTTCCCTAGCTCGAAACGAATCTCGGGGTCGAGATTCCCTTAAGGGTGAAGGTTTGTAACGTCCAGATTTTCCTTAAAGTTTCTTGCAGGTTTTCAAAATAAAAGTAACCATTTGGCTTTATTGAGAATCCAAAGCTTAACGGCGTTTTGAAATCTGGAGAGTTCAATTGGAATTAATTAAACCTTAACTAAGTTCTTTGTTGGTGTTCCTTCTTTGTTTGAGGCTCTCTGTGGTGTCTTTCTTGCCCTCGGTGCATTGGTTCTCAAAGCCTCTCTGTGTGTCCCTGGGTTTGTCTCTTCTCTCTTAACTTCCTTTGTTGGTTTGAATCTCTTTGAGATCCAGACCTCTCTCTTATCTCCCTCTGTTGGGACCTCTCCAGGTGCTTGGGTTTTCTGTTAAAGACCAGCTCGGGTTTGTGTTTCAAAACCTCTTTGGTCCCTCAAGCCACGCTTGGTTTTGTTTCTTTGGACCTCCGTGGACCTCTCCCGCTCTCTCGGAACCTCCCGAGTTCTCTTGGGCGCTCGAGTCTCTCTGGACCTCCAGCGCCCCTTTGGGACCCTCCTAGACCTCCTCGTGGCTATTTGGACCTCCCTTGTGTTCAGACCTCCCTTCTGAGATCTAACCGCTCGAGACCTCCCCTTCTTTGAGATCTAGCCGCTCAGACCTCCCTTGTTAGGATCGGCCATTAGGACCTCCTCTCGGGAGATCTTAGCCGTCCGGGTCCTCCTTAGTTGGATCCAAAGGTTCCGACTTCCTTAGGTCCAAGACCTCCTTAGCGCTTGGACCCATCTTTGATTCTCGTGGTATGTATCGCTTGAGGCTTTGCCTTCATAACCTTAGGACCATCCGATGTGGTTTGGATGGCCCGATCCTAAGAAACACGTTTGGATGGTCCGACGTCCCTTTCCTTTTAGGCAGCCGATTCAATCGAGCGGCTGCTTTCTTCTTAGCGTTTTCCTTGTTTCCAGGACCTCCTCCTGGTTGTTTTGCAAAGACCACCTCCCCGGTCCTTGCTGGTCTTTTATAAAGACCACCCTCCTAACCTTGAATATTCCTGTTGGTCAGGACCTCCCCTGCACCCTTTGATGCTGGGTCCTCCCCGTTGAGGTCCTCCCCACGAATCTTGACCCTTAGACCTCCCTTGTGCAGATCTAAGTGTCAGGACCTCCTCGTTGTGAGCTTTGAGGACCTCTTGCCCAGGGACCTCACGGTGTTCTTTTCGGGAGCGACCCTTGCGGTGGGACCATACCCTTGACCAACTGTACACCCTTTTGGTGGCCCCACTTGCCGGCCCCTCTCCACCTTGCAATTATTGCTCTTGCCTCGAGAACTCATGCGCATTTAATAGGTGTCGAGTTGCATTAAATCATTGATCATCTGAGGTACTTTATTTCAATTCTTTTGGGCAAGCCACCTTAAGTGGTCCCGATTGCCAACACGTCACTAGGTTTTCCTTGTGGTGCACACTACCAACTTTGGCTATATATAGCTTGGGTGGGCAAACCCTTGTAACCGTTGCTCCTTTGCCCACCTTGCTCTGCCTTGTTCGCTCTGGTGGTGCTCGGAAGTTTCACCAAGAGTGAGCCGCAAGTGTTGGCATCTTCCTTGGAAAAACCTCCTCGCAGCTTTTTCTTTGGTCTTTTTGTAGAGACCACCCTCCCTTCTTTGTGGACCTCCTTGTTGTCCCGAAATGCTGTTTATCTGGTTTTGGTGGAGTTTTGTTTAAGTTATTTTAGAAGCTCTTTTGAAGTTCTTGGCCAGTCTTGGTTTTGCTTATTTGGTTTTCTTGCGTGCGTGTAGATCACGAGATTGAGGAGATCTTGGACCCGGCTCTCTCTCTGAAGGCTCTCCATTTGCTTGACCAAGGCAAGCCACATACCCCCTTTTGATCATCTTGAACCAAGTTTTGTAAATGTATTTCGGTTTTACTTTATCATGCATGGCTATGTTTATATGAAAATGGTTTGAGGTGTAGTTACTTGCCTACTTCTTTGTTATGCCTCCTTTATACCTTGTCTCCATCATGTTGTCATGTTCACCTTGTGAGCCTTAGGGTGGATAATTTAGTTGGTGTTCTTTGTTAATTGCCAACATGGGGTAGTAGGTCTTATATAGCCTTGCTTAAGCGTGGTTCGAGCGTATCATGCTTCATCTCTAATAATCTTGACTAAAGTTATGAAATGTGTGGTGGTGCCATTGTTGAGCGACTATGGCGGGATGCCTAAGTGTGTTGACCATGGTGTGAGACCACTTGGTTAAAATTTGTGTGCAGGACTAGGTGGTCTTTTGGCATGGGCTAATACAAATTGTTTCTTTGAGGCAAGAAGGCGGGGAGTGAGTAGTGGGTCTGCGCACACTTGGTTGTGGAAGTCTTGCCTTAGCACCATTAAGGACTTCACTTTGTGTGCATTGAACGGCCAAATAGTGCAACCACAAGATCATTTTATGGGAATGGTGCAGGGTGAATAATTAGCAATGAGATGGCTTGAAATGTGTTGTGGTTGGCGTGTGATTAGATTGGCGCAGAGGGCACCCATAACCACGTAGATTTCTAGACCACTAGAGGATTACGAAACCTTAGCGGGCGACCCTAGTCGGTTCAAAGCTTTGTAAAGGCCTTGGCGCTCTCTAGGCTGCTCACCTTAGGAAGTGAGCAAGGGTGGCCGGAACCCGTCCGCTAGAGAGACAGTGGATTGTGGGTAAAGTTGTACACCTCTGCGAGTGAAAGATCTATTGAATAGCCAAGTCCTTGGTCATGGACATGCTTTCGGTGAAATGGTGCAAGGGTAGTTGTTTTGAAAATTTGGTGTCGTTGGGCACTCTGTTGAGATGCCTTGGCTTTGCCTCGATGAGACCTGGCCGGCTCTAGAGGGTCGGGGTTGGCTCGGAGTAGTGGTCCGAGGACTAGCTCGGACCTCTTGAGTGGGTGCTCTTGAGTGGTTGTTGGGTGAGGACCTAGCCCTTTGGTGTGACCAGACCTCCCCATGTGCGGTTGTGGATGTGGTGGTGCTCCTCCACTTTTCAACTTCAACCTATTATGTATTATGGTTTTACCTTCTTGCTTTTCAATCTATTACTATTATTATTGTTCAAATCGGCTTTTAAACTAACCATCTGACTCTCCATTGGTAAGTCCTTGCATGAATATTATTGCATCTTTGCTCTCTGTGACTTCTTGAGTACATTCCAAGTACTCATGGCTTAAGCCCTGTGTCAAAGCAGATTATGAGGATGATCAAGTGCGAGGCGGTCTGCAGACCTCTTCGAGGAGGAGTTCTTCGACGACTAAAGCTGCCTAGGGCGTTCTCCACCGAAAACTGTGGTGCTTGTTGGATGGCTTTTACGTGTTTTGGTGTTTGAGCCCTAGAAGCTCCTTGTTGCAGTTGTAAGTTCTCGTTGGTTTTGTAAGCCCTCGGTGGCGAGACCTCTTGTTAACAAGCTTGACCATAAGGTCCTATTATATAAAGTTTAATTTATGCCTTCATCTTTGTTTGACCTCGTGGTTGTGGTATTGGCTTGTGTTCTTGTGCGAGCTAGCTCTGTTGTCTGGGACTAGCTCGGATGCTGCAGGCGGGACCACCAGGGAGGTCCTCAGGTTTTAGCCTAGGAGGTCTGCCGGACCTCTCTTTGTGATGTGCTGGAGGTGCTACCAGGCGGGTGGCGGCCGGGACCTCCAGGGAGGTCCTCAAGACCTCTGGGAGGTCGATGGCGGACCAAGACCTCCAAGAGGTTCGCAAGACCTCTTGGGAGGTCTGTGAGACCTCCTCGGTAAGCTCCATCTTGGTGCTACCACATCTTTCCGTGGTGACTTGGCATAAAAAAAAAATATATGGTCCTCCCGGACCTCTTGCGGTACATCACGGGGTGGGTCATCACAAGAACCGTAGCTTATGAGTTGTTACTCTTATGTTATTTGCAGAAAGATGACACATTATTGTTTGCCATTTGGAAGGTAGAAGACCATGGAGGAAATTGACAAAAAGCAATGAAGGTATATCATTGCGGTTGCACCACCTTAATTGTTTCTTTTTCATCATGAATTCATGATGCATTAAATGGTGCTTGCCTGTGGGCCGTGGGGAATGTATACATCTGTAGAACTTTTCCATGCACCACAAAAAAATGCAAGTAGCAATATTACATTTGTTTTTAGAATGGGTATGTTTCATGTTTTGTTTTCATGGTTAGGTCATGAGCTATTAAAATTTAAAAACATAGGAAACAAAATCGATTGAGTTGAAATGTACAAGGTTATTTGTCATAAACTTGCCGACCAATATGATTAGTAACAACTTCTTTGGCCTTTTCAATGCCATGTCAATTGTTGTGTGATGACAATCAAATCGGTTCATTGAAATGCATTACATAGATATGAGGTTAAAATGTCTATTGTTCCTATAAGCCTCACGCGGTTGTTACTGTGGTTCACATGTGCAATGAAGCTACACATGAATGCATATTGTTAGGTGTCCACTGATCTATTTGTCAGTCAATAGGTACTTCAAGTACTTGATATATCTTGATGTGCAAAATTGTAGATATGTCACATAAATTTTACTGGAGAAGAAAATTAAACTTTGGAAGTTGTATTTGCTTTGAAGATTTGTATTCTTCCATAAAAGCTTCTTGTTGATGGTTTGCATTTCGAAGATGCATAGGACTAGGGAGACATACTCGTTTGGTTGACCATGATGTATGAGGAATGAAACTCCTAATGTTATTTCTGTATGCTTTTTCACTTCGAGGATCAAAGTGCAGGTACCTCAGTTTAGTCCCAAGTATATCAATTTGTACGTATCTAAACAATTCATTACCTAATTCTTAGAAAAAGATTTTTCTTGTCCATCTGAACATGTAGAGTACTAATAGTTCTTCTGCTTGTGAACCAACAATATTACCTTTTTTTTTAAAAAAAAGATAGCTCGCAAACAATTTTGAAATTCAGGATGGATGATATATTTTTCACACCTTCGTAAGACTGTTTGTTTGCCTTTGTGTATCTGCTTATATCTTTGATTTGCCTGTCTTTGTATATACTTAAATATTTTATTTCTCTTACAGTGTAGTAGATTTGACTGCGAGTGCTTGGCACATGGCAGGAGGCAAGCTGCTTTTCAAGAGGAACTAATTCTTGAAGGTTATGGAATGATAGACATCTTGTGTCATCACTACAATGGATATTGGTGACAGATTAATTGGTCATGTTGGATCACGAAACCCTTCTTGTGGTAAGCTCTGCGTTTGGATTTTCTAGGATAGAATTAGATTTTCTTGGCTAAACTTTGTGCTTATGTTGACTGAAGTCAACTTTTTATATTTATAGTACATAGAGAATCCACCCTAAAGTAATGATGTGTTGATGTGAGTTTGATTTACTTTGGAATGTCTCTTAACTTCATATTGGATGATGGTGGTACTTTCAACCTCAAATAAATGGCCACTAAAAATAGTTGCATTGGAGAAACTTATTTGAAGTTGCGCATTCAGCAAGGTCATATGTTGATTGGACCATTTTCTTCAGAAATTATGTTATTTCTTGATAAAGATGTCAATATTCTTTCTCTCTTGCCAAAAATTAAATTAGGTTTCATCTTCAAGATTACATGAAGTTTTTTTCTTGTGAATTGTTCTCATATCTTTCATCATGCAAATCCTATTTTCATTTTCAAAGGTTAAACTTGTGGATGTCTCAGAAATGAATTACGCTATTGTGTTTAGCCTATCTGTCATAGGCATTAAGAGTGGCACTTTTATCTTTGTGTATTTCTTTCAGTTTAGGATTTCCTGGTGTTCTAAAGATTGACGAAATCAAGGTGATGGAATTGCCTTTTATTACTAGCTTAAAATGTTTCTAAGAAATCACTTCTAATTGACCAGGTAAGGATTTTCTCTTTTATATTTGTCATCTTATGTTTAAAGTGCTACACCATGCATTCCATAATGATATGATTGTCCTATTTTTCAAGTTCCTACAATATGCGGAAATGTTGACCTCGCCATACATTTCATACTGATTTAAGAATCTTATTATTCAAGTTTCTAAAGTACACGAATGTCTTTTTTTGGGGTAGGAATTTCACGTTTGTAGACTGCCATGCTCCCTCTATCACTGCTATGGAACCAAAGGTTACTTCGTTGCCTTCATCCAACAATAAATCATTGTGTTTTGTTTTGGCGGTAGTTGCTGAAGGCACAAAAACTATGCTGGTATTTTTCGAAGCTCACTAATGATTTACTTTTTAAAGACAATGTGCTACCAATATTGTATTAGCAAATCATGGGTCTAATATTTTGAGCTATACTATTTGTTTCGTAATATGGAAAAATCTTTTCAGAGGATGACATTCTGTAAGCAGAGGCAGGAAAATCTATATAATATGATTGATAGTGATCTTTTGAAGGTTGAACCTTTTTACAAGTTGGTTGGTGTGTACTTTAGTTGCCATGAAGCATGATCAGGCGATATATCTGTTCTTATGGAATTTTTATTTTGGCATTTTGCTCGATACAGAATTATTTCTTGGTTCATTTTTTTATCTGAGATGTACCCATCCTACCATTTTACATGTGAAGCAAGTTCTTGGCACTTTCGATGTGAGGTGAACAACACATTAGTAGAGATGCAAGAAAGGAAGGATCATTTGGTAGTTTCCTCGAGTAGTTTTGACATTGCAACATGTGGATGTGGCGTGATCTGTATTTTTGGATGTGTGAGGTCTTTGCTATGTTGTATTGATGCTCATCGCCTCTGATATGCTTTTTGAAATGATTGTGTTGTAAACATCTTGTTGTTAAGGTTCCAAGTGGCGGTATCAGAATTTGAAATGTAAATGAGTATTTTACGTACACAAGGTCTTTGAGTGTGATCTTGTAAGTTGCATACTTTTGTTTGGTGAGTCAAATTGATGAGAGGTGATGATAGTGTAAGCTACCGAAAGTGTCGATTCGGGTTTGGCATGCAACAACACGAATTGTCTTGTTCCATAATGATGACTGCAAATAAAAGAATTTGACATCCATGAGTTTTTGAAAGTGTCGGATCGGGTTTGGCATGCATGACACATGAATTTTCTTGTTCCATAATGATGAATGCAAATAAAATAATTTGGCATCCATAAATTTTGGCTACTCATTCAATTCTCACAACTTTGTTAAGTGCAATTGAATCTTTTTCACGGTGTCATTTTGCCATGAAAATGATTGATTGATGGCCACACAATTGGTACATCTAGGTGCATTTCAATAGCAAAGCAAACTTATAGCCATATAATTGCTTTGACTTGGCCATACACTTGGTTGTCTAGGCTTCTTTTTGTTGCATGCCATTTTACGGTCAACAAGCGACCTTTAGCATTTTGCGTTAGCAAATCAAACTGAAAATTTTGGTAGCATGTGTCGGTGTGCGCTTTTGAAATAGTGAATGCACAAACATACATCTTTGCAAACAATAAATATTATCGGTACATACTAGACTTCCAATGGAATTAAAAAGTAGACATCACAAGGTGACAATCACACAACTTGATCATGGGTGAACTTTAAAATCTGAAAAAAATTTGTGACATGTCCTCACTCAATTCACAAAATTTGATTGCATAACTCATACAAAATATCAAAGAAAATACATGAAGAGTGGATTTCTTAACTCGGACTAGGTCGAAAACAAAAGAAAATTTGATTGGTGCTCTTTGGTAAGGGTTTTCAATCTTGGAAGTTTTTTTTAGAAGTGGCAAATAATAAATCGACCAATTTTGGTGAATTTTTGATTTTTCGATTTTAATTTGGAAAAAAAATCAAATTTAAGCAAATTCGTTTTTTGACAAAATTCAAACAATGAAATTTTTGAACCGGTTTGGATTCCTACCCTAATAGCACCGAAATTTCGATTTTAAGCCAAAATTCGAACCACGGTACTAGTAGCTCAAAGCTTGTTCATCAGCGCAATCCTGCATTTACAAGTCGTAAATTTGATTCCATCCTTTGCACATACATGTACATGAGAAACCTTTCACAAGCACCAAGCACGCATTTCCAATGTACAAATCACAACAAAAATCGCTATTGTCAGGCTATTTTCTTTTAATTGTCGCACAAAGTTGTTATTCTATTGTATTGCACTAATATGATATCTATATATATCACCATCTTTTAATTGTTTGGTTCGTTTTATATATTAAAGAACAATATTATTTCTGCAAGTCATCCTACTAGTTTAGCCGAAACATTAGTTTAGCCGAAACATTGAAGGCCCTCTTAACCCTAGCTCTGCTCGACGCCGCAATCCATCCCGACTCTGCTCGACGCCGCCACCCTGCTCCATCCTTCTGCTCCGGCGGCAATCGACGGCAACCGACGGCCGGCCGCGACCGACGGCGACCCTCTCCCTCCTGTGCTCCTCTCGCACGGCGGCGACCCCCTCCCTCCAGACTCCGACGCCGGTGACTCACATATTTGTATACTGATGCTTGTTATACATGGACATATTATAGCTACCCACTTACTATAAGTAAGCACTCCCTTCACTTTCAAGTTTTCTGACTGAATACTTTCTCTAGGGCAGTGGGCAATCCAGGCAAACTAAAAGCAGGCCAATTGCCTATTCTTTCTTGCGATCTGTGAAGAGCTGAGGCATGGAGGAGGAAGAAAACATTGAGGGAGAACTGTTGCTGGTGGAGGAACAACTCCATGACATCCAAGGTATCATCACTATAATGAACAATCATGAATAATCCGCCATATATTCTCATCTCATTATCCATAAACACTCTTCAGTTAGATGATATTAATAATCTGTATCCCTTTTCCATAACAACTCATCTTTACAATGCGCATCTCTATGAACAGTGGTAGAGCAAAGCATATCTAGTTTCTAAGTGCACTCGAATTGAATGATAATGAACACCATTCGGCACATGTTTTAGTCAATGATAAATCCCATATCACCATGATAACATTTATATTCTATCACTAGAAGAATATTTTTAAAAAACCTACATATTTCCATACAAGTAACACAAAACAACATTCCTCTTTACTTTCCAAAAGGTCTACTTTTCACCATCTACTTTAAAACAAGACAACTTATCCCTCTCTCGTAGGCATGAGTATCACCACTTGGCATCATAATCGGATGCTGATAACATCTCTCCTGCTTTCTATGGTCAATTCAGCCGGCCTGCGAATCTGACCACCAGCTTTGAAATCACGCCTTTGTCATCGCTGGCATTTTGGTCTTGAAGTGACTTAATGCCCTCTATGTCCGATTGCCAGGGGATCTCAGAGTTGTTGTGGAGAGCATTGTAAATTGTAACAGGGGAATGGGAATTATGGGGTTGGGAACTCTGGGTCTATGTCTACGAGAATTGTGATGATTTTCTATTTATCTGCATGATATATGTAACATTTTTTCTTTCTCTTAATGCACTTGGCCTGGGGGCCTGGTCTTTTTCTAGGTAGCAGTGTTAATTCCAACATAAAGGTTTTATTCAGCATCAAATGGCTGTGGCCACCTTTTTCGGTGTTATTTTCTTAATTACACCTTTTTTGAGTGTTACTGAGCTAATTTGCCCACTGAAAATTCATGCTTTCCAGACCAAATTAAAACACTACTTGATCGTCAAGAGGAGCTGTATGGCGCCAATCGCAGTTGAAGGCATCGCTGGAAGTCTCTAAAGCATACAGAGATTCAACAAATAATGCCCTTCAGTTTCTGTGGAAGATTGGTCTGGGAGCTTCTCATGGGATTCCCAAGCTGATGATATTCGATTCAATCTATTTGGTATCTCTTCCTACCGGTCAAATCAACGAGAAGTAAGTTTGTAGCATAAACAATCTGAATATTTCTTTTATGTTTCTTCTTCTTGGGCACTGCTTACAACTCAGAAGAAATATGCAATGATATCTATTTTACTTTCAACACCAAGTGAGGTTCCTATGGCGTCCCTGATTGTTTAAAGTGCTTTAGATATGTCACGATGACTGTTAGGTAGCATGCTATTATTTTATCATTGATTGTATGTTGCTCAAAGGGTCTATTCAGACTTCTGTTCCTATGACCAAGGGTCATGTAACGGAACAGGATGGATCCGCCCCTGCCAGTACCGGTAACCGGCCGGTTACCGGTTTCCCGGTATGAAATTTGCTAAAATTTGATTAAAAACCATCCGAAATTCAAAGTTAGAATTTGAATTTGAAAAAACCGAGAAAACCAGCCGGGATTTCTAATCCCGGCCCTGACTTGATAGCCGATAACCGACCGATAGCTGGCGGTTACCGGCCGAATTTGATCCTGCCTATGGCGTCCTGATTATTTTCTCTTGTATCTTGGCAGTATTGAGCCTGATTTTACATACCACAACCTATGTCATATTGTATACTTTTATCATATTTTGCATTATTTTAAGCATATTGTCCTTCCAGATAATTAATGCAATCATGAGTGGAAGAGATGTTCTGGTCATAATGGCTGCTGGTGGAGGGAAGAGCCTGTGTTATCAACTTCCATCTGTACTTCGTGATGGAATAGCACTGGTCGTCAGTCCTTTGCTTTCCCTTATTCAGGACCAGGTGTTTAAGCTTATAAGATAATTTTTGGTTGCCCTATGTATGCTCATTCTCATTCTTAATGACTTGTACTGTTCTAGGTCATGGGACTGGCAGCTTTAGGTATACCAGCATACATGCTGACTTCAACTACCAACAAGGAAGTTGAGAAGTTCATCTATAAGGCACTTGATAAAGGTGAAGGAGAGCTGAAGATATTATGCGTAACACCTGAAAAGATATCCAAAAGTAAAAGGTTCATGTCTAAGCTTGAGAAATGCCATCATGCTGGGCGCCTTTCTCTTGTTGCAATAGGCGTGAGTAATAATAAAATTTATCTGTGTTTGTTGTCAATGCCAAAATCTATTGCACTATATGTATATATTCTAGTTTATCTTCAAACAGTTCATTTTATTGTTGTTCTTGTGTGAATTATCAAATTCTTTGATTCTATTGAACTATGCAAGAGTAACTACACATACCTTTTTAGAGTTACTTTAATTAAAATTTGCATCACACTTATATGTTGTTTACCACACAATAAAGCACCTTTGTGCTGGTAAGGTTGGATGATGTGCTCTCATTTGCTTACTCTCAGTCTCTCTTAAATTAACTGTTCACTATGAATATTTTTTCCTATTTAAATACTAAACTATGATCTGCTTTATTAACTCATACAAAAGAACAGTAATTGTAAATTATTCTGTCCACATTTTTAAAAATTGTTCGTGTTATTTGTTGTATGTTTCTCTTGAAAGAATGATGAAAGGAACTTGTTGATGCGTGAGTTTAGCTAGTGGGCAGAATTTATAAGGCTGTGCTTTTCAAGCACAATGCAATCTATCTGGAGTTTGCCATTGTCATTTGTAATTGACAGTAATCATGCAGGAGGCACACTGCTGTAGTCAATGGGGTCACGATTTTCGTCCAGACTACAAGAATCTTGGCATTTTGAAGATCCAGTTTCCCAGTGTTCCTTGATAGCTCTAACTGTGAGTTCATAAATGAAATTCAAGTTTATAAGAAATAAATTTTGTGTGAAAAAAGCCTGCTTTTTTGCAGGCGACTACCACAACTAAGGTGCAAATGGATTTGATAGAGATGCTTCATATCCTAGATGTGTCAAGTTTGTCAGCTCAGTCAACAGGCCCAACATTTTCTATAAAGTATGTGTTTTCTCAATCTGCAAATTCTGAGCTAACTTTTATTTTCTTGATTCAATTATGAGAATGTATAGTGCAGAAGAATGAAGAAGGGAAAATAGGATTTAACTAGTCTTATAACGTTTTTAATGTACTTGTTCACCATGTAGGTATATGAGAAATCACCAGTTGGAAAGGTCGTCATTGATGAGATCGCAAATTTTATAAGTGAATCATACCCAAATAACGAATCTGGGATTGTATATTGCTTTTCTAGGAAGGAATGCGAACAGGTTGGTGGAGATCCATGGATGCTTTAGTTTCTTTTATTTTCTGACATGTAACTTAATTAGGGTTGGACGATCTAATATCTGCTGCCTATCCATTCAGTTTGAATTTGTGTTTTACATTCTTGCAGAGTTTGCACTTCTATGAGGTTATGTAGATTTGATTAGTTTTCATTATGAGCGAACTGTACAATAGTCGACTCCTGAATGCTGATAAGTGTTAACACCTTTACAAGGTGTAAATACCATTTCATACACCAGATCAAGTAGAATTGTGAGATTACCAGTCGAGTTCAGTTCATAACAAAATTAGAATTTAGGACCATCTATTTTTATAATTAATCCAATGGGCAGTGGTTAAAAACCTTCTTTGAACTCCTGTGCTATCTCCACACAACATTTTGCAACTTTGATAGTTTGATTATCGATCAATGCAAGCATTGCTACATTACAACTGTAAATTAAGTGTTCGGAGTTTACTGAGTTCAACATGAACTATAAATAGTGAAAATAAAATTAACAGGTACAAAATATTTTCTTTATTTAGCCAATAGGAAGAAATGCCTGTAAAGTATGATTTCATCTGCTGCATGTTTTATTGATGAAATAGTATGGCTAACTATGTTTGAATGTCTCCTACCATCTGAATTTGTACATGTGGCAAGAATCTTGTAATGTGCAATAACACATGGTTGTCATGTCTGCATTTAAATTATATCGTATTATTGACTTTCATATACTAGTCTTTGTCAATAGATTTTGTCAGTCAAATATGATTTCGACTATTGTAGTTTAACATGGTCATTCATTGTCGCAGTCTGGGCCAGCAGCATTTGCCATAGTGCTCCCTCATCTATTGTTAAAATTCTGTGCTTTACTGACAAACAGGTCGCGAAAGAATTGCGTGTAAGGGGTATTTCAGCAGATTATTATCATGCAGATATGGATGTTGTTGCTCGTGAGGAAGTTCATATGCGGTTTGTTCATAATTTTCTGATTCCTTTGTTCATATGCACGCATTCTAAACATCTGAAAAAAAGAATGGAGGGAGTACTTCAATAAGAACTACTTTATTGTATCATTGCTTTGTGTAAATCTGTATTTCACTGTTGTAATTTGATGTTGAGCTCTTATGGTTGCCTATAATTTAGTCTACTGTTTCTTTCTTTCCAACAGTTGGAGCAAAAGCAAATCACAGATCATTGTTGGAACAGTATGTGCTCTCTCTCTCTCTCTCTCCCTCTCTCTCTCTCTCACTCTCTCTCTCTCCCCTCCCCAGCATTCATTTTCTGTGTTAAATTATGTAGGTGGCGTTTGGAATGGGAATCAACAAACCAGACGGTGTGTTCAGTTTTGAACTTTGATCAATGTGTTCACGATGTAGAATCGTACTTATCTAATCTAATTATATGGTGCCAGCATGGTTCTGAAAACTGATGAAAACTTTTACTGGTCATCGACTCATTGGTTGTAGCAGAAACCCCTTGGAATGTTGTCATAACTTTTACTGGTCATCGACTCATGGGTTGTAGCGAAACAAATGTTGCTATTAGGGGTTGTAGAAAATTCAGGAAACTCAAAATTGAGAGAATGGAATTAAACCGAAGAAAAAAGGTCTGGAGATTGCCAAAATTACGTTGATTTTTGGCAAGCGAAGGACTGGTCTTTTCCTGAAAAGGTTTTCTTACATGGATGCTACTGTGCCAATAATTTCCTACTTGGTCCATGCTTATTAATTTTTATTTAGTCAAATGCCTGCAGGTTTACGAACTTGCAAGGTAGGTGCAATCGAGGTTGAAATCGGCGGTAACCGCTTACGAGCCTGGCGGGATCACGGGATCAGCGGTTTTTCAAATTTTGGATGGTTTTATTCAAATTTGAGCGAATTTCATCGGACTTGACCGGTAACCGGCGATTACGGCGCCGGATCCAACACCAAAGCGGTTAGCTGATCCTGGGTGCAATATTTAGAAATCTGACTAATTGGAACTGTTCATAGGTTTCTGTTATAGCCTAGTTCTGAAATGATTTAGCCATTCCATGTATTAGATGTGCTTATGCCTTTTCAATTGTCCTAGAATATTTGAACATAGGATTCTCAAATAATTTGCATGTCTTACTAGTGTAATACTGATCACTGGTGACTCCAAATGGAGTACTAATTGCTGACTCTAAAGCTGTTTAGAGACTGGTGATATGGAGCAAATCACGATTATTATGCTATTATGCTTACAACTACATTATCTAAGAAATAAATTAAATCTCATTGGTTTTGTAGTCAGGTTTGTGATTCATCATAGCCTTAGCAAGTCTATGGAGACATACTACCAGGTACATCTACTGATCTAAATATCATTTCCTTCAGTTGTCTGACTATGTGCTCCTTATAATAGACTTGTGTGACTTCAGGAAAGTGGTCGAGCAGGAGAGATGGACTACCTTCAGAGTGTGTTTTGTATTATCGGCCTGGTGATGTTCAGCGCCAGGTAAGACTAGAATTTTTTCCTTTTCTCTGGTGTGAATTCTTGTTTTCATCATCTCACCACTTGCCATGTTTTCAATGAACAGAGTTCAATGGTCTTCTATGAAAACTGCGGCCTGCAAAATCTTTATGACATAGTACGGTATTGTCAGGTAAATTCTCTCAATCCTCTGATATACTACAGTGCCAATCTTACAGAGCCACAAAAAAATAGTAGATAGTTCTCTACTATTCAATTTTTTAGCCCCTCTACATGAATTTCGTTGACTTATGTCCCTTTGCTACTCACTACTGTAAAATCAAGCCTTCCAGTCTGTCAAACCCACTTGGATTTTAATCGATGTCAATTGGACTTCCTAGCTGGATAATGGATACTAACTGTATAACATAGAACAAAGTTCTTCATATAGTGGAAAGCAAAATTCGAAAGGTTATTTACAGTATACTGGGTAGAGTATAGACATATTTATACTAGAGGCCAACTTCAAACTAGGTGTGAACAGTCGTCTGATCGGCTCGGCTTGAGGTGAGGATGTAGAGCGAAAAAAGATGCAAATGGGAATTAGGGTTAGAGCGATGGAGTTAGCCCTCGTCGTCGGACGAGACTTATTCTGGGCCAGCACAAGAGGCTCTGAATCGATCGGCAAGGAGGAGGAAGAAACTAATCTGTTATTGCTCGATTTGTTGAGTACAATTGGGTGTACTTTATACGGAGGACTAACCACGAATCACATCCTAAAGGGATAGCTCACAATCTCAAATATCCATAAGGGATACTACCTAATATATCTAATATGAAACTGACACAATCTCTATTGACTTCCTGCCATGCGCAAGGGACAAGAGTCCTATCCTGCAAGCTAGCAAGCTTTGGGATTAAGCATAGTCGCATCCGGCAAGGGCTTAGACCGGCAGCGTATTCTTCTTGCCAAAGAAAGAGTCCATAACACTTCTTAGAACTAAGAGATGATAAATATGACAAGTAATAAAGCTAGAAAATAGTTTTTAAGCACTTTCTATGGGAATGGCGATATCATTAGTAATAACTTCTCTACAGAGCTTGCCAATGTTACATATGTATATAGCTTAGGGTGTTCTTTGCTTATTGTCAACCTTGTACATGTTATATTGGCTTCTGGCCTATTGGAATAGACAAGAGTTCTCATTCCAAAATGGTATCAGAGCCAAGAGGTCTTGAGTTCAAGGCCCGTTAGGCATAATAAAAATAATAATTGCAGTCCACTTCTATTCCACGTCTTAGGTTTGAGAGAGCCTACGTAAGGGAGTGTTGAAGTATAAGTGAATTGTCTGTCTTTCCTCATTAGTTTAAGCTTTTGGGTGAAGCTATCGATGTATGCAACTAAATATGGTATCGAGCTAGGGTTAGGGTTACACGTGGCTACGCCGCGCTATCGACCCGTGTCGTGCTCCTCTGCCATGCTCTGCCTTGCGAACACCCCAAACAGAGCACCTGCTTTGTTTCTCTTCCCCGCGCTTGATTGGATAAAAAAGGATACTTGTCCTCTTAATGCTGTGCTACATATATTGCTGCTGGTCATGTAGTGTATTCGGCAGCAATTTCTGATTGCAAGCTTGTTTGTTTTCCCCAGTCTAAGAGTAGCTGTCGCCGTGGTGCTTTCTTTCGGCATTTTGGGGAGGCTGTGCAGGACTGCAGTGGTATTTTCTCAATACTTTTGTATGTCCGTACCTAAACTTATGGAATGTCCATATTTACACAGTTTCTTCTTGCAGGAATGTGTGACAACTGTGCTTCCAGTATTGAACTCAAGGACATAGATGCTACCCGTATGATGATTTTACATTAGCTCAGACATTTTACCATTGGCGCTTAATTACATGCTCTTGAATTATAGCAAAACAATGTTATTCTTCAGAGACATCTATTTTAAAAAACTTCATATATTATCTTTATAGTTCCACAATGATGATTTCTGTGACTTCTTGTTCAGACCATACCAAAATTATAGTTTCACTTCTACGACATGCAACTCAATGACCAAAGAGCTACATTGTTGCAGCTGGTGGATAAGTTCAAGGCAAAGTGGAAAAATTTAGGTAAATTTCCTCAACCAACTTTCTTTTCTGATTCCAGTAAGTTGGTGCATTTTTTTATTTTATGTTCTTTGCCTGGGTAATATGTCTCATCACCCGGAGGTCTGTTCTAATATGAGTTTCGAAGTGTCTCATTTCAACCAACCTTGCATTAAAATTGGTAATGCTCAAGCAGGTGGCTCAAATGAAGCTGTTGATCTTAAGAAAGAAGAAATTGAGCAGTTGATAGTTCAACTTATACTCGACCGTGTTTTGGTATGTGTGCACTGCAAATTTTGCCAGCTAATTCAAAAGTATATTTTATGGTCTCTAATCTCCATTAGCCATCTAACACTAATTGGTTAATAAACCACCTAATATTGTTGATATTAAACATTTTTTTGCAACTGTTCATATGGAATGTTAAATGTATATTTATATAACTATTGCAAAGTTCTATAAGAACTGTTGCAATGAGGGTTACAAAAACCAGATTGGACCAAAATCCCATACCCTGGCAGAGCATAAGAACTGGCCAGTTTCTGTTCTTGGTCTGCTTGATTTTGTATCAGTTTTCTTTATATTTATAAAGTTTTGTATCTTTGCCACCTTGTAAAAGTAGCTGTTTAAGACAGCAGAAAAGTAACCAAATTCCAGTGGTTGCTGTAATTCCTGCCGCCAGCCAGGGAAAAAAATATCTGAAATCGGCATGAATCAACTGGTTTTGGCCTTTTGGGAACCCTGGCTGCTAAGCTGCAATGAGCATCCCATGGATCAAACGTCTCATCCTTAGAATTCTGTGGAATTAGTTGGTGGATATATAAATACTAACGCTGATGCTGAAAGCAACAAGTTCTACATTTTTTTGTTGAAAATAAACAAATTTTGACACTTTTAAACAACTGGTGCAACATTTTGTTTGAACAACTGCAGCATCTATAGCAATATCATGTTGCATTCTCCTATTTGGTGAAAAAACTATATTATGCCACTGCATTTCTATAACCGCTAAAACATTTTTTCTTATGCTAATGCAAACATATGTAACATGATACTGTTGTAAATATTTTCTGTGCTATATTTTTTACAAGGGGATGGCTTTTGTTTAAGGCTATGGTTTAAACAACTTTTAGCTACAAAAAGTTTATCAACTGTTCATATGGAATGCTGAATGTATATTTATATAACTACTGCAAAGTTCTATAAGAACTGTTGCAACAAGGGTTACAAAAACCAGATTGAACCAAAATCCCATACCCTGGCAGAACGCAAGAACTGGCCAGTTTCTGTTTGTTCTTGGTCTGCTTGATTTTGTATCAGTTTTCTTTGTATCTTATAAAGTTTTGTATCTTTGCCACCTTGTAAAAGTAGCTGTTTAAGATAGTAGAAAAGTAACCAAATTCCAGTGGTTGCTGTAATTCCTGCCGCCTGCAGGGGAAAAAAAATCTGAAATCGGCGTGAATCAACTGGTTTTGGCCTTTTGGGAACCCTGGCTGCTAAGCTGCAACGAGCATCCCATGGATCAAACGTCTCATCCTCAGAATTCTGGGGAATTAGTAGGTGGATATATAAATACTAATGCTGATGCTGAAAGCAATGAGTGCTACATTTTTTGTTGAAAATAAACAAATTTTGACACTTTTAAACAACTGGTGCAACATTTTGTTTGAACAACTGCAGCATCTATGGCAATATCATGTTGCATTCTCCTATTTGGTGAAAAAACTATATTATGCCACTGCATTTCTATAACCGCTAAAACATTTTTCTTATGCTAGTGCAAACAGATGTAACATGATACTGTTGTAAATATTTTCTGTGCTATATTTTTTACAAGGGATGGCTTTTGTTTAAGGCTATGGTTTAAACAACTTTTAGCTTCTAAAATGTTTCTCAACTTTCTCCTTCTCTACATTCTATGATACATGTGTTTGCATGCCATGCACGTACCCACCATCCACTGTTCATCCTACAACAAGTAGAGAGAAGTGGGAATGTGGAGGAGAGCAAAGTTGAGAACTTTTGAAGCTAAGAGGTGTTGTTACTTGGTACCATAGCCATCCCCATTTTTTTCATATATCCTTTACACGTTTTCTTGATATTGTTTACAAATGTTCATGGATTCTGTTTAACATTAGAGTTTTCATAGCGTTAGCGGCTTCCTTTATTTGCCTCAATGACCTTTATCTGATTAGCAATGATTGCAAAATTCATTTTCCCCTCTTAGAAAGAAGAATTTCAGCATACGGCATATGCAACCAATGCATATGTTTCCTTAGGACCACTGTGGAAGCCAGCATTGCAAGGTAAATGCTCACTCTCAAACCCTCCATCTTACTTTACCAGCATTGCATGAAAATCCTTATGTGTAAGGTAGACGCTCCACTATCTTGGTTGTTGCTGAATAGATTATGAAATCTCTAAATAGCTAATACTGCCTAGCGCTGACCACGCAAATTAGAGTTCTGGCCCTTGACCTAGAACTTTTCCAGGCCCTTTTTTTCTAATGTAGGCTGTTGCTCATATTTGTCTCATCTGGGAATTGTGGAATGTGGTTCTGAATACGTTTTTACCATTCAGGGAACAGATTGGTCGAGCTTGTTATTGCTATCCGCTCTCAAGATAGAGGCGGTAGATCCAAAAGTACAAAGCGCAACCGGATGACCAATTTAGAGGCTAAGCTTGATGACTTGCGGAGAGAGCTCTCTTCCAGTAATGGGGGCATATTCCCCCATGCAGTTCTTTCCACGCAGCAAATTTCCCTCCTAAACTCGCAAAAACCGACCACTATTGCTGAGGTGAGGCTTGGTTTAGGTTGTCTTTGTCTATTGCAAGTGTTAACACATCTTCGGACCATCTCCAACATGGGCATTTCATGCTCTGCAGCTAGAAAAGCTTATTGGGAAGGTGAAGACAGAGAAGTATGGCAGCAAGATCATCGACCTGATGCGGTTTCACGTCAATTCGGAAACTGACGGAGGAAAGGCCAGTGCTGAGAATGGAGCTAAGAGGCAAAAGAAGGATAAGGATGTTGTTTGTGTTGAGATTAGCGAGGAGGAATACTAGCGTTAGTATGCTTTGGCTGTCGGGATTTTTGCCCCCCTTTTTCTGTCGGAGCAATCTGACGCGTCCAACAAGTGTGCATGCTGTGACAAGGTAATTTTGCTGTTGTGGCAGAACTGGTGTATAAAGCGGGGGAACATATCTGGTGTACATAGGGGCTTTGGTGGACATATGCATATCGCGATCTGATCTCTTGATTCACAAATCTCTGGTGAGATCGACGATGCAATTCTATCTCTTACTTAAATTGAGTGTGTTTCAATCTGGTGGGGTTTTTTCGCAAAAGTGCGTTTAAGTGAGGTGGGATTACATCGTTGATCTCGATCGTAGATTTGTGCATTGAGCGGATCGGCGTATGTGTATATGTTCACAAAACATCTATGTGCAGATATATTCCCTATAAGCGAGCATTACAACATCAGCCCAGGCGAATACGAAGAATAGGCTAGTAACAGCAGTGAGTTATCAATTGATGCAATTCTAGCATATATTAATAAGGGAAAAATATCGGGATTTAGAGAAATGACATTGCATTCGTAGTTAACTCTTTGATAACACTGTAAACAACCAAAAATTAGGAAAATAAGACCTGTAGGATAAAATAATGTTTTTGCCCTCTTGCATCCCCCTCTTTTCTATGGATTCACTCACTCCCTCTTCTGAGCTACGTCGCCTCCCTCGAGCCACTGTCACTGCGGTCTCAAAGCTACGTCGCCTCCCTCGAGCCACCGCCACTGCGGTCTCAAAGCTATGTCGCCTTTCTTCTCCGACTGAGTCGTGTCGTTTCCTTGAGCCATGTTGTGGCCACCGCCGGTCTCCAAACTGTGCCGCTGCCGTCGGTCTGGCGTAGCCGGAGAGAGACCTCAAGAGAAGATACGGAGTTGAGGGAGAAAGGGACAATTGTGTCTTTGAAAAATTTGTAAATATTCCTTGTTTTTTCTAAATTTTTAGCCTTTGATGTTATTTAGTAGTAAAGTTTCTTTGCGATGTTATTTATCTATTTTGAACTTTTTTGCGATGTTTCGACCAAATTGACATGGAATTACTCTATGCAAAATCCCTCCATAGCAATGTGAGAATTGGCCACCAAAGCAAACATAAGATTGTTCCCAATACATGATGCTGGCGAAGGTAAAGAAAGAGTGCTATTATGATCGATCGATACATGAATAGTTGCCAAGAAGCTAACGGGGAAGTAGTAGCAGTAGTTGACGTGAGCTTAATCTTGCTGTCATTTTGTTGGAGACGACGGGGAGGCGTCCGAGCTGTTTGGTCTGCATGACAAGGTCGTAGGGGGCGGCGATGCGCTTGGCATAGGTGAAGACCTCGTCATCGTCCTTGTTGCGGAGGGCGCGGATGTCGCCCATGACGGAGCTAAGGGAGGCCATGGTCAGCATCAATCTCGACGTTTAGGTCGGAGAGATTGATGCTGACCATGGCCTCCTGCACCGCTGACGTCAGCGAGATCCCCGGGTCGCTGTAGTGCGTGACTGCCTGGACGATGGCGCGGGGGCGCCGCTCTTGAAGATACCGGAGCCGACGAAGACGCCGTCGCAGCCGAGCTGCATCATGAGGGCGGCGTCCGCGGGGGTGGCGACGCCGCCGCTGGCGAACTGGACGACGGGGAGGCGTCCGAGCTGCTTGGTCTGCATGACAAGGTCGTAGGGGGCGGCGATGCGCTTGGCATAGGTGAAGACCTCGTCATCGTCCTTGTTGCGGAGGGCGCGGATGTCGCCCATGACGGAGCGGACGTGGCGGACGGCCTCGACGACGTTGCCGGTGCCGACCTAAAAAAAGGTTGATAGGACCACATGTCACCCTAAACGATCGTCGTCTTCCCTCCTGTTCTTCCTCCTATCTACAATGAGCACCACCGCCCTCACATATATCTGAGCGCTGCTGCACCTCAGCCTTCTCCCATCTATGTGGCGGACGCGATCTAGCTCTGAGAGCGACGGTGGGCCGCACCTTAGGGCGAGGCGACGACGAGGAAGTGCTAGCTGGTGGCTGACGTTGGAGACGAGAACCGCCAGGCGCATCAGACGAGAGGCATGGCCGCGTAGCCTTTAGTGCAGCCGCCAAACGGGATCAATTGGAGCCAAATCGTGAGCAGGTGAGATAGAGACGTGGGAACGAGGGAGACTAGGCTGACCTTTTTATTTTACTAGAAGATAACCCGCGTCAAATGGTGCGGGCACCATTGATATTGATGAAAATTTACATGTGCAGCAATATAAAAATGGGAAAAGAAATAGAAGCAGTGGTGCTGTATGTGGAATTGAGGCGAATAGCTAAAATGGACAGAGATAGATCGCAATTATGCTGCAGAAGCTAGGCAGCAGCATAAAAGGCTATGTATTATTCTACGATTAGGTTATAGATGGACACATAAGAGAGCTAAGCGAACTATTTAATGGAAGTGTTCATGTATTTCTAATAAGCAGCAGATATAGCAGTTCCGTTAACGGAATATATATATCTGAGATGACTCTATAGCGGCGTGTAACAAGTACGACAACGAAATAGGCCCTACATGATATGTAGCTTTTTATCCGGTACTTGAGGACATCTTGATATAACATATATATAATCCAATAAAATAGTTGTCGACTGAGGCATTGATTAAAAAGCGGCACAATTATATCTGAGGAGACATCGGCTGAGCCATTGACTAAAGCGTGGCACAACTCTATCTGAGGACACACCATGGCGTAAAAAATAAAGTTTATGTGAGAATATGACTGACGGTCTATATCCAAAAGATAATCGACGACAAACCTAATCAATAAGATAATCACATCGGGATTTCAAAATTGCTCGATGGTTTGGATTCTTACTGTTCCTGTAGAGGATCTGCATCATGAATAACCATAGCTGCAGAAGGAAAACAATTTAACAAATTTAGCCACATGAAGCATACAGTGTGCTATGCTGGCTACATTCATGAAAGGAAAATGATGAATACTAATTCAACATACGGACATGGTTTACATATGTCTTGATGTAAAGGGATAAAATTCCCATCGATTTAGATAACAACCTCTAAAAGCAGCGGTACAATTATATCTGAGGAGACACCATGATTGGGAAAAATATAGTTTATGTGAGAATATGGTAGGACAATCTATAGCCAAAAGACAATTTGATGGCAAACCTAATCAATAAGAGTGCCTTTCTGAGTTTAATAGCATTCGGCAATAATACATATGATAAGCATCACCAAATGTGGTAGTGAAAAATAACAAAAGATGAATATCTGACTACATGACATGAAACACAATCTGATTGTAGGGACACCAAAGCTTCGACAAAGTTCGACTATCATTTTTGCAAAATGTCACTTTTTATTGGACTATGTTCTGATGCATTCGGATCTATGTGTTACATTTCAAGCTCTGAGTGACCAATGTGTGTGTCGATATTCGAATAGGTTCCATCCCTAACGGATCCATGCATTTCACCTCGGGTTTTGAGGGTGGTATATGCATTTATGTGTATAGTATTTACGTGGAACTTTTGGATTACAAAAAATGCAAAGTAGCGATCGATCGAAATGAGTCTATTGCATACAACATGCATTCTAACATGATGCATATCTTAGTCATTTTTTATCCTAGCTTGACAACCTTTGGAGTTCTGGACCATTGCGGTGAGGATATATATAGTCGACCTTAAGAGCCATTGTTTTCTAAGGAATCAGCAAGCAGGCGATACCTTCAAAGCTCTTGTCCAAGCTTCGATCCTTTTGAGCAGCGTCGCTCTGTCCAAAGGCCAAAAGGCGTGGAAGGCCGCGCTACATGGAAAGTTAGAATTCTTAGACTACCACACCATTATCTTTGGATACTATGTAGGTATCAAAAGAACAAATTAGTACCAAGGATGCCATTCACAGGTGTTATGTTATCATGTGATATAGTTGCTAAAGCGCAAATTAAAAACACGATATAAATATATAATCCATATGCATGCAAAAACACGAGTGGCGAAAGCACCGAATATGTGTCGAACACGAGATTTTGCAACGTCGGTAGCACCTTGAGTTTTGAGCTCTTCCATCTTTCTACAATCCTCTGAAACTGTCATATCGAGACCATGTAACACAAATTATATACTCAACAAACATCCATATGACAAAATTGCCCAAAGGATTAGTAATGGTGGACCATGGCATAGTAGGTTGTTTCCTATACGCACAGGTTACCAACATTAGTGGAGAACAAGCGACCAACAAAGTTTGTGTCAAAAAAAGCTATCAACCTACACCTCATTTCATGCCTTCTAAGCGGATCTCCAAAATCAAGCATGCTAACATGCAAGAGGAGCACCTTACCATCACGGGCTTTGAGGTCCATACATATAACCATAGGTTCCAAAGCATTTGTGACATAAATAGCGTTCACGACAATATCCTAATTACCGCAAGTTTACTCGACAAATTCTCCACAGGGGTTACTTAGTGTTCAAATGTGGTAGCTATCGTAACCATAGGTCTCTAAGCATTTAGAACAATCTGGTTTGTTGAGAATTGAAGCGAAAGGGCACTAAGAAATTATCATTGGTACTAATTACCTATTACTTTAGCCTATAGATAGCGGACTATCATATCACTCATGTAGTATAAGGAGGTGGTGAGCAAAAGCGTGGGAGGATACTTGGAGATTAGAGTATTTTCTCATTATGGCAATAATTGGATAATGGCATAAAAAGTAGAGAAGAAAAGATGGAATAATTTGTTTATAGTTCCTACCAATCTAAGCACTAACCATTTTAACATAGCTAACAAATAAGTATATAGTGGTAATATAAAGGAAAAAGGGTAAACAATCTTTGAGATCAAATATAGAGAGTATCATGTATTTTAATTAGCGGGCATCTCAAGAAAGCTCTTATCGCCCTTTGGACTATTTCTTGCTAGCAATCGGTAAAATAAATGCATGATAGTTCACCTTAATCTAAATGTACTTACCGTTTTAACATAGGTGACAAATAAGTATATAGTGGTAATATGAAGGAAAAAGGTAAACAATCTTTGAGATCAAATATAGAGAGTTTCATGTATTTTAATTAGGAGGCATCTTAAGAAAACTCTAAATCACGCTCTTGGACTATTTCTTGCTAGCAATGAGTAACAATAACCAAGACGAGGATCAAATATAAAATGCAAGCGGCGACTTTCATTTCTTGGCGAGAAACTCCAACCAGGACAGGATATATCTGCGAGATCAAATGTTGATTGTTAAGCAAACATCAACAAATTAGCAAAGGCTGTGAAAAATCATGCAATCACAAAACTCTTGTGAGCTATTACAAACAAGCGATAACATCCTTTCCTCGTTATTTTGTGAATTCTACATGAACGATAAAAAATTACGGCAATGACATTACTAATACACTACGCGATAATTTAGGCATGCGAAAAAAGCTCTTGGTAGTCTTTTTACGATGAATCGGCGGGAGCTCAATTTCTTCAACTACTCCACGAATGATTCCATGAAACAACTCTTGGGAAACTCTTTCATTGAGACAACCAACATCTGTATTGTCAATTTGATGACCCAATATTCCAATTTATTGTGGCTAAATAAAAAGGAAAATCGATTACCAAGAAACGTATACGACACTCAATCGATAGAAGCAGAAGGGCAAGAGCTTTATGGTCTCAATTCTTGACCTATGGAGTTTTTGAAGCTATTAACTATCATATACAATATTCTCCTTGAAAGATCACTCCAAAGCCACTATCGTGGATTGCGGAAAAGACTAAATCATTTCTTTGAATCGGGCACACGTAACTAACTTACAAAATATAAGTAATGCCACTTGATTACATCATTTTAGAGTATAAGAGAGACCACAGCGAAAATTTTCTTCTTTCAATCTTCAATCAAATCTTAGATTTAATGATGCTCCTACATCTGTAATGGAATGTGTTCAAACTATTAAACAATTTTAAGAATTTACCTTTGAATGTCCTTGGAAAACACAATATCTTGGGAAGTGTGAAACCACGATTTTGAGCCTTTTTTTTGAAAATTTTTCAAAATAAAAGAACCATTTTGTTTTGATAAGAATTCCAAAGCTTAACTTGAGATTTTCAGAATTTGGGTGTTTAAAATGATTAAACCAAACTTCAACTAACCCTTTAGTTTGGTTCTTTTGGTGTTACTTGAGCTCTCTGGAGCTATCCCTTCCTTTCTCTGTTAGTTCTGCCCTTCTTTTATGCTCAGCCCTTTTCTTTCTCGACCTCCCTCTTGTTTGACCTTGTCAGATCTCCCCTCGCATTGTGTCCAAATTCCTTTATTTCAGACCACATCTTTGTTGGCTCGAATCTCTTTGGTTTAGACCCCCTTAGGTCTAGACCTCCTCTCTAGTTTCCCTTCGATTTTGACCTCTCCTTCGGGTCACAACTACCCCTGAGATGCCCTAAGCTCAGGTCTGTGTTTCAAATACCTTTGATCTCTGAAATCTAAATTTTGGTATTTAACTCCCCTTCTGGACCTCTCTTGTTTGGGCATTCCATCATGCCTAGATCTCCCTCTTCTTTGGGCCATCTCGTGGAGCCAGATCCTCCCAATGTCTGGAACTCTCTTGCTAGTCTAGACCTCTTGTGTGTCAAGACTACCCTTGTATTTGGACTACCTCTTTGTTGGTTTGAATCTCTCCAGGGTTTAGACCTCCTTGCTGCCTGGACATTTCTTTTATGTCAGACCCTCCCTGCTTATGCGCTCCTTTATGCAGGACCTCTCCAGTGTTCATTCGGACCTCCTTGGGTCCCCTTGAACTTTCCTCTTGTTCATATAGACCTTCTATGTCCACCTAAACTTCTCGTGTGTTCCTAAGGACCTCCTTGGTCCTTCATCACAGCGATCGGGACCTCCCGGGTTCATCTGTTGCCCGGACCTCTGGACCACTTTAGTGGATCTCCTCTGTTGGGTTCCTCCCCTAAAAACCCCTCAGTTCAGGCCTTCTTTCGTCTGGATCTAATGGTCCAGATCTCACCTTTGCTTGGATCCAAAGGTCCAAACCTCCTTTGTGTTGTCCTCCCCTGGTCCAGACCTCCTTGGGTCTAGACCTCCCAAATGCTTGGACCTCCCCGGGTCCAATTCTCCCTCTCGGGTCTTCTCTGGCTTGCAACCTCCCCAAGCCCTGCGCCACCCTCATGTTCATCTGCGTTCCTTTGGAACCCTGCTGAAGCTTTTCGGGTTTACTTGGACCTCTCCATGTCCTCTAGGACCTCCCCTTACCTTTATTGGACCTCTCGTGTCCCTCTGGGACCTCCCGGGTCCTCCAGGACCTCCTCCTTGCCTATTTGCATCTCTATTGATCGTGAGTCGTCCGATTTGCATTGGACGGTTTGATCCTGGTGAGACATTCAGATGGTCCGAACGTCCCACCCTCCCTGAGTCTTAGATCATTCTGGGTGGTCCGATCAAAATCCAACGGTCCCGACCTCTCCCTTGTAAATCTGGACCATTAAGACCTCCCCCTTGGAGATCTTAACCGTCCAGACCTCCTCCTTGTAAATCTAGACCGTTAAGACCTCCCCCTTGGAGATCTTAACCGTCCAGGCCTCCTCCCTTGAAGATCTGGCTGTCAAGACCTCCCCCTCTGGAGATCTTGGCCATCCAGACCTCCCCTTTTTGGCAGATCCGATCGTTAGGACCTCCCCTTGGAAATCCTAACCGTTCAGACCTCCCTTGGATTTGATCCCACGGCCCTGACCTCCCTTGCGGGTGAGGTTCTCCTTTTGCCTTTGCAGACCTCCCCGTTTGTAATTGATCTTGACTGTTGGACCTCCCTTCTGGAGATCCAACTGTCTAGACCTCCCTTGCGGATGAGGTTCTCCTCTTACTTTTGCGGACCTCCCCGTTTGCCATTGATCTTGACCGTTGGACCTCTTTTTGGAGATCCAACCGTCAGGACCTCCCCTGCGGGTGAGGATGTAACATCCCAAATGTATAATCAGGGTTATTCAAGTATAATTATATGTGTAGAAATTAAAACTTTTTCTCACAACTTGAAAACCCTAACAATCTCATGTAATTCTTGTCCAAGAGTTGTGTAAACCAAGAACACAAAGCTCTTGTTGACCAAAAGTCAAATTCATTTTCCAATTCTCTCAAATCTTGTGCCAAACAATTGGAAAGTATCTTCCTTGGTCCCAAAACTGAGGTGGGACCCCTCTGAAAAATATCACAAGTTGTAAAACTAGTTTGATAATTTTTGGAGGTAAAATGAATCATTGAACAACCTTAATGAAATTCTTGAGAAAAATGCATTGCATAATAACCTCTGGAAAATTTATGTAAGCTTAATCATGTTGTCAGCTAGCTCGAGTTAAAATCTTATGAATTTTGGAGTTCATTTGCTATCTCAAACAATTTTGCCAAGTCTTAGTTTGTTAGAAAATTAAATTTAAAAGCGAGCCTTTGTTCCTTGGGGCATCTTAGTACTCAAACTTGGTCGGCCCAACCCCATCGACCTCCTTTCCCACCTTGATGAGGTCGTGGCCGTTGGATCAAATCCAACGCCACGACCTCCCCCTCAACTCAAGGCCCCAGGACCTCCCCTTCGAGGTCCTCTTGACCTCGTGGACCTCCTCGGGTCAGCGTGGGCGTCGAGACCTCCCGCCTCATCGAGTCACGGCCATTGGATCAAGATCCACGGTCATGACCTCCACATGCGTTAAATCCCAAAGACCTCCGCCTTGTTGAGGTCTTGGCCCTTGAATTAAGATCAGCGGCCACGACCTCCCATGGTTATCAACCTCAAAAACCACCTTCCACCTTGGCGAGGTCATCATTTGTTGGTTACATCCAGCGCTCGACCTCCTTTGTACTCACTTGAGGTCGTGGCCGTTGGTTTACATCCAAAGGCCACGACCTCCTCTGAAAAATATTACTGACAAGGTCCTCCGCCTTGATGAGGTCCATGCCCTTGGATTTGCATCCAAGGCCATGACCTCCCCTCGATCTCTTATGTTCGCGTGCGATTAAGTCCCAAGCGGAGGTCCTTGCGTTGGATGGAGATCAACGCTTTGGACCTCTGTCCATTTCCTCACGTCGTTTTCACGTTAAGGAGATCGGAGGCCCGACCTCCTCGCCCTTGATCGTGTGGTGGGACCTCCTCCCGGCCACTAAAAATAACGGTTGAAAACTCTCATCCGATGGCGGGGACCTCTCCCGGGTCTTATCCAGCGGCCACTAAGACCTCCCTGTTCTTCTCCTTCCCTCTGGCGGGCAAGCTCGGCGATGCATTTATTGCGTGTCGACCTTGGGGTACACTTCATGACTCTTTCTTGACCGCATTTAATCTTGGTCGACTTTTAGCCTCTCGAGTCAAGCAGAGCACCGCCCTTGTCGGCCCATGTCTTGTCCACCTCATGGACCGGCCAGTGGGCTAAGCTCACCATGGAGCTTAGCCTGACT
Organism: Phyllostachys edulis; assembly: GCA_036346405.1. Lineage (NCBI taxonomy): Eukaryota > Viridiplantae > Streptophyta > Magnoliopsida > Poales > Poaceae > Phyllostachys > Phyllostachys edulis. The sequence continues at coordinate 213,366 of JAYEVD010000517.1, forward strand.
CATCACCTTCAATCAGGTTATAAAGTACCCTTGGAAGCCTCCCTTGGCTTCCTTTGCACCTAATTGACCTCGGCCTTGCACTTTGTGCGTGGTGAGCTCCTCCTCCACTAACACTCACTCACCTCACTAGTGGGTGCCATTGTTGATGTCCTTGGAGCATCTCGGTAGCTCAAGGGTTCCGTGGCTCCCTCTTCCACCCTCGTTCATTTGTGCTCCCCAAACCTCTGGAAGTTAACCCTAACTTAGTTTGTTTGGGCGCTTTTGAGGAGGACAAAGTCGGGCTTGAAGGTGGAGCTTTGGTAGTGGAGCCCTGTCTTCCCCAACTCCGGCCACCACCTCACGACCTCCCGGCACCTTAGGACCACCGGGTAAACCCTGTTAGTCCTTTAGATCTTGGCACCATATGAATGATCTCGCGGAGCTTTCTTGCACAAGCTTGATTGTCATGTGAGCTCGTTTTGCATTTTCGTATTGTGGCGTGCGGGGCGTATTGGTCCTCTCCGGCTCGCCCGGCGTTCAAAACCGTCATTCTTGGTTGAGAGGAGGTCCGTTGAGTGCGCATGGTTATGCGAACCGCGGTACCATTGGATCTCACCGTGAGCTCTACATCGCCGGCGAGATCACTTCTTCACGCTCGGGATTTTGTCGGATGTCGGCGTGTCATTGTCGTTTTAGGACATAACCCGCCGTTTTAAATGCCCAATCATCGCTATCATTGGCGTCTTAGCGCCATTAACCACAGCATCGCTTGCGGCGCATTAAAACCCCTCGCGCGCGGACCTCCTCGTGGTCCCGCGCGTTAATGCTGTCCAAGCATGTGCGTCGCGAGCTGCAGGATGTCGGACCTCCTCCAGGAGATCGGGGCGTCCAACACCTCCTTGGCGCAATCTTAGCCGTCAGACCTCCACGGAGTGCAGTGGCGTTGAGACCTCCTCTGGGACCTCCTCGAGGTCATCTCACCGTTGAGGACCTCCTTTTAATCTGGTCCATTCGGACCTCCCTTCCTGTTGTGGTGGTTGGATCTCCCATCTGACCACGACCTCCCCCTCGCCTCGCGCATGTGCGTGGTTAGGAGGTCGAGGACCTCTGGACCTCCCATGTGCGTGTGTGTTGTTCTCTTGGGAGTGCTGAGCCGTTAGATCTGTGATCGTGGCTCACGACCTCCCATGTCTTTGTGAGTGTTGAAATGCAGTAAAGTCTTAATAATAAGCAGAATAAGGTATAAACTTTAAAATTTCATATCTTTTCTTCTTAAATCCAAATGAGGTCATTCAAGTTGTGTTAGCTCTATCTTGAACTTGACTTTAATCTAAAAATGATTATAAGTTGAGTTCAGCTCCAGAGCACAGTTAGCCACTAGATTTTAAAACTCCTTTTAAATATACATTCAAATTAATGCTTAGCTTGTAAAATTCATAACTCTTTGCTCTGTAGGTTGTTTTTGAGTGAGACCAACTTTGTTGGTTTCCTCTATTAATGAACTCACTAAGAAAATTAGTTTTGAGCATGTTACTGTTAGAAAAATGAGGACTTGTGCATTATAATTTTGTTCAAGTTCTTGTTTTTGAAAAATTATAGAAAGTGCAATATAGCTCCAAATGGGATGAACTCAATTGTGTTATTCATCTCACGAGGTGCTGGTTTCACAGTAAAATCTCAGCCTCACCACTTTTCTAGAAATTGTTGCCTCATAATTAAATTAGTGAATAGTGCAGTTTGGTATTTTCAGGGCTGAGCAGAATTGTTTTGCTCATAACTTTTGCATTAAGAATCCAAATCCATTGGTTCTTGTTGCTAAATTCCTAAAATCACCCTCTTACTGCTGTAGAAATTTCAGAGAATTTGGAGTTCGTTTGCTGTGCTGTCTTGTTGTTTTTAAATCGTTCTTATCGGTTCTTTATCGTTTTTCCGTTAGGTTTAGACATTTGTGGTGATCCATAAGCGACCCTCCATAACAAAGTGACCAGCAGCAAGGCAAGCAGTTTGACCATCTCCCATCATGTCCCATTACTTTAAAGCTTACTACTTTGTTTTACTTCTATGTATGCATGCTACTTTGTGTTAAATGTCGCTAGCTTTCCTATAGTTGCATAATCTGTAGGAATTGTTATCCTCTACTACCAATGAGCCTAGGTTATTACGCTGTGGTTTGAGCTCGTTGGATGAGCTCTTATCACTTAGTAGTTGCGTTTAAAGCTGCTTAGACATGCTTAGCTATCGGTAGTAATGGGCGATCATCGACATAGTCGATGGTCTTGATCACCAAGTATAATTATTCCTCCTATATGTCCAGCACTTGTGCTTTGATTAATTGTAAAATCAAAAACTGAAAATAAAATGTCGATTTAGACTTGGGCATATTGGATGGGTGGTGCGGTTCTTGGAATGTGGTGGTATGCGGGTCCCTAAGGACCGAGTACTTGGAGTCACTAAGCCAAGCGCTTTTGCGTGCTAACCACACGAGGATATGGGACCTCTCTTGACTAAGTACTTTGGGAGGTGTTAATTATGAGCTGGTTGGTGGGTATGTTTTAATAAAATCTGTGTGTGTAGTGTTGGGAGGAGCATTGGCGGGCCGGTTAGGCATCTAATGTGTCTTGTCCCGTGGGTTCGGCTCGTAATTAGCATCGTCCATTGGAAATGTCTCGTAGGACTTAGCCGTGCGGCATACCAAAGGTAGTGTGCCTAAAGGAAAGCGATGCGGCGTGTGGGTACATTGGTACACCCTGCGAGGATAAAACTATTGAATAGCCTCGTCCTAGGTTATGGACATGCTTGGTAAGGTCGTTCAAGACTAGACTACAACCTTTAATTAAAACTTGACATGGTTGGTATGAGCAGGGAGTTCATGCTATTGTTGTGTGACTAAGGGTTAGTCACTTCGAGGTTTGTTCTTGTTGTTGTTATTATGTTATTATCGCGTTGTATTTCAACAATTAAAATGCTTTATCAAATTGCCTTCAATCTATTATGTTATTGCAAATGAAACTTGCTTTGTGCTAAAATGTAAGTCCAAAGCTCCATCCACTTAATTAAAGCTTGCATGTAGCTAAATTATAGTTGTTATCTTACCGTCGGTCTTGCGAGTACAATAAACAAGTTATTGTACTCATTTGCTTCTTAACAAATTTGTTGCGAGAGGGCGGAGGTGAGCTCCAAGAGCCTTACTTACGTGCCACGTGTTCTTTGTTTCTTGACGACTAGCTTGGCGGTCGGTCGAGATGCCTAGGGTTAAGGCACTTGATTGGCTTTGTGTTATAGCCATCTTTATGGCACTTTTGCTTCATTGTGTATTCTTGTAACTTATTGCTATTTGGCCTAAGGGCCCTCTTTTGTAATAGCTATTCCATATTAATATTAACCACGGTTTGTTGCTTATGTTCTATGTGTTGTATGGAATTGATATATTCTTTTGTTGTGAGGTATGTATCTTGCATGCAGGGAGTATACATCTCTCGAGCAAGTTTATTAGGTTGATAATACTAGGGTCAATTGGATGACTAAGTATTATGAGCCTAATAAACATCGAGGTCTCTAAAAGTTAGTATCGAGCCGTTATGACCGTAATGCATAAGCTTGAGTCGTTCTTAGGATATTTTGAAAACCTATTTTCAAAGCATCAAATGAGTTTTGAAAGCTTAGGTAAATTCTCGGATTTTATTCCTTACCTATCTTAGCTTTCTCTTCTCATCCCACTCTAATTTGAGTTTTAAAAGTTGTTTCCTCTCTTCCTTCTACAAAATAGTTGTATCGATTAACCTTTGGGTTTTGGGAGAACCAATGAGATTGGCAAATTGAAGTGTGAGCTGCCCACTACAAGGTTTTGAAGTTACGGAGTCGGTGATTAGACAAGGAGCTTGGATCTGAAACTGGACAGCAAGCATCAAATTTCCGGACAGCGGTCTCAAAGGTGTCTAATTAGGATAGATAATGAGAGGCTAATCAACTAAAACTTGTGGGAATAAAAGGGTAAGATGTGATACTAGTTAGCTAAGTATCTAACACTTATTTCGCTGCCTTAACCTTGCTCTCTAATAGTTTTAGATCTCATCTTACAATCTGATTTGTAATCTTCGATCAATTACTCGTTCATTCAATACGGGTTAGTTGAGTTGAAGTTGAACCTTGCTTTTGGTGTTTCTTGGCTGGTTGTAGAGTCTTTTAGAAGCTTTTAAAGTTTAATTACTCGTTGTTTTGGCTTTTCGTTTAGGGTGATCTTCATTCCCTAGTCGATCGCTTTTGTTTTCTTTAAGGCTTAGTTTTTGGTCTAGTTGCTAACCAAAATTCGTTGTAACGAGGATGGCGGGCCTTTTCGTAGCGGCCAAGGCGATCGGTGGTGGGGACGAGCTTCCTCCTCCTCAGACCATGGCGAGTCCTTCTTGATTAGCGCAACTTGCGCGGATGGCGAGAAGTTCTCTTGGGCGTCATCGCGCATACCCTTGCCCTTCGGAGCTTGAGGATGCAGGGCGAGGAATGCCCATCGGCCTCGTGGGGTCTTCTTGAGTTCGCCGTACTCGGCCCCTACCTTCACTCGGTCGAGGACCCTTTGGATGCAGACGATTGGCCGTCTTGTGGGCGTAAGCCGCGCCGCCTTGATGCGGGAAACGCGAAGGCGACGCGCATCGCACCGGCTTGAGGTGCGGCTTTGTCTGGTGGGAGAGCTATCTCGCCATGCGACCGTAGACCACACCGTCTCTTGGGAGGAGTTTACGTCTTGCCTTCCGTCGGGCTCACATCCTGCCGGCTTGATGGAGATCAAGCGGGGAGTTTCTTCTTCGCTCAAGCAAGGCGTAGCTTCGATCATGGAGTATGTGTCGAGTTCAACCATCGGCTCGTTATGCTCGAGGATGTAATGCAGCGATATGGCCATGAGGCCAAGAGTAGCGGCTTGTCAGGGAGTGAAGGACAAGCTATCCATTGCCGACTTTCTGATTTTGGACCTTGGTGCGACAAGGCCATCGTCGTGAGCATGCGGCTCGGGAGCTTATGGATTCCATAGCGCAAGTGGGAGACCTATAAGACTTCGAGGCCGAGTTCTTCCGCCCTCGTTTGAGGCGGTCTCGAGTACCACTCTCATTCTTGGCGCCCAAGGTCACCCCTGTTCCTCGTCGCCATGAGCCGTGTCGATCCGTGCACTGCGAGTCGTGACGGCCCCATAACCCATTGCGGGGTCACATGTTTCTCATGCAACGGAAGGGGCATTATGCGAACCAATGCCCTAAGAAGCGCGAAGCGGCCCTCGTCCTAATGGAGGGCGGAGTCGGGAGGTGGTGCATCTCGGGACGGAAGATCGTCCGGCTACCCAAGGCGTGGGTAGTGGTCGCGTCAGCGCCATCACCCGAGAGGAGGCTCGGGAGGCACCCGGCGTCGTGCTAGGTACACTTTACGTTAACTCTCATCCGCTCTTGTTTTGTTTGATTGAGGAGCATCTCATTCCTTTGTTTGAGTCTTTTGCTCTTGTTGGAAGCTTCTTTCCTCTCCATTGTCGGTCCCCTTCTCATTCGCTCTCTGGTTGGAGTTGAGAGTGAGATTGAGTGTAGGGATGTCCCTATCGAGATCGAAGCGTGGGTTCTTAGCAAACCTTATCCTTCTCCATTCGTGAGTCTAGATGTGATTCTTGGCATGGATTGGTTGTCTCGGCACATGGGACAAATCGATTGCCCGAAGCTCATCTCTCTGTCTAGTTCTTCGGTGGCGGTTTGCTTCTCGCCCAGAAACGCTAGACCCTCATCTCTTGCACTTGAGCGAAGCCGCTCGAGATATTAGCGAAGTCCCAACAGTTTGTGACTTTGTTGATGTCTTTCGGCCCGATCTTCGGGGATGCCACCCGTTCGAGACCTCGAGTTTGTCATTGAGTTGGCTCGGTACGCCCCTATCTCAAAGAGGCCTTCTGGGATGCCACGAGCGAGTTGGTGGAGTTGAAGAAGCGATTAAGTGGTACAAGAAGGGTTTCATTAGCCTAGCTCATCTCCTTGGGGTTGTCGGCAATCTTCGTAAAGAAGAAGGGCGGTACTACGCATGTGCGTTGATTACCGCCCTTAATGAAGTAATGATGAAGAACAAGTATCCATTGCCCGCGTCAGCGATCTCTTGATCAATTGGTGGAGCTCGAGTTTTCTCCAAGATTGATTTGAGAGTGGGATATCATCGAGTTAAGTATTGACTGAGGATATTCCAAAACGACATTCTCTACTACTACGCTATGGCTTGTATGAGTATCTTTGTCATGTCATTAAACAACCAATGCTCTGCCTTGTTCATGAATCTCATGAATTCGGTATTCATGGAGTATTTGGATAAGTTTGTCGTGGTCTTCATCGATGATATTCTTATCTATTCCAAAACGATGAGGAACATGATCGACATCTGAGGCTTGTGTTAGGCAAGCTCGTGAGCACCGGTATGCGAAGTTGACAAGTGTGCGATACGGTTGAAGGAAGTGGCTTTCTTAGGCCATATTCTTTCGGCGGGGCGTGGCCGTTGATCCTAACAAGGTCGCGATGTTCTTTCATGGTCGGACCTATTTGGTCCCGATGTGCGGAGTTTTCTCGGTTTAGCGGGATATTATAAATCGCTTTATCGAGAACTTCTCCAAGATCACAGGCCGATGGCGGAGTTGCTCAAGAAGGACAAGAAGTTCTTGTGGTCGCTGAGTGTGAGAAAGTTTCCAAATACTCAAGCGTTTGACCACGCTCTGTTCTTGTTCTTCACGATATCCATCGAAGCCGATATCTTTTGCGATGCTTCTCGTCGAGGCCTCGGTTGTGTCCTTATGCAAGAAGGCAAGGTAGTGGCCTATGCATCAAGACAATTGAGACCTCATGAACTCAACTACCCTACTCATGATTTGGAGTTGGGCTGCTGTGATTCATGCACTTAAGATTTGGCGACATTACCTAATCGTGTCGTTGTGAAGTGTATTCGGATCACAAAAGCCTCAAGTATTTATTCACCCAACGACTGAACCTCGGGCAAAGGAGATGGTTGGAATTGATCAGGACTATGATATGGGTATTCACTACCATCAGGGCAAGGCTAATGTCGTTCTTGATGTCGCTAATCATAAAGCGCATTGTAATGCCTTAGTGCTCAAGGAGCATTAGCCCTCTCTTCTCGAAGCATTCGGCGTCTCAACTTGGAGATAGTTGAGCATGGATCTCTATTTGCCATGGTTGTGCAACCAACCTTGGTGGATCGGATCAAGTCAGCTCGTGATCGGTTTGGGGTGAGCCACATTAAGGCAAATGTCAAGGCGGAACGTAAGTGCTTTTACGAGGATGAGCATGGTGTTGTGAGGTTGAACAGCGCCTTGTGGTTCCAAAGGACATGGAGTTGCGGAATTTGATCCTCCATGAAGCCCATGATTCGCCTTTATCCATTCATCCGGGGCCACAAAGATGTATCAAGATCTCACTTTGAGATTTTGGTGGACCCGAATGAAGAAGAAATGCGAGTTCGTTCTTAAGTCGGCGTATGTCGTCGATGTCAGGCCGAACATCGGCGTCAATGCGGGGCTTGCTTGACCTTTGCCAATTAGGAATGGAAGTGGGATTGATCGGAATGGATTTCATCACGGTCTACCCACATCCCGAAGAAGAATGATGCCATTTGGGTGCGTCATCGATCGATTGACTAAGGTGGCACATTTTCTTCCGTCAAGGCCGACCTTGGTAGGTCTTTTGGCGAGACTCTACATCGCCGCATCGTGAGTTTGCGGGTGTGCGAAGGCGATTGTGTCGGATCGTGGATCCTTTTCACGTCTCGTTTTGGCATAGCTTGCAGAGGCTATGGGCACTCATCTTGCTTTTTGCAGACATTTCACCCTCAAGCGATGGTCGGGGCCAGAGAGGTCAACCAAGTTTTGGAAGACATGCTTGATGCTTGTGTCCTTTCTATGGGAAGCATTGGGAGAAATGCTTGCCATTAATAGGGATTTTCTTATAACAACGACTTTGAGGCCGGTCTCGGCATGGCACCATTTGAGGCCTTATCGGGAGAAAGTGTAGGACCCGTTGGCTAGTGGGAGGCGGTGAGAGACCTCTCTTTGGCGGACTCAATCAATAGTAGGCGCCAAGTCGGCTTATTCGTGGCGTTTGCGCCTGGCTCAATCGAGCAAAAGAGCTATGCGGATCGCCGTCGGCGTGAGTTCGTTTTGAGCCTAATGACTTTGTTTATCTCAAAGTCTCTCCTTTGAAGGGCCATCAACGTTTGGCGTCGGGGCAAGTTGGCTCCTCGATATGTCGGTCCCTACGCGTTATCGAGAAGAAGGGCTATTGCCTATAAGTTGGGTTGCGGTACTTGCGAGGTACATGATGTTTTCCATGTGTCCCGACAAGAAGTGCCTCCGTGTTCCAGCGAGGAAGCTCGGTTGAAACTCTCGATGTCAACCCGATTTGACCTATCGCGAGCACCTGTTGGCGTGCTCGATGAAGTCTGAGCGAAGGACAAGGAATAAGACCATCAAGTTCCTTAAAGTTCGTTGGTCAAACCATTACGAGGATGAGGCTACTTGGGAAAGAAGATGGTGCTGCGTCGGACTATCCATCCTTCTTTGAGAGTGAGCCAAATCTCGGGGCAGATTTACGTTGGGGGAGATTTTGTAACATCCCAAATGTATAATCGAGGGTTATTCAAGTATAATTATATGTGTAGAAATTAAAACTTTTTCTCACAACTTGAAAACCCTTACAATCTCATGTAATTCTTGTCCAAGAGTTGTGTAAACCAAGAACACAAAGCTCTTGTTGACCAAAAGTCAAATTCATTTTCTAATTCTCTCAAATCTTGTGCCAAACAATTGGAAAGTATCTTCCTTGGTCCCAAAACTGAGGTGGGACCCTCTGAAAAATATCACAAGTTGTAAAACTAATTTGATAATTTTTGGAGGTAAAATGAATCATTGAACAACCTTAATGAAATTCCTGAGAAAAATGCATTGCATAATAACCTCTGGAAAATTTATGTAAGGTTAATCATGTTGTCAGCTAGCTCAGTTAAAATCTTATGAATTTTGGAGTTCATTTGCTATCTCAAACAATTTTGCCAAGTCTTGCATTTGTTAGAAAATTAAATTTAAAAGGAGCCTTGTTCCTTGGTGTCTTAGTACTCAACTTTAGTCGGCCAACCCCATCGACCTCCTTTCCCACCTTGATGAGGTCGTGGCCGTTGGATCAAATCCAGCCGCCACGACCTCCCCTCAACTCAAGGCCCGGGACCTCCCCTTTCGAGGTCCTCTTGACCTCGTGGACCTCCTCGGGTCAGCGTGGGCGTCAGAACCTCCCCACCTCATCGAGTCACGGCCGCTGGATCAAAGATCACGGTCATGACCTCCCTGTGCGTTAAATCCCAAAGACCTCCCGCCTTGTTGAGGTCTTGGCCCTTGAATTAAGATCAATGGCCACGACCTCCCATGGTTATCAACCTCAAAAACCACCTTCCACCTTGGCGAGGTCATCATTTGTTGGATTTACATCCAACAGCTCTGACCTCCTTTGTACTCACTTGAGGTCGTGGCCGTTGGATTTACATCCAAAGGCCACGACCTCCTCTGAAAAATATTACTGACAAGGTCCTCACCTTGATGAGGTCCATGCCCTTGGATTTGCATCCAAAGGCCATGACCTCCCCTCGATCTCTTATGTTGGCGTGCAGTTAAGTCCCAAGCGGAGGTCCGCTTGCGTTGGATGGAGATCAACGCTTTGGACCTCTGTCCATTTCCTCACGTCGCGTTTTCACGATAAGGAGATCGGAGGCCACGACCTCCTGCGCCCTTGATCGTGTGGTGGGACCTCCTCGGCCACTTAAAATCTAACAGTTCAAAACTCTCATCGATGGCGAGGACCTCTCCCGGTCTTATCCAGCGGCCACTAAGACCTCCCTGTTCTTCTCCTTCCTCTGGCGCGGGCAAGCTCACGGCGGTGCATTTATTGCGTGTCGACCTTGGGGTACACTTCAATAGCTCTTTCTTGACCGCATTTAATGCGGTCGACTTTTAGCCTCTCGAGTCAAGCAGAGCACCCCTTATCGGCCCCATGTCTTGTCCACCTCATGGACCCGGCCAGTGGGCTAAGCTCACCATGGAGCTTAGCTGACTCATCACCTTCAATCGGGTTATAAAGTACCCTTGGAAGCCTCCCTTGGCTTCCTTTGCACCTAATTGACCTCGGCCTTGCACTTTGTGCGTGGTGAGCTCCTCCACTAACACTCACTCACCTCACTAGTGGTGCCATTGTTGATGTCCTTGGAGCATCTCGGTAGCTCAAGGGTTCCGTGGCTCCCTCTTCCACCCTCGTTCATTTGTGCTCCCCAAACCTCTGGAAGTTAACCCTAACTTAGTTTGTTTGGGCGCTTTTGAGAGGAGGACAAAGTCGGGCTTGAAGGCTGGAGCTTTGGTAGTGGAGCCCTGTCTTCCCCAACTCAGCCACCACCTCCCGACCTCCCGGCACCTTAGGACCACGGGTAAACCCTGTTAGTCCTTTAGATCTTTGGCACCCTTATGAATGATCTCGCGGAGCTTTTCTTGGCACAAGCTTGATTGTCATGTGAGCTCGTTTTGCATTTTCGTATTGTGGCCGTCTGGGCGTATTGGTCCTCTCGGCTCGCATGGCGTTCAAAGCCGTCATTCTTGGTTGAGAGGAGGTCCGTTGAGTGCGCATGGTTATTGCGAACCGCGGTACCATGGATCTCGCCCGCCCGAGCTCTACATCGTGGCGAGATCCTTCTTCACGCTTCGGGATTTTGTCGGATGTCGGCGTGTCATTGTCGTTTTAGGACATAACCGCCGTTTTAAATGCCCGATCGCCGCTATCATTGGCGTCTTAACGCCATTAACCTGTCCCTTTGCGCGCATTAAAACCCCTCGTGGCGGACCTCCTCGTGGTCATGGCGCATTAATGCTGTCCAAGCTTGTGCGTGCGCGAGCTACGGGATGTCGGACCTCCTCAGGAGATGCGGGCGTCCAAGACCTCCTGGCGCAATCTTAGCGTCGAGACCTCCACGGAAGTGCGTGGCGTTGAGAGACCTCCTGGGACCTCCTCGAGGTCATCTCACCGATTGAGGACCTCCCTTTTAATCTGGTCCGTTCAGGACCTCCCTTCCTGTTGTGGTCAGTTGGATCTCCCATCTCTGAGCCGACCTCCCCCCCGCCTCGCGCATGTGCGTGGTTAGGAGGTCGAGGACCTCTGGACCTCCCATGTGCGTGTGTGTTGTTCTCTTGGGAGGTGCAGGCCGTTAGATCTGTGATCTGTGGCTCACGACCTCCCATGTCTTTGTGAGTGTTGAAATGCGGTAAAGTCTTAATAATAAGCAGAATAAGGTATAAACTTTAAATTTCATATCTTTTTCTTCTTAAATCCAAATGAGGTCATTCAAGTTGTGTTAGCTCTATCTTGAACTTGACTTTAATCTAAAAATGATTATAAGTTGAGTTCAGCTCCAGAGCACAGATTAGCCACTAGATTTTAAAACTCCTTTTAAATATACATTCAAATTAATGCTTAGCTTGTAAAATTCATAACTACTGCTCTGTAGGTTGTTTTTGAGTGAGACCAACTTTGTTGGTTTCCTCTATTAATGAACTCACTAAGAAAATTAGTTTTGAGCATGTTACTGTTAGAAAAATGAGGACTTGTGCATTATAATTTTGTTCAAGTTCTTGTTTTTGAAAAATTATAGAAAGTGCAATATAGCTCCAAATGGGATGAACTCAATTGTGTTATTCATCTCACGAGGTGCTGGTTTCACAGTAAAAATCTCAGCCTCACCACTTTTCTAGAAATTGTTGCCTCATAATTAAATTAGTGAATAGTGCAGTTTGGTATTTTCAGGGCTGAGCAGAATTGTTTTGCTCATAACTTTTGCATTAAAATCCAAATCCATTGGTTCTTGTTGCTAAATTCCTAAAATCACCCTCTTACTGCTGTAGAAATTTCAGAGAATTTGGAGTTCGTTTGCTGTGCTGTCTTGTTGTTTTTAAATCGTTCTTATCGGTTCTTTATCGTTTTTCCGTTAGGTTTAGACATTTGTGGTGATCCATAAGCGACCCTCCGCAACAAAGTGACCAGCAGCAAGGCAAGCAGTTTGACCATCTCCATCATGTCCCATTACTTTAAAGCTTACTACTTTGTTTTACTTCTATGTATGCATGCTACTTTGTGTTAAATGTCGCTAGCTTTCCTATAGTTGCATAATCTGTAGGAATTGTTATCCTCTACTACCAATGAGCCTAGGTTATTAAGCTGTGGTTTGAGCTCGTTGGATGAGCTCTTATCACTTAGTAGTTGCGTTTAAAGCTGCTTAGACATGCTTAGCTATCGGTAGTAATGGGCGATCATCGACATAGTCGATGGTCTTGATCACACAAGTATAATTATTCCTCCTATATGTCCAGCACTTGTGCTTTGATTAATTGTAAAATCAAAAACTGAAAATAAAATGTCGATTTAGACTTGGGCATATTGGATGGGTGGTGCGGTTCTTGGAATGTGGTGGTATGCGGGGTCCCTAAGGGCCAGAGTACTTGGAGTCACTAAGCCAAGCGCTTTTGCGTGCTAACCTGACGAGGGATATGGGACCTCTCTTGACTAAGTACTTTGGGAGGTGTTAATTATGAGCTGGTTGGTGGGTATGTTTTAATAAAATACGTGTGTGTAGTGTTGGGAGGGAGCATTGGCGGGACCGGTTAGAATTTGTCTAATGTGTCTTGTCCCGTGGGTTCTTGACTCGTAATTAGCATCGTCCATTGGAAATGTCTCGTAGGACTTAGCCGTCTTGAGGCATACCAAAGGTAGTGTGCCTAAAGGAAAAGCGATGCGGCGTGTGGGTACATTGGTACACCTACGAGGATAAAACTATTGAATAGCCTCGTCCTAGGTTATGGACATGCTTGGTAAGGTCGTTCAAGACTAGACTACAACCTTTAATTAAAACTTGACATGGTTGGTATGAGCAGGGAGTTCATGCTATTGTTGTGGTGACTAAGGGTTAGTCACTTCGGGTTTGTTCTTGTTGTTGTTATTATGTTATTATCGCGTTGTATTTCAACAATTAAAAATGCTTTATCAAATTGCCTTCAATCTATTATGTTATTGCAAATGAAACTTGCTTTGTGCTAAAATGTAAGTCCAAAGCTCCATCCATAATTAAAGCTTGCATGTAGCTAAATTATAGTTACATTATCTTACGTCGGTCTTGCGAGTACAATAAACAAGTTATTGTACTCATACGCTTCTTAACAAATTTGTTGCGGAAGGGGAGGTGAGCTCCAAGAGCCTTATACGTTGCCGCGTGTTCTTGTTTCTTGACGACTAGCTTGGCGGTCGGTCGAGATGCCTAGGGGTTAAGGCACAGCGATTGGCTTTGTGTTATAGCCATCTTTATGGCACTTTTGCTCCATTGTGTATTCTTGTAACTTATTGCTATTTGGCCTAAGGGCCTCTCTTTTGTAGTAGCTATTCCATATTAATATTAACCGGTTTGTTGCTTATGTTCTATGTGTTGTATGGAATTGATATATTCTTTGTTGTGAGGTATGTATCATTTTGCATGCATTTGGGAGTATACATCTCTAAGTATTATGAGCCTAATAAAGACCGAGTTTATTCGGTTGATAATACTAGGGTCAATTGGATGACTAAGTATTATGAGCCTAATAAACATCGGGGTCTCCTTTCCAGATTTCCAGAGTTGATTAACAAGGTGTTGAGTTATGGAGGACAAACGCAAAAAGAAGCGGAGACCACCGCAAGCGTGAATGGCTCGGCGGGAAGCCACGGACACACTGGCGAGAGGGCAAGGATAGTGCCACGATGGATTAATCGCTTCGTGCGAAGTTCTTTGAGACACTGCACGCCTTGACACCTCATCCTTTTGTTCAGAATTCGCAACCCTACACGATCAACCCTACGAGGAACAACGGCGAAATGAACCAAGAGTGTGCTACAATTGCCGTCAACGGTCGCCATGTCCAGTGCCCCGAAGAAACGATCCTCGGTCCTTCAACGGAGCAACACTTGCCAAGACCCGATTAAGAACAAGCAAGGAGTTTCTCAAGGAACGATCAACCGGAGAAACGCCTCAATCGGTTGTCGGAGAGTCGTGTTAACCACGTCACTCTGGAAGAACCCGAGAAGCACCAAACCTCGTCTTGGGTAAGTTCCTAGTAAATTCAGTACTGCCGATTACTGTTTGATTACGGGCTTCGCATTCGTTTGTTTACGGAGTTTTTAGAACTAAGAATAAATTGGGCGTTGTGCATCTTAAGCATACTTTGCTAGTCCGATTCGCCTAGAAGCGAGCTAAGTTCTAAAGTGGGTTGTTTAGGAGCTAAGTTACTCATAGTTGGAGTTGAGTTTCTAACTAACCTAATCGTTCTGAACACTCAAACCATAGATGTCATTCTTGGCATGGATTGGTTAACCAAGCACAAAGCCGTGCTAGATTGTGGCCAAAGAGCCATTACAATTGAGGATACTAAAGGAAACAAGATAGAATTCCTAGCTACCTCGGTCGCGTAATGGACATCTGCTAGTCAATAGCACGAAGACCGTTGCTTTGGAAGAGCGTGCCCGTTGTCGAAAGTATCGAGATGTGTTTCGGAAGAGTTACAGGGATGCCACCGAATCGTGACATCGAGGTTTGTCATCGATCTAGTGCAGGAACAGCACCAATCTCGAAGAGACCTTATCGGATGCGGTGATGAGCTAGCGAGAGATGAAGAAGCAAATAGAAGAACTTTTGGAGAAAGGCTTTGCGAGGCCTAGTTCATCGCCATCGAGGGCGCCCGGTCTTATTCGTCAAAAAGAAGGATGGAAGCATGAGAATGTGCATCGACTACCGATCTCTCAATGAAGTCACTATCAAGAATAAGTACCCATTGCCCGGATAGATGATCTGTTTGATCGGATGAAAAGTCCGGTGTTCTCAAAGATCGATCTGCGATCGAGTTTACCATCGATTGAAGATTTGTCCCAAGGATGTACCTAAGACCGCTTTCTCCAGCAGTCTGGGATTATGAGTTCTTAGTCATATCCTTTGGTTTGACTAATGCCCTGCCTATTTCATGAACATGATGAATAAGGTATTCATGGAGTATTTGGACAAGTTTGTAGTTGTATTCATTGATGATATTTTGGTCTACTCAAGTCGAGAAGAAGAACATCTTTGAGCATTTGAGATTAATCCTAGAGAAGCTCGAAGAGCATCGAGTTGTATGCTAAGTTTAGCAATTGTGATTTATGGAAAAGGAAGTTGATTTCCTTGGTCATGTGATGACAACCCTTGAGGAGTAGCGATTGACCTGGTAAAGTTAAAGCGGTAATTACATTACAGAACAACCCAAGGCATCACTTTCGGGTTCGCGATTTCTTAGGATTAGTAGAATACTATCGTGCGTTTCATTGAAGGATTCTCATCGATTGCTAAACCTCTTACGCAATTGTTGAAGAAAGAAAAAAGTTTACTGGACCCTAGCTTGTGAAGAAAGTTTTCAAGAATTGAAAAAGCGGTTGACTTCACCCGATCTTGATTTTACGGATATTTGCAAGGATTTTGATATCTATTGTGATGCTTCGTCAAGGATTAGGATGTGTCACGATGCAAGAAGGAAGAGCGTAGCTTATGCATCAAAGGCGATTAAGGCGCATGAAGAGAATTACCCTACCCATGATCGGAATTAGGCTGCGATGAGTGCATGCTTTGAAGATTTGGCGTCATTACCTCATTGGTAATGTTTGTGAGATATATATAGATCATAAAAGTTTGAAATATATTTTCACCCGGTCGAGATCTGAATATGAGGCAGCAGAGAAGATGGCTAGAATTAATAAAGGACTATAATCTTGGAATCCATTACCATCTGGTAAAGCCAATGTAATCTGCAGATGCCTTGAGCATAAGAGTCCTTGCAATGCGATGGAAGTAAAGAGGTTTGTTCGAACTCCAAGAGGAATTCGAAGCTAAAACTAGAAGTGGTATCAGAAGGATTCGTGGCTAATTTGGAAATACGGTCTACTTTGGAGAAGCAGTTCGTGAGGCTCGGCCAAAAGATTCGGAGTTTTGAACATCAAGAAGAAGATGGCGAAGGGAAGTTCAAAGACTTCACCGTAGATGATCGAGGACATCTTGTGGATCAATGGGCGTATTTGCGTGCTGAATCTTGATGGATTGAGGCGGCTAATTTTAAAGGAGGCACATGACTCAAAGTATTCGATTCACCTGGTAGTACTAAGATGTATCGGGATGTTAAGAATAAGTTTTGGTGGCGAATTTGAAGCGAGGACGTCGTAGGGATTCGATGCCTTGTGTGGCGTGTGTCGAGAAAGTCAAAGAGGAACATCAAAGACCGGTGAGTGCTGTTGTAACCTTTGAAGATTCTGAGTGGAAGTGGGAAGAAATCGGAATGGATTTCATTACCGAGTTACCCAAGACTTAATCGGGTTATGATTCGATTTGGGTAATAGTGGACCGTTTGACTAAAGTTGCCCATTTCTTGCGGTCAAAACCATTACTCGAGAGATCGTCTGGCAGAGCGTATATCAAGGATTGCCGGTTTGCATGGTGTGCCCAAGAAGATAGTGTCGGATCGAGGATCTCGGTTCACCTCCGTTTTTGGCGAGTTTGCGTGAAGCCTTAAGGACTCATCTGAATTTGATCACGCATATCATCCCGAACGGATGGGAGGTGAAGAGTTAATCGATATTGGAAGATATGTTGAGGGCACATGTGCTCTAGCTAATGCCACTCATTTGGGATAAGAGTTTTCCATATCGAAATTCTCGTACAACAATAGTTATCAAGCGATCTGCAAATGTTGCGTTTGAAGCTTTGTATGGTCGTGCCTCTGAGAACCCGTTGAATTGGTGAAAGCTGCTGAGCGTCACAGTCTTTGGTCGAGATATTATTCAAGCGAGAAGAACAAGTGTCCATGATCGAGAGAGATTAAAGATAGCTCGATCGAGGCGGAAGAGTTATCTTGATAATCGCCGTAAATCGTGATCTCGATTTCGAGCAGAGGATTTTTTACCTTGATTCGCCCTCAAAGGTGTGAAAAGGTTTCATGCCAAAGGAAGCTTGCCCTCGATATGTTGGTCCGTTCAAGATTTTGGATCGCCGTGGAGAAGTGGCTTATCAATTGGAGCGCCTCGAGTCACTAGCGAGTACATGATGTCTTTCATGTCTCTCAGTTGAAGAAATATCTTCGTGTGCTAGAAGAACAAGCCCGTTGGAGTCAATTGTGAAAGAAGATCTCACCTATAAAGAACAACCGGTCAAGATTACGGATGTCATGAGCGTCGGACTAGAAGCAAAAGCGATTCGATTTTGCAAAGTGCAGTGGAGCAACCACTCAGAAGGTGAAGCCACGTGGGAGCGTGAAGAAGAGTTGAGAGCAGAATTCCCCAGCCTTTCCTCCAGCTAGCCCGAATCTCGGGTCGAGATTCCTTTAAGGGGGGAGGTTTGTAACATCCCAATTTTCTGAGCTTTAAAGATCTTTTGAATAGTTGTAGTGAGAAAATTCACTATTTGGATTTATTTGAATTTAATTCAAAAGCTTAATATTGGACTTTGAGTAACAAAACAATTTAATATGACTAAAGTCAACATGAACAATGGTCAAAACTATTTTATTTGGATTCTATGTGCTTGGATATATTTTCTAGATTTTTCTAGAATTTTTCCAACTTCATTTGCTAATTTCTATTGCCATTTGGAATTTCTGGTATTTTCTAAAATGGAAAAGCAATTAAAATCTCCTAAATAGTGTTGGGCGATTTTCAACTCGGTCGGCCCATTAAGCTCGCCGTTCGGCCCAATCCTCGCCGCGCAGCCGGTTTCATGGGGCTGGGGGCCTCAGCCGCGCGTCGTGCCACCCCACAGTCGGCCGTCGGCGGCTATTTCCACCGCACATGCCGAGCCTTAGCCGCTGTCAGCGAGCCCACCTCGTTCATTTATCGTCTCCGAATCCGTCGGGGAGTTGGTTCGCGCCGCCGCTTCGTGGTTGTGGGCGTCCGTGCCACAGACTCTCGAACGCCGTATAAAGGGACCGAGCCCTCGTCCTCCGCATCCTTTCGCGCCGCCCGAGCCACGGCGCCTAACCCTAGCGCCGTGAGGAGCGAAGATCCCATCTCGCCGCCACAACTCCGGCAAGCAATTCCGTCACACGGAACCTTTGAACCTCGCCGGCCGGGACCTTTGGCATCGCCAGAGCGAGCTTCCTCTGGTGGCCTTCCTTCGCGAACATCGTCGTAGCCCTACTCCGTCGAGCACAAAGCCCGCCGCCGCTTCTACCTCACCGCCGGCCGCCTCGATCGTCCTTGAGTACCAGTGAGCACATCCTCGAGACCCCCGCGTCATCCTCTACCTCCCTGTACCACCCGCCGCCGTCGATTCGCCACCGTTCGCCGGAACCATCGGTTCCCGTGTGCCACCGCCCTTGCCGCTATCCACGTCATCCTCCACCTCAACGCCCTCGCCTCCGTGGCCCGTGCGTGTCAGCCACGTAGGCGCCGCGTCAGCGCCCGCGTCTTGTGAGTGCGCCACGACGGCCGAACCAAATCCAGCCCTCGGTGAACCGGTCCACGGTGCACCCGCCACTTACGATTGGGACCCACATGTCAGTGGGGGCACTATACAACCAACCCTCTGATGACATCAGCAGTGCGCAATATTCCAATTTTTCTATTGAGAAATAATTGGAAATTGATCAATCAATTTTAGGGTTTTCTTTAGATTCAAACTTCCAAAGCCCATAACTTTTGCATCCGAACTCCAAATCAGTCCATTCAAATTTCTAAATTCCTATAAATTCAAGATCTATTTAATGGAGATTTTGATTTATTTTTTGGAGTTGTTTTGCCTCTGTTATTTATTTAGTTTGTTTGTTTGCCGTTAGCGAGTAGATTTCGACACTACGGAAGATTTGAAGAAGAAGAGCACAACAAGACCAAGATCAATTTCTAGACCTATTCCAAGGCAAGTCATGCTTTGACCATGATTGAATCTCAGTTTTTCTAAATGTTATTTTAATTCAAAGTATTGCATTTTATTTCAAGTAATTCTTTAAATACTTTTGGGATTAGCTATTAAAT
Source organism: Phyllostachys edulis (assembly GCA_036346405.1). Lineage (NCBI taxonomy): Eukaryota > Viridiplantae > Streptophyta > Magnoliopsida > Poales > Poaceae > Phyllostachys > Phyllostachys edulis. Next base: position 232,448 of record JAYEVD010000517.1, read on the forward strand.
CCAATCTGTTATGCCTTTCTTGTATAATTGTTATGCCTTGATCCTTTGTCACCCTAGTTGATATCTAGTTGGTAATATTGTAGCACCAACGTGGGTTGGTTAGATGCGAATAGGTTGCTTAGCCATGCCACGAATCATTTATTCATGTAAAGTTGCAATTATCAACTTGACTAAATGACTATGTAACTTTGTAATAATCTGTGTGTACTATGTGTCTTTGTGGCATGTGTTGCACTTAAATCAACCGGGTGGTAAAAGGTTTGGACTGAGGCAAGTGGTGGGAGCTGTGTGACATGGTGGCTATGTGATATGGGAATGTGAATCTGTGTGCCTTAGTTAGAATTGGAAGTCTTGCCTCGGTCATTTAAAGACGAACTTTGTGCGCCATTGAGCTGAGCCCTCACAATGACCACATATGCGGTATGGGGCCAGCCTAGCATAGTAAGATCTGAATTCTTGGTATTGATTACTCAGTAAGTGGGTTAGGCTATGTGAATAGGGTGGAGGTGCGTGCTACCATGTAGTCGCATCATGGAGACGGTTTCCGCTTCCTATCCAACGGTGTGTGTTGTACCATACACTGTGTATGGTTTGGTATGGCGTAAGCACACAGGGAGCATCTATGTTAAGATGAAGTTTCTAAAATGCTTTGTTACGATTAGTGCTTGCAACACTAGTTGTATCTTGTGAGTAAAGTGTACAAACTCTGCGAGTGTAAACAATCTATTGGAATAGCGCGTCATGATCATGGACAATGCTCAAGGATTTCACACGAGGGTAGATCTTTAAAAGCGTGTGGGAAGGGTCTTGTGTGATCTAAATCATATGGCTATGTGAATAATCTGTTTAAGCTGTGTGTGTCTTTGTGAAATCAAAGCTGTTAAATTATTATTGTCTATTTGTTTTACTTGCTTTCAATCTATTATTTGTATTCAGCGCAAATGTTGCATTTGCAAAAAACCATAAAATGCCATTCCCTTGTAATAAACCTGCTTGTATAATTGCATTTACGTGGTGTGACTTGTGAGTGCGGTGTGTACTCACGCTTGCTAAACTAAATCAAGCGAAGAGAGTCTTCCTTCGACATTCGAGAGAGTTTATCGAAGGTGCTGATCGTGGGGTCTTGATCGATCGGTTGCTGTGGTGAATCAATGGGATGTCATTGTCGTTTACTTTTTATTTGCTTTATTTCTCTGTTAGCCTGCATAGCTTAATAATTATACTTCGACCGTAAGGTCAAACTATTATTTATTAATCAAACTATTCGTTTATGTTACTATTAAGCTTGTATGGATCGATATCCATCTTTGTTGATCTTGTGTGCACTAAGCGTGATCTGGACTAGTGCATTAAACACGGAGGATCGAATTGTAATTTTGGGTCCCGACACCACCATACCGCGAGGTCTTTGCAGATTGTGTCCAAGTCGGTAGTCTTCTGCCAGAGTGCCCTTATTCAAGCCGGCGTTCAGTATATGGCCACGGAGGGAGCAGCACCGAGTGAGCGACATTGAGGTGATGGCGTAAGCTACGCCGCCGAAAGCAATGGAACCTCGGCGCAGTGGCGTCGGACACATCCTATGGAAGCTTCCATCGCCTGCAGCCGAACAGCATCGATGATTACTTCCCCACGCTGTCCTCCTCCCGCGCCTCGGCCGCCTCCCTAATCCGGGAGTTGTGTGAGGAGATGGAGGAAAGAAGCAGCAAAAGAAAGGTAAAAAGCGGCAGAGGCAAAATGTTATTTGAACAACCACTCCGGTTTAAGCGGTCAACAATGGCAAATAAAGGCAATGTCAGCTAAATATGCTGGCCTTGAAAGGAGATGTCCTTTTATAATAGCATGTGATATATAAATATTTTGGCAAAATCTATTGGCACGTGTGGCGCGTGGTCAATCAGGTAGAATAGTACCAGCTGGAGAGCGCAGAGGGAGTGAGATGGGATGGCAGGGCCACGGAACATTAATTTGAGGGGACCGAGCTCGGCATGGAGCAGCGGAGGCCAGGCCAGCACGCATTCGATTCTGAGTGGGTCGGTTCACACGAGACAGCCGTTCACACGCGCGCTCAGCGCGCTAGTGACCTAAGACCTCAGTGCGTTGTCCACTGCAAGTCGTCCACGCTCAGCGCGCTAGTGACCTAAGACCTGAGTGCATTATGTATGATATGTATTCCAATTTCCAACTTATTTGGGAGAAGATAGCATATGTTAATATCCTCAACACATAATGGAGTTCAGAATATGTACTTTCATCAAAGCTCGCTAGACCAGCTATGTCACTAACAGTCATGACTCATGACTCCCTCAGATGAACTAACTAAAGCTTTGTAACAACACCCTATATGACTGCAAAGACGGTCATGCATGACGGCATATGTGTCGGTAGAAAGTTAGAAACTGCACTCGCTTCTTGGTCGGTACTCACTAACTCACATGTCTAATTGATGATTTGCTGCTTTTTATCTCACTAATTCTGAACTGCAGAACCAAACGAGTAATTATTTCAACTGAACTGGTTTATCCTTGTGTTTTTTCCTCCCGATCTATTGCGCTTTCTCCAGCTAGATATGCACAAATATAGTGAACTGAGAGATTTGGGAACAACTATTCCTGAGTAGAACATGGACTGAACAATTTAGTCAAGATTATATACAAGCACGTACGTGAATTTTGGTCAGTCAGTCCATTTCTAGAAGTCCATTTGTTTATTATGCTTCTTTAGTTACTGAAAAAATAATATGTGACCAGAAGTCTAGAACCCGCAAAAAATAATATGTAACAATTTACGCGTAACTTATCACGGATTCAATGACCCACGCAACGTCGAAGACCAGTACTAAAAGCTAGCTTTTGGGTCTTACTAATGGTAGTATCAGCTAGCATTATAAAGGTCAAAAGTACATAGAGACAATGCATGCAGGAGATATACAAGTCTGTCTCCTACTGTATGCATATCTTTAGTGCATGACTTGAAAGATGAAACTGACGAGAAAAATCATGAGCATGCCTATACAATTGCAACCTAAACCAAGACGCTCACTGAAGTCCACTTTTTACAAATTAATTTTCAGAGATCACTTTATTAAAATTTTAATGGCTATCTACTTGATATTATCCATGTGTATGGTCTAGACATGCAATATTTTAATTTACTTGTTCTCTTTGTTTCCTAGAGAGTGTTCACCGTCGGCTACTCTCTGAAGTTTACAAATTCGGTCTCCGATTCACGACATTGGTGAGGTCGCCGAGGATAAACTTGTTGATGTCTCCGCTTAGGGCATTGGAGAGTGGCAACATTGAAACAAGGGATGAGGTCTCCATTCCCAGTGACACCATGTTGTACTATACATTTTCCATCACTAACAAGGTCTTCGTCCCTGGCGAGGACTTCATCCGGTGAGATTTACTTCCATGTTCTTTTTACTGTAGTAATTTCTAATGCTGTAACATAAATCTGTAGTTATTAGCGATTTCACTTCAAATAGTGATGCTTCATTGATTTGTCTATATCAAGTTGAAGTAGTTTTTCATGATATAGGCTCTAAACATAAACCACATAAGTTGACATCTATTATATGGAAGGAGGCCGAGCCAATATATCGTTATGGAAAACTTGTAGAAGGAAGGTGCACACATTGCCACCAAACCTTTCGACATCTTAGGATAGGGAACTAGCCAAATTGGTAGACATTTGAAGGTGTGTGAAATGAGAATTAAAATGCATGATATGGTAGATAAAATGCATTCCTCGGCAACTTCACTGAAGGAGTTGTCTTGAAAGATTGGAAATTTGATCCGATGCCTCATGGAGAGAACTTGTGCGAATGGTTATCCTCCACGAGCTGCCCTTTTCTTTAGTGGAGTATGATGGCTTTAGATCTTTTATGGCTAGTTTAAACCTCCTGTTCAAAATGGTTTCTAGAACAACTGCTCAAGCTGATTGTATTACATCTTATAAGGAGCATAGGTTGGTTTTGCAAGATTTTTTGAAGAACTACAATGCTAGACTATCATTGACCGGTGGACATGTGGACCTCAAACCGAATCTAGGATACTTATGCATTACATGTCATTTTATCGACAATTAAAGGAATGTTCAAAAAAGAATCATAAGATTTTGTCTTATAGAGACTCCACACGATGCATTGAACATGTATAATGTAATATTGAAGAGCATTCAGGATTGGCACATTGAGGATAAAATCTTCAGCTTTACATTAGACAATGCATCGGTTAACACTACAATGATCAACTTCTTAAAGAAAATTTACTAGAGAAGTGTCTTCTACATTGCTAAGGTAAATTGTTTCACATTCATTCATGCTTCTCATGTCTTCAATATTATCGTCCAAGATAGTTTAAAGGCAATGGATACTATGATTGATAACATTAAAAATAGTGTTAAGTATGTCAAGAGTTCCCAATCAAGGAAAGAAAAGTTTGAAGAGATCATTGCACAAGTGGGAGTATCGAGAAGCACCCTTCACTTGATGTAGCCACAAGATGGAATTCAACTTTTCTTATGCTTAAGTCGGCGTTGCCTTTCAAAGCGACATTTCATGCCCTAGGAAAGCAAGACTCAAATTACAAATATGCTCCCACATCTTTAGAATGGAAAGGGCTGAAGATGTTGTTAATTTGTTAAGGGTTTTCTACAATGCCACTAAAGTTGTTTCGGGTTCAAAATATCCAACATCCAACCATTACTTCCATGAGGTGTGGTTAGTTAAAAAAACTTGGAACATGAAGGTAAAAGTAGAAACCCTACCATTGTGGCTATGGTGAAAGAAATGCAAGAGAAATTTGACAAATCTTGAAAAAGAGTTAAATCGTGCTTGACAAACCACAGACACGTCATACTTAACCCGAGGTACAAGTATGACTATATAGAGTTTCGCTTGAAGATAGCATTTGGAGATCATCTTTGAAAAATATCTCAATGAGGTTCATGAAGCTATCGAGTTCTTTTGATGAATATCTTTGCTAAAGTGAGAGACTCTCTTGAGCATTCATCACAAGGAGCAAATGGTGATGATGTGGAGGTGAAAATGATCATGTTGCCGATTGGGATCAACATTTAGTTCGAAAAAAAAAGTCAAGCAAGCAATGAGCTTGCGATGATATTTGAAGGAAGAGTTGTTCCCTCACGGAGAAGCCCTTGATATTTTATAGTGGTGGGCGGTACAATCTCCAAAGTATCCCATCCTTTCTTATATGGCACGTGGCGTATTGGTTGTCCTGCTTCCTTTGTTGCATCTGAGTCCGCTTTTTAACGGAGGAAGAGTTATTAATGATTATAGGAGCAGGCTCTCCAGCTGACACCGCCCGAGTCCTTGATTTGTCTTCAAGATTGGCTTAAAGCGATAGTAAGTTCTTTAATTGTTTTTAACCTTGTCGGTTCTTGTACTAAATAATCATACGTAAATATGACTTTCCAATGTTTCACCTCTTCTCACCAAAAGAACACGACAGAGGATGCGGATGATGGCGATTACCGATGAAGTGCATTTGTAACTTAGAATTATTAGGTATGGAACCGTTGTCATTTGTGTTATGATCAATTCTGTGTGTGCCTCCTTTTGGATCATCAATCATTCTCTTTGAATTAGGTTTCTCTGTTCTTACTTTATTGAAGTTATCGATGGTGCCTTCTTTTGTAGATTTTTCTCCAATTTTCTCTTTTCATATCCTTACTTTCTGCTGCTGGTTTCTTTTGATAGATGGCTAATACTCCCTAAATTGACATCTCGACAAAATTCACTTCAGTTCACGCTTGATTGAACTTTTCTTTCTTTGACCCTTCCTTTCTCCTTTAGATTGCAATCCACATCAGATTTGCCTCTCTTCATATGAATGTTTAGAATTTTAGGATTTGCAATGCAGAATTCTGGTTACCATGTAGTACATGTTTTAGTTTGATCAACTCTTTGGAGTTTCAATTAGTTTTGATCGGCCTCTTAGTATTCAGTAACGAACTGATTATTGGACTCCTGTTGTCTTAGTATTCAGTAACGAACTGATTATTGGACTCCTGTTGTATTATGGTGGGAATATGCAGTTTGGTCTGAAAGCATCTTATAGTATCCAACTTGCAAGTCACCTTTTCGATATCTACGGTATTTCATCGACAAAACTTCGTGCGTTTTTCATATTCCACTTTTTCTACGTCAAATACAGCGTTAGAATTTTCTAGAGCAATTAATTTACCTCAGTGTAATTCTAGTTTTACCTAGGTACATAACATTATGCATGCATTACACCCAACGTGTAGCCTTAAATGTGGTTATTTATTGCCAAGACCCTGTCGCAACTATCATCAGATGAGGACGGCCGTTTAGCTGCTCAAGTAGTTGTTAATCTTTTGCATTCCATATTTCCATTCCAGTCTGGCAGAGTATCACAATTGTGTTTTGCACTCCAGTCAAGTAGGAAGCTGCTGCACTGTCGGTCACAAAACAAAATACCATTTGAAATTGTTTTGCATTCTCTTGTGTTGAGCTTGTACAAAATACAACTGTTTTGCATTCCAGTCAAGTAGGAGGTTTGTTTATTGCTTGATTCACTCATCATTCATCAAACATATTTGAGAGGTACTGCTTCATTCACTCTGTTTGATTTTGTAGTTGGGCATTAGTGAGATTTCTTAAGCAATTAATGAGAAAGGTACTATTTATCATTCTTTGCAGATTATTTAGTGTGTGAGTGTGTCTCAAATGGAGATTTGGCATGAGCCTGCTTGGATGTGCTTGATCAATGGATCAGATGACTATGAGCTGCAGAAGGATGTTCATGACTGCAACTAAGCACTTCAAGTCTTCAAGTGCTTATGTATTTTTGTTTTGTTTTAGGAAGCACATGCAACACTTACTCATGTCAAATGGTGCTGATGACTGTGATACTTGGCATAAAATCCTTTTTGTGACAAGTAACATCTTTGTCTGGGTTCTTTTGATATAGATGCCTCACCTAGCAGCTGTCTGCATGCTTCTAGCTTCTATCTGCTGGCTTCTCTCTAATCTGATAGGATTAGGATCGAGTAGATGCAGTATTTTTCTTGTGCATGCATGCATCATGTAAAGCTTTGAGCTAGCGGCTGCTAAAAATGTTGCGTACTTGTCGGCCTGCCGCATCTGCCCGCGAAATGTTCGGTTAGATGCGGACTAGCCGCAACTTGTCTCATTGCACCGTTAATAACCGCCGTAAATATTGAAAGCCACGTAAAGATCCAACTGTCAGTCCTCCCGTGCGCCCATCGACTGCAGTCAGTCGCCTCCTCAGTCCTCCCGCGTGCTCATCGCCCACCTCGTCCTTGCCCATTGCCCGTTGCAGTTTTGCTCGTCAGCGCGTAGTGACCTAAGACCTCAGTGCATTGTCCACTGCAAGTCGTCCACGCTCAGCGCGCTAGTGACCTTAAGACCTCAGTGCGTTGTCCACTCCAAGTCGTCCACGAAATGCCGAGTCGCGCGACCCATCGCCTGCAGTCAGTCGCCTCCTCAGTCCTCCCGCGTGCCCATCGCCTGCAGTCAGTCGCCTCCTCAGTCCTCCCGCGTGCTCATCGCCCACCTCGTCCTTGCCCATTGCCCGTTGCAGTTTTGCTCGTCAGCGCGTAGTGACCTAAGACCTCATTGCATTGTCCACTGCAAGTCGAGGCGTCCACGAAATGCCGAGTTGCCGGAGTACTGCTCTCCACCTCCACTAGAAACCGCCGGTTGCCACAGCGATTTGGTTGAGCCCGTTGTCGATCGCTAGCCTAAACGGAAAACGTTTGTGGCCAGCTTTCGATTCACGAGGAAGCCACATTCTCAGCCATGTACGGCAACCGCCAAAATCTCAACGCACATACAGAGTTCCGTTTTTCTAGAAAGATCATCTAATTTACATTGGCGTTTTTGAGTCGGCCAGGACCGGGTTGCTTTCTTGTGTTGAGCCACTTCTCGTCCCTTTAGAGTTTAGTCCACCCCTTTGAGCAAAGTTCCATTTCATACTTGATAGAGCATAGGCCAGCCTTTCCTGGGCCTTCTGCAGCCCACAAACTCATTCCTACGACTGCAGCCAACAAACTCATTCCTACGACCAGCCCAAACATCAAGTACTGGCATGATTGATTGCAGCGTTGTTTTTCAAAGTTGAGAAGACCGAAGTGCCATATATTCGTTTTTTAAGGCAAGTGAAGTAGATGTGTCACCGTACCAATGATTTTAGGAACAATCTTGTATCGGCATACTCATCACTCTACTGCTATCGTGTACCGAGCCTACGCTGGTGCACATTAACACCACGTTCTTACTTTGTTTTTTGCGAAGCCAAAATCTTACTTTTCATAATTTTTGTGATTTATCTATGTTACAACAATAGGATTCTACCAATGAGCAGGTGATTCGATCAAAGACAAATGAAAATCTATTCCCTCCTTTTCCTTTTCAAATAGAGAACATTCTTTTTTCACTAAACAGAGGAGAGGTAGCACCCAACCCGTCTCACCCAATGGTTTTCGAATTTCTCATTATTTTTTTTGGGTGTTGGTTTTTGGAAAAAATTGGCTGAAGAACAGCGATTGGTTCCTCGGCCTGGACAGCTGGGCTAGGCTACTAGGCTTTTGTGCTGCCCTCTTGGCACTGGCGGGTGAAATGCTGGTTGGTCTTAGCCTACTACACTGCTTCTTTGTTACTTGTGATCTTTGCTTCTCTGCGGCGCATTGTAGGCCCACCTATACGCTTTCCTGGCACATTACTGTGATCTTGCTTCTACCTGCGCATTGTAGGTCCAACCCATCCCACATGACCACACTAGGGTTGTGCATGTTACCACCGAACCGAAAAAACCAATTTGTTTCGTCAACTCTGCTGGTAGTGCGGTTTTGAATTTCTCATTATTTTTGGAAAAATTTAGAATTTGCCACTACTAAGGAGTGATATCTAGGATTTGCCACTCCATGTGAGGATGACATGTGGGTCGGGACCCACATGTCATCCTCACATGAGTCAAATCTAAATTCCATGAAAGTACAATGGCAAATCCTTGAATCTCCTTATTTTTTTTGGGTATTCGGCTTTTTGGGAAAAATTGGTTGAAAACCAAAGAAATGATTGGTTCTGGTCTCGGACAGTGGTGGGCTAGGCTACTAGGCTTTGTGCTTGCCCTCTTGGCTCAGGCGGGTGGAAGCTGGGTTGGGCTGCTAGCCTCTTGCTGCTCTTCCTTCATTACTAGCTGATCTGCTTCTACCGTAGATCGTAGATGGGCGCCTGCTATTACTGCGATCTTTGCTGCTAGGCTAGATGGTAGCCAACGCATAGCGCATGGTGCATTGGTTTTGTATCTTGCAATTTGTCGTACTACCTCTGAGTCTTGACCACAACTCCGCAAGTCCCGACTCGCGTATCGTTCTCAATTCGCGTTAACTTTGGTAAATTTGTTATTTCGATACATGCACGAAATAAATTGGTATTTACCGATACTAAATCGTATTTTTAAAAATATCGTCTTTACTGAACCGTATGAACCGAAAATACTAAGCGAACATTGCTAGCACCCTAGCCACACCTCTGAGCCGGTGCATATCTGAGCTTGCCCCTACCTCCGGTGAGAGGAGAGGAGTTGGCACAGAGGCATACTTAGAACAGATGAAAATGGGTCTAAAAAAAGAACGGGGAAAATGTGAATCGCTCAAAGATTCCGGGTCTTTTATTATAGGGTTTAAGGTAGTCAACCACGTAGTATACCATAAGGTTTTCTATGTATTCTTATCTGGATTATTTGTAGAGTAGTGCTTTCGATGGCTGACCGACACGGCAATAGAGGAGGAGGTGTCAAGTTGGCGGTTGGTGGTAGGAGGAGGAGGCCCTGCGGTGTCGAGCCTGGCGACAAGCGCATAGAAGGCCGGGCGGCGGCTGGATGTGGGGAGGCCGGGTGGCGAGTGCGGTGGCGGCGAGGAGGCGGAGGCGGAGGCGACACGAGGAGGTCGATCGATGGCGATGGCGATGAAGAGGGCGGTGAAGCGGTGATCTGGTGAGGTGTCCGATGTTCACGACTTAGGATCTGAGATACTTAAATAACCACACGAATTTGTGAAGTCAATCGATGCCAATGCAACGACTTCTGACGAAGAACTCGCTGAACCACACACTTGAGCGATTCCACTTTGCCACGAACAAGTGGAGATGATCTTCTTGCAACCAACCCAAGAGCAAGCAAGAAAATCATCAAAGGGATTGCACAATTCAAGGGGTAGCAATCAGCTAGCAAGGACCACTAGAACATGAAAAGTGCAATCTGTTTTTTTCATGAATTTTTGTGGCGCTTCTGTCACGGCACCCCTCCTAGGGTATTAAGGATGTGTGGAACACTCCCCCACATATGGGCTAAGACTAAACTAACTCTATTTGGCTCAAGTGACTAAATTGGCTTCTAAGCCCAATCTGAAACTAAATTATTTTAAAACATGGAAAAATAGTTCAAAAATATATACATGACTCATTTAGGACCTCTCAAGTCATATAGTATGCAAGTTAATCAATTAAATCCATGCGAACTCTTCAACCGAGGCTAGAATGCTCAATTCAGCCTTTTAAACTCTTTCATTCAAATTGAGTAGCTAGACTTGGATTCCTTCAATTTCAGCTGCATAAGCTTGTCTTGGTCTTCCATTGGATGTGGGAGAGGTGGAGGGCTTAGGTGTAGGAGTGAAAGCGGATCGGATCTGAGACGGATAATGGCTCGCCATATTTGTTTTCTTTCTTTTTTTTCGGATCGGATACAAATAGTATTGAATATGAATCGAAACGAATACAGTCACGGATATTTTTGGAACATAAAACCCCTTAAATTGTATGTTAGAAATTTGTGAAAACATATAACTAGTTTATTTGATGCAAACATCCATGAATTGTTTATATTTTCATCAACAACACATAAATGCATAACATTGGCACTAGCAAACTATATTAATTAGTGGAGGGAATACATAAGATATCAATGAGGCATGCATATTCTATGAACTACAAAGATAATCTGAATGCAACTTGTTGTTTTTGTTCTCTCTTGGTAATTATGGACATGATTATATTTCACATTATTAGCTCTTTACAGCAGAAGCATATTGCATGGACAGCAGAACTCTGCCAACAGCAGAAGTTTGGATTTGATTCAAACAAACATTCAAGTGCAATGTCCATTAGTTTGTCTCGACTGGATTTACAAACATTCACATTATTAGCTTGTCCCAAACATCCTGTAAAGGCACTCTGACAAACATTCGACATGATTTACATTTAGTTTGTCCCAAACAGTTTGTCTCCACAGGATTTACATTTAGTTTGGATTTGATTCAAACAATTTAAATTGCACTCTGACTCCATTGATAAGCATTCCAGTCCAAGTCTCCAGGCTTCAGGCTTCAAGCATTCGATTCAAACAAAAAAAAGAACATTTAATCCATGCTTTGTCACCAACAAGAATTGCAAAATGCAATTGGTCATACACTCATACTGCCTTAAGGCTTCACTAACAGGAATTGCAATTGGTGATACACTCATACTGCCTCAGTTGTGGAAGAAATCTGCTGTGGAAATTAAGGAACTACTGAAAGTGCCAATGGAGCTTGTTTAGTTAGCTGAAAAATTGCATCTTAGCTGATGAAAAGATTAACATGTTTCACCTTCCTCTTTCTCAAGAAGCTTACTTTGGATTTCACATCTTTCAGACGATTTTGATGCTAAATGATAATGAGGGCAATCGTAACTGGATCTATACATATAATCTGGAACCTGTTGTGTCCTTAAGCAAAAAAAATTCCTTTTTGCTCATTCTGAATTCCTGTCTTCAAAGTTCAAACCACAAGTGTCATGGACCGGGCTACTGTTCATGCATGAACAGTACATATGGTACTGTAGCACCACACACTATTCATGCTAGGGCCTATGGGTGCATTAGCAGTTAGGAAATAGAGATAGAATAGCTAGTTTCCTTATTAGTTGGGTTTACTTCCTTAAAGATGTATTCCATCTAATAGAGATAAGTTTTCATAGAAATAGAGATTGTTTCTTAGAGGTCAAGTTGGGTCGGTCACTATAAAGGGATAGCATGTATCCATTATTAATGAAGCAAGAAGAATTAATCTAGTCTCCCTCTCAAGGTTTTATCATCTCAGTCTATAGTCTAATCTCTCATCCCATAAAGCCGGCCTGCGTCGGCCTTCTTCTGGTGGTGTTTACCCCTATGATCTAAGGATCATTACAACAAGTCTATTGAGAAGGATGAATTATCACTTGTCAGATTATTGTTACTGTTCCTTTGTGCACAACAGGTTGAGGAAACTATTCAGCACCTCTTCGACTGCCCTTCCCCATTTCCTGTAGGAGAACAGGAGAACTACAGGTATTAGCTGGAACCACAACACCATACCGGAAAGGCAATCTATTAGTGCTGAATCAATCTCTGAAGCTCAAATTTCTCATGGAAATTGTTATGGTAACTTGCTGGCATATATTTGGATTTTGGAAAATTCGTAATAACAGGATCTTCAGTTGAGTCTTGGCACAGGTGTCAACATGGAAGTCGAATTTCTTACAGACCTAGCTAGTTCGTAGTCTCTTTCACACGCCAGAAAACCAAAAGAAAAAACAGTTTCTACTTAGCCCTTACTCAGGCTGGAGCTTCATTAGAAGAAGGGAACGCCTGCAGAGCATACACTGAATCGCCGACCTTGATTAGATATATTTTGTCCTCCTTAGAAGCATATTTGTTAGTTGATTTTATCATTTGTTATTCTGGTTTTGATTTTCATACCTGTGTATGCTGCGGGAAACATGTTTTACATATTCAAATATGTGTTTACGTCTTGCAGAATTTGAATATGATTATGCTAACATAGGGAGGAAATTGCTATTTAATATGAATGATATATAATTGTTTATTTTTTAGGGTACTTGTAGGTCTTGTCCATTGCCTAGTGTTGCTTCTTTGTCGCACTGTCTCAATGTGGTTCTGTCACCATATACCTCGTCTCGCTACCATGTTCACTTCTGTAAATATTTAATATCTAGTGATCACTGCAATGCTATTGCTTACTTTTGTACTTTTATGAACAGAGTATTCAGAAACTGCAAAGGACAAGTCTTAGATGAAGTTTAATGTGAAGAAAAACTCAAGGATACAGATCAAAAGATTAAAAGGCAAAGGTAAGTTATTATGTTTTTCAACTGACTTAACACGTCAAACATCAATGTGTTGCCTCTATTTTCTTTGAATTGATCAAGCAGTTTACTTCTACTCTGCGTTTGTCCCGTTGGAATATATCATTCAAGCTTTGTCTATCCACTCTGTAAGTAGAAAAGAAAGCCAAAAATTCTATTCTACTTTTGTATTCTTCGGGGTGTAAGGTTATGGTTGTCCATTTATTCTACATATGCTTATGGTTATGTAATGCATCCATATTTTTCAAAATTTTATTTAATCCAAGTCCAGAGATGGCATCATGGCCACACAGTATTTTTTATGTGTGCTATGATTTTGTGAAGTCATGATCTGAAAGCAAATATGTGTGACTTTGGACAATGTTTTCTCAGTTTGTTGCATTGATATTGTTTTTTTTTCTACTGGAATGCATTGGTGGAGAAGCAAAGAATCAAGAAAACACTAGAGATTTGTGTTCAGAGAATGCATTGCTTTTTATAATTTTGAAAGGGTGGCTACAAGAAGTAGACATAACAAGTCACTTGCATTAGTGAGTCATATGAGAGAATAGCTTAGATTTTGGAGATATATTTTTTGTTGCCTTGTTTTTACGTATGATCTAATGTATCTCTCTTTTAAAGTCCAGTCCAATGCTCTTGATTGTTGATTTGTTTTGGACATTGATTTGTGCTGGAAGCTTCATTGATTATTTGTGCTGGAAGCTTCACAACACAAAGACGAGAAGACGACCGAAGGTAATTTACTGTAACAAATTAGATATAGCCCGTCAGCAAATTGTAGCACTGTATAGCCCACCACATATCCCAAAAGCTGCAGCAAAGTACGCCCTAAAAATATGGCTAATAATACAACACAAAATGCCACGTGAAAACAGCATAGCATACTTCAAACCTAGTTAAGGCCCGAATCAGGTTAACGGGTCGAAATTGCCAATGTCCAAATTGTTGCATTGTTCCTACCTTGTTAAATTTATATCCTCAATGTTGTCACCATTAGTAAAGCTATCCATTGACTATTTGTGGAATTTTAGATGGAAAGAGTTAGTTGATGCTTAGCCATGCATATCGATATTAGTTGAGCTAGGTTGGAATTTGGTCAAAATGTTCAAAATGGGAAATACTTGTAAAATGGTCCAGAGGTGCCTGATACCTTTTTTATTTTGGCTAGCAAATAAAATTGAAAACTTGTTTTAGACTTGGACGGATGTGAGTAGGGGCTGAATGCGGTTACAGCGAGTGTTGATCGATAGTTGTGTCGTCCGGGTCACCAGGACCGAATCTATGGTGTAGTTAGACCAAAGATTTCGTGCAAACCACACATGCCCCATATGGGGATGCCCTAGCATAATAAGTTAATGCGTTCTAGCAATTAAACCGCAATTAGTAGATGAAAGGAGAATCCCTAGGCTAGTGCGGGCATGGCAGTTATGTCCATGTTGAAGGAGCATTGGGAGGATCGCAAGGCTTACCGACACAACGCGTTGAGTCCTTAGGATTTTGGAGAGCTCTCCATATCTTAAGAAGGTATCTTTGGACGGTTTGTTGTTAGGGCAGGTGATGTAAAAGCTTTATCATGAACTCTCACTTTCGGGTGCGAATGGTATCGTGTGGCATGTTTGACATGATGGGATGTCTGGGTCGGTATGGTGGAGATGTACAACCTCTGAGTGTAAATATATTGAATAGTTGTACCCCAGTCATAGGCGACTTGGTGAATCCTCCACCTTAATTAGTAGTTTTAAGTTTTGCAAAATGGGGTTAGGTAGCGTATGGATAGGGATTCCATCGTGGGTTGTTCGACAAAAGGATTTTGCCACCATTCTAATATTTATGACAGCAAGGCACTTTCTTAAATTATGCTACTTATGCTTTACTATTAATTGTTTATCAATATCAAATGCTTTCCTACTTAGCGAATTGCAATCTATTACTCTCTATTGTAAATAAAGGCTATTGTGCAAGTTAACTTAGATTAGACAGCCACCATTATTCAGCTTGCATGATTATTAAAATTGCTATAAAGTCTTGCATAGTACAATCTTGTACTCACAATTGCTTGTTGACCAATTCAGAGGATGCCGATGAGGACACGTTGTATGGTTACTTTTCGCGCGGGTTTCATGATGTGGCACTGATTTCTAAGGTTTAACTCGATCAGTTGCTTGTGGCTGAGTAGTCATACTAGCTGGTTTTGATGTCTCTTTATCCTTATTTCCACTACAAACTTTATGTCATGTGAACTATTTTGCGATCGACTATTTTGTTTTAAACTAGTCGGTATATGACCTAATTTCAGTTGTTTAATTATATCATACTACTATGTCTTATTTATTGTGTATGGATATGATATGAATGTTGTTATATGTGTGTGTGCTAGCCATTGATAATGGAACTATACGGTGATCTATAGGATTAAATTAACTTTCCTGGTCCGACAAGTATATGAGGATTTTCTACTTTTTAAAATAAAAATAGCCCAATACTCCATCGATATGTATCGGTGTAGTAGCGGATCGATTATCGATACGATGCATGTTCCTGACTTAGAGAAGTATCGGTGCTTCCTAGCTGCGCATACTCCTCTGGCAGCCGCAGTGCCTCGTGCGGCGCCGTTGCCACAGCGCGCGCACTTCATCGTCAGGCGATCGCCGCAGTGTCCAAAGAGTTAGGGGACAGGGCGGGCGGTCAACGCTGACACGTACCTGTGAGCTCGGCTCCGGTTTTGTGCTGGAATTGATACGCTCCCTTGGCAATTTCCTTGTACAGCTTGTTGTAGTAATAAATGGCTCATGTGCATAGCACGATTAGAACGAAATACTACTCTAAAGTTAGACACTGACCCACGCGCTCGCACAATATTGCAAAATGGTTGCAATCTAAAATGTGACAATGTCATTTCAAATTTTGGGTATAGATTGAGATGAGCGATCCTAAAATCTATGAATTTGTGTACATTGGGGTTATGATAATGCTAAATTGATTAGAGGCTATCTGAGTTTCTCCTTTATGGAAGAGTTTCGTGGCCAATTGAGTTCTGCATTTCTCTTGGCATACTGCGAGTGTAGGATTTTGTGAATGAACGATGTCAACTATGTCATTTGTAATTGTTACGTAATGACATCCAATTGAAGAGTTTTATCTTTGGCCTGATTTTGTCTTGCCTACTACCTCTCTGTTCCAACTTTCAAGTCATTATTCATGTTATTGCTAATGCTATGTGAAAAATGCATCAATATATAGTGCTAACTTGACAAGTGTGAGACCCGGCGTTTATTAGGCTCATAATACTTAGTCATCCAATTGACCCTAGTATTATCAACCAAATAAACTCGGTCTCGAGAGATATACTTCCCGAAATGGTATACATACCTCACAAGGGCTATGACCTCACGTGGGTGGGATGACTGGTTGAGTATGTTGAGGAGGAGGGCTGTTGGATTTGATCCAACGGCTCGACCTCAACAAGTGGGATGACCTCGCTGCGATGGTTTACAGCTCGAGGAGGTCTTTGAGGTTTAACACACGAGGAGGTCATGACCATGGATCAGCGATCCAACGGCAATGACCTCATGAGGTGGGAGGTCCTTGCGGTGTTGACATGGGAGGAGGTCATGGTGTTGGATGTAAATCCAGCAGGCTGCATTTGATCAAAGTGGAGATGAGGTCTGAAGTGCGGACATGGTTGGGCTGGACCAGCTTTGAATATGGCTAGCCAGGAGCAGATGTAGGCTTTTAAAATTTAGTTTTAACAGTGAAACTTAGCAATTATTTGAGATAGCAAATGAACTCCAAATTTGATGAAATTTTAACTGGAGCTTGACAATGAGATCAACCTTGCATAAAATTTCAGAGGTTATTATGCAATGCATTTTCTCAGGAAATTCATGAAGGTTGTTTAAAGGATTGTTTTGCCTCCAAAATTATCAATAAGTGTTATAACTCATGATATTTTTAGAGGGGTCCCATATCAGTTTTGGGACCAAGGAAAATATATTCAAATGTTTGACACAAGATTTAAGATAATTGGAAAATGAGTTTGATTTTTGGTCAACAAGAGCTTTGTGTTTTGGATTACCCAACTCTTGGACAAGAATTTACATAATATTTTAGGGTTTTTCAAGATGTGAGAAAAAGTTTTAATTTCTACACATATAATTATACTTGATTAACCCTAATTATACATTTGGGATGTTACAAAATCTCTCCCCTTACGAAATCGTCCAGAGATTTGGCTCACTTCGATGAAAGATGGATAGTCCGCCTTGAGCGATCTTCTCTTTCCCAAGTAGCCTCATCCTCGAATGGTTTGACCACTTGAACTTTAAGGAACTTGATGGTCTTATTCCTTGTCCTTCGTTCAGACTCGCCGATGCGAGCGAGGTGCTTTCATGATAGGTCAAATCTTCCTAGTCGAGGTTTTCAACGAGCTTCTCGTTGGAACACGGAGGCACTTCTTAGTGGGACACATGGAAAACATCATGTACCCCTCAAGTGCAGCTAACTCCAACTTAGGCAACAGCTCCCTTCTTCTCGATAGCGCGGTAGGGACGACGCATCGAGAGCCAACTGCCCTTGGCGGCGTTGATGGCCCTTCAAAGGAGAGACTTTGAGATAAACAAAGTCATTAGGCTCAACGTAACTCACGTCGGCGGCGATCCGCATAGCTCTTTTGCACAGATTGGTATTAACGCAACTCTGAATAAAATGGACTTGGCGCTCGGCCTCATGGATTGAGTCCGGGCCAAGGAGTCTCTCGGTCTCACGGCAGTTCAACGAGGTCCTTTCTCCGTATAAGGCCTCAAATGGTGCCATGCCGGGGCTTTGAAATTTGTTGTTATAAAACTTCGTGAATGGCAAGCATTTCTCCCAATGCTTCCCATAGGAAAGGACACAAGCACGGCATGTCTTCCAAAACTTGGTTGACCCTCTCGGTCGACCATCGGTTTGGGATGATATGCCGTGCTAAGAAACCGGTTCCCATGGCCTCTTGCAAACTATGCCAAGAGAGGTGAAAAAGAACACGATCCGAGGCGATCGTCTTGGGCACACCGTGCAAGCACCGCGTCGAGACATAGAATTGGCCAATTGACCAAAGAGATCTTAGCATACGGGCAAAGAAGTCAGACTTTAGTCAACCGATCAATGACAACCCAAATGGAATCTTTCCCTTTGGGGTTCGGGAATGACGGTGATAAAGTCCATGACGGAATCCACTTCCATTAGGCACGAGGCAAAGCTGAAGCAATCTGCTGGACGATGCTCGGCCTTGACACGGACGACATCGTCGCACTCGACATGAACCGCAATCTCCCTCTTCATTCGGGTCCACCAAAATCTCTAGCGGAGACCTTGATACATCTTTGTGGCCCGGGATGAATGGATAAAGCGAATCATGGGCCGGATTAAATTCCAATTCCATGTCCTTTGGAACCACAAAGGCGTTGCGAACCTCACGGCCATGCTCATCCTCGGAGAAGCACTTAGTCGTTCCGTTCTTGACATTTGCCTTAATGGCTCACTCCAACATCCATTGTTTGGGCGGACTTGATCCGATCCACCAAGGTTGGTTGCACAACCATGGCGGCGAGATCCATGCTCAACTATCTCCAAGTTGAGGCATTTGGAATGCCTCGAGAAGAGAGGCGAATGCTCCTTGAGCACTAAGGCATTACAATGCGCTGCGACTAAGCGCATCGGCAACAACATTAGCCTTGCGGATGGTAGTGTATACCCATGTCATAATCCTTGATCAACTCCAACCATCTCCTTTGCACGAGGTTCGGGTCAGGTGGGTGAACAGTACTTGAGGCTTTTGTGATCGAATACACTTCTAGCGATTCTGGATGAGGTAATGTCGCCAATCTTAAGTGCATGAATCACGGCACCAACTCCAAATCATGAGTAGGGTAGTTGAGTTCATGAGGTCTCAATTGCCTTGATGCATAGGCCACTACCTTGCCTTCTTGCATAAGGACACAACCGAGGCCTCGGCGAGAAGCATCATAAAAGATATCGAAGCCTCGATGGATCGGGAAGAACAAACGGAGGCGGTGGTCAACGCTTTTTGAGTATTTGAAACTTTCCTCACACTCAGCGGACCACACGAACTTCTTGTCCTTCTTGAGCAACTCGATCATCGGCCGCGATCTTGAAGAAGTTCTCGATAAAGCGGCGATAATATCCCGCTAAGCGAAAACTCGCTATCGGTGACGGCGGAGTTGACTCCATGAAAGAACATCGCTGACCTTGCTAGGATCAGCGGCTCGCCTCCGCTGAAAGAATATGGCCTAAGAAGGCCACTTA
>JAYEVD010000577.1:0-91430 GCA_036346405.1 Phyllostachys edulis
TGGTTATGTGATACATGTCCATAAAGTGTTGTCTTGTGATAGTTTTCACTACTACAAAAAGGCTATCTTGGGCGCCTCATCACAGACGGTTTTCTAAAACCGTCAGTGTTAATAGTAATCACAGACGGTTTTACCAGCACGACCGTCTCTATTACTGGATATGCTAAGAACCATCTGTGATGAGCTAATATCATAGATGGTTCATATCTTGAACCGTCTGTGATAAGTATCTCATCACAGACGGTTTGTATTAAAAAACCGTCTGTGATAAGTATCTTATGATTTTACTTGACTCTATGGTTTTACTAAAACATGGATACACACAGAAATTCCTAGGCGTCCAAGTCATGGTAAAATCACAGAATTTAGGTTGGCGTCCAAGTCATGGTAAAATCACAGAGTTAGGCATTTCTGTATGCGTCCAAGTCATGGTAAAATCAGGGAGTAATTAAGGAATATAGGTAGGCATCCAAGTCATGGTAAAATCACAAAGTCACAGACGGTTTTTAATATGAACCGTCTATGATATTAGCTCATCACAGACAAATATCACAGATGGTTTGTATTAAAAACCGTCTATGACAACACTGCCCAATCAGAGCTCATACATGTCATCAATCTGCGGCATCTTCCCCACGATCCCCATCTCGCTCATTCATTCCCTCAATATCGAATGGTAGGCACTACCCTCCTAACATCCCTCCGCCTCCCACCCTCCGCCCTTCTTCTTCCTCCCCTCCCCCCTCCCATCTCATCCCGCCTCTTCTCCCCTACCATCGACCATCCAGGAGCCTGCAGCGAGCTCCCATCCCGCCTCTCATCCCATCCCATGGCTTGCTGTGAACTCGGTGTAGAGGCCGGCCTCCGCTCCCGAGCCCGTGCAGGCGTGTCTCCATCTAGGGCCGACCTCGCGCATCTAGATTGGCGCCCTAAGAACACAGTGAGCTCATTCCTCTCATTAATCTCTCCATTCCCTTTCTCCTTGATTTGATTTCTTTTCTATTGTTCCTAGGGTTTGGGCGTGTTAGTTCCGTGCTTCGGTCTTCAGTCGGCCTCTAGCGGGGAGAGGTGGTGGTTCGGGTAGAGTGAGGAGGCCGGTAGGAGGTGGCGTTGTGGAACACAATGCACACCATGCCGGTGGCATTAGTGCTGCCCGATGGTGAGGGCGCCGTGGTGCGG
The DNA here is from genome assembly GCA_036346405.1 of Phyllostachys edulis. Taxonomy (NCBI): domain Eukaryota; kingdom Viridiplantae; phylum Streptophyta; class Magnoliopsida; order Poales; family Poaceae; genus Phyllostachys; species Phyllostachys edulis. Next base: position 1,180 of record JAYEVD010000577.1, read on the forward strand.
CCGCACCATTTTTTTTTGCATATATACTTCACATATGGTTCATAGCAAAAACCGTCTATGATAGTCGACCATCATAGGCGTTTTTTATTCTGAACAAATCTATGATAATTGACTATCAAAGACGGTTCTGAGTTACGAACCGTCTGTGATAACCTCAGGTTATTACTGACCCATAAAGACAAACGGTTCAGGAAACCGTCTGTGGTAACATTTCCGAACCGTTTGTGATGACCTTTTCTGCAGTAGTGTTTGCTAATCGTAGTGTAGTTTTGCAAAATTTACTCTGTATTTATTGTTACCTTGATGAATATAACTCTATTTTCATATATAAATGTATGCATTGTAGCACCTAGATACAATTGAATATATTTAGATATTGTAGCACCTAGGAACACAATTGCGGGATTTTAGCTAGAGATCTAATGCAAGTGCTAAAGATGACTTTGGATGCAAAGAGATATAGCAAAAAGATGTGCATAGTGCCTCAGATGTATTAGACTAGCGGTATGTAACAATGAGAGACAGATGAAGCTACAATGTGTGTGTACACACTGGTCATAGCGCGCATATCACACGGTGATGCCCAATATCAATATGCACGCACACATCTTATGTTTAGATAATAGATCTCGTCCGACTCCAACAATGCAAGGCCAAAGATGAATATGGTGCATCATTTCTTGGTTGTCGCGCCAATCAAGTGAAGATAATTAAGGAATCTCTTAGAGCATCTCCAATATTGTATTTATTGTAGTCAATTAGCTATATCCGTCAACAAAATCCTCGTGTAGGAGAGAGGGGAGAAGAGAGCACATATCGTCTCTTCCTAAAAGAGGCGTCGTGCCACCTTGAAACAAGACATGATACATTAATCTACTCTAGTTGACATGTAGGCCCGTTTTATAGGAAAATTATAAAATATAAATGTTAAAGAGTATGTTAAAGACTATCTATTAGAGATGTTGTCTCTAAAGATGGTGTAGCATATGTTAGAATAAGATTATCTCTAACTATTAGAATGCCCATAGATGTTCATGCATGTCAAAGATGTCCACAAGACTAGGCGATTGCACATCATGCCGAGGACTACTCTACAAGAATTTATGACCAAAAAAGGAGTAAATGAGGAATAATACCCCAAATCAATGTGCACTGTATATAATCCATTGTCATATAGAAAAATCTCAATAAAAACACGTTTGATCATAATTCTTGGCGAGGATATAATAATCCTCATTTTATCTTTTAACTATAATTCTTATTATAGGTAAATATGGCGTCATATGGTCCTGAGTATACCCCTTAATGTTATAAGGAAGAGCCTCTTTGGGTGGTCGTAAGTTCTTCTCGACCACCCCCATAATCGTAAGTTATGCTCGACTACCCTAATAGTCGTAAGTCTTGCTACGACTACCTCATAGTCGTAAGTTCTTCTCGACTAGGTCAGCTCGACCACCTTATGATCAATTAAACCTCTGACGGACAAGTGGGCCCAATTGATTAAGGGATTCAAGCGATCATCATCTGTTGTTACTCTGCGAAGTAATAGCACGTAATGCTCCATTATCTACGGTATATTCTGTTAGGCGGCGTGGAGGATTAATCGCGGTGATTACTACCAGCGTCGTCCGTTATAGGATGTGATGGCGTCGCTTCACTGGGCTATGCGCTCCTTCACGTACTATATAAAAGCGGCAATCGAGAGAAGAAAGGGGATCAATCGGGCCATCGAGGAATACCGATACTATCTGTAATAGTCTTAGTTTTCCTCGATTGTTGAGAATACACTCAATACCATACACACACGGGGAGTAGGGTTGTTATTCTCTCCGGAGAAGGCTGAACACGTATAAAAATCCCGTGTCAATCTCTCTGCGTGATTCCATTCTAGAGACCCCGAATCAAACAATCTTTCGTAAGTTCGGTTCTAAAACACCGATAGTTAGGCGCCCGGCCGTGGGGATCTTCGGTAATCTCTTGTCAACATTCTCTCTGTTTTCCAAATCTCATGCACTCATGGCGGAGAATGGAGCGAGAAGCTGGTTCGACTTGGCGGATTACTGAGCGTCGACATGGATGCGGTTTGATTCTGAGCAGTGATGACTCATCCGATAATCTTGTTGCCTCGGTGATCTTCCCACAGATCCGAGGAGGCAGTGCGTGGTGGAGTTGAGGAGGATCCTTATCCCTAGCACAAGAAGTCAGAGAGGATCTACCCTCTCAAAGGACAAGGTCAATCGACCGAGGACCACACCAGTGGACTCACAACACAACGAGTTTTTCCTCGAAGTGTCCGAATCCCCAGGCGGTCCGACTTGGTAAGGCAAGCTCTGGAATCCACAATTAGGGACTTCACTGACATCTGGTGATCATCTCTCTCGGATGACATCGAGGCAGTGGGATCAAGCATGCTTTCACTGCAAATTCGACCATCTCTCCATGATCACATCTGCCAAGCGGAGAGCAGTTATAACCGGACTTCCCTACGGAGGATTACTCCAAATCACGGATGGTGTCTCTCGGCGAATCCTCAAGCGGGGAGGCCTCGAGTGCAAGTGAGAATCATCAGCAGGAGGTCTTAGTCCTTCCCTCGGATCAAGGTCACTCTCCTAGAGGCCAGTGGAGACTCTCCCGAAGATCACACACTACACCCCTCGTGGCAATGGCAAGGACACCACCTTTGGCGGACACGACCAACACCTTCATGAGCAGAAGAAATCCTCGACATTCTCGCACTTCATTGAGGCGATCTCAAGAGTCAGACATGGAAGCTCTTGAAATTTGCCCGACGAAAAAATTGAAGTCGAAGAATTTGCTGGCGCATTCAATATCAATCGAGGAAGCTCGAGAACTCCGATTACATCAATGACTTGCTCGAGAATCCAACTCAAGAGCTAGCACGAGCACCCGAACTCGACCTCTTCGTTGAGAGATCGCATAAAGGCTTGAACGATGGCAAAGTTTGGAAGCACCTCGCCGCATCACTCGAGGAAGTCATAACAATACGACTTCTTGACTACGGTCGATCGAACATATCACCCGCGGAGGAATCGGCCGCGATAAATCGCATCGATCTCCTACTCGGAGAAATATCTTTGAGCGATTGATGATCGACAAACTCCTCGGAGGTGATCGCTCACCATTCCGACATGAGAATCTGCGTGGCGGATGAACTACGAGTATTCCCTCATGGGGTGAGATCTATCGTGGAGTCGGTCAACCTATTCTTGGGTATCGTCGAGTCACGACCACGATGATATAAACCCTTCTTTCTGCAAAGGCGTCAAGAAGTCATTCTTGGATGTCGGGCATTCTGCTTTGATCTCCGAGGCATTCTCCAGCCACCTCGATTTGACCGGTGAACATGGAAGTTTGATGGTTCCCAAAATCCCGCCGAATTCCTTGAGATCTATACCCAATTTGTCCGAAAGCGGCGGCAGGAGGAGAGCATGTGATGGCAAATTACCTTCAAGCGTGCTCGAAGGATGCTTTCGATCATGGTTATTGAACCAACCACTCGAGTCGATTTACTCTTGGCAACACCTCTGCGACCTTCTCTTGGCAAATTTTCAAGTCACTTACAATCGTCCGGAAAGGAGGATGACTTGCCGGATGAGACGAGCGACAAGCGAGACCTTGCGCTAATTCATCAAAGCGTTTTAGTCGGGTTAAGTAACTCAATTCGGAAGTTTCGATTCATCATTATCGGGGCTTTCAAGCAAGGAGTCCATGATGAAGGATAACGTAAGACATTGCTTTGAATCCTCCTATACGTCATTGAACTCTTTGAGATGGTGATCGATATGCAAGCTATACGAGGCGGTCGAGTGGAATAACACGATAGATCGAAGACAATACCTCTGAGAGCGAGGTGACATTAGTAAGAAGAAAGATAAGAAAGCAAAAAGTCCAAAAACAAAGGCGAAGGGTCAAAAACTCCAAGCCGCGGTTCCAAGGAAGTTTTGGTACTGTGAATGATAAAGAGCCACACACCTCCAAGCCGACTCTCGACCGAGGCAAAGGTAAGCGCTCGATCGGAAAAATGATAAGCCTAGGTGGTGTCCTTTCCATAAAAGGAAGGACATGACCTTCCAGAAGCTAGGGTCTTCAACGAAAGCTTGAAGACTACTACAGCGACAAGGACCACTTCCACTCTCGGCGGTAGGGCAAGCGAGTGGTCATAAGTCATCGGATGCGAGGAGGAGATGCCGTTCGGGATCCATAACACCGTCGAACACATATACGGGATCATCGGCATATGAATCAAAGTGGCTGACTCAAGGTCAGCCGAGCGTGAGGTAAACTCCATAGATCCTCCTCTTGTCAATAAATTACGAAGTGGTGGAAGTCACCATCTCTTTCGAGAAGGGTGGTCGCCCAATCCTTCGACTCGACGGTCGATACCCAATCGTGGTCGAACCCACCATCAACAATTGTCGGGTCAATCGAGTTTTGGTTGATGGTGGCGACTCGTTAAACATTTTGTTTCTGAGTGCCCTAGATGACATGCAAGTACCGGGACCAAGGTAAGACCGATGCGATACTCTTTCCATGGAATCGTCGCAGGGATCTTCGGCTAAACCAATTGGCCAAGTTTCTCTTCCTTTAACATTTGGTTCACCAAGTAATTTCGGAGACGAGAAAATCTCCTTTGATGTGGTCGATTTCGATCTGACATATAACGCCATACTCGGACGACCAACTTTGGCAAAATTCTAATGGCTACTCATTATGGATATCAATGTATTAAGATGCGAGTCCCAAAGGAGTAATCACAATCCATTGTGACAAGAAGATGGCGCATACTGCGATAGTCGATCCCTCGAGATGGTTGGACAAATACCAACTCGAGAAGAAAATCGACCTTCGACTAGCAAGTCGAAGCCTAAAAACTGCACCAAAGCCGAACGACAAAGTCAAAGAGGTTCCTCACGGACACAGGGAGCCCTCGAAGATCGTTACGATCGGGGATACTTCCGACCCCAAATAGGAAGGCGCCCTCATCGCCTTCCTCCGAGCTACGCAGATATCTTTGCGTGGCAAGCATCCGACATGCGGAGTCCCGAGGTGATCGAGCATAGGCTAGCTACGGACGACAAAGTACCAGTAAAACAAAAATTACGGAGATTTGCCTGATCGGCGAGATGCTATTAAATCGAATTGGATAAGCTACTCAAAGCGGGCTTTATAAGAGGTCAACCACCCGAGTGGTTGGCTAATCTGTAATGGTTAGAAAGTCAAGCGGCAAATGGCGTATGTGCGAGACTTTCTTGATCTTAATAAAGCTTGTCCAAAAGCGATTTTCCTTTACCTCGTATTGATCGGTTGGTTGATTCTCTGCGGGTTGTGAAATGTTAAGTTTTTAGATGCATATTACGGATACCACTAGATCAATATGTGTCTAGGCGATGAAGAAAAGACCGCATTTATTACACCATTTGGTATATTTTGCTATGTCAAAATGCCATTTGGTCTAAAAATGCCGGCGCTTCTTTTCAACGCTTGATGCAAGCAACATTTTCATCTCAATTAGGCGGAATCTAGAGGCCTATGTTGATGATCTAGTTGTTAAAAGCATCAAGAGGCTTAATCATATTCTTGACCTACAAGAAACATTCGACAATCTCAGAAAACATCGCTTAAAACTCAATCCTAAGAAGTGTGTGTTCGGAATCTCTTCAGGAAAATTGCTTGGATTCCTAGTATCTATACGAGGAATCGAAGCAAATCCCAAAAGATCAAGGCCATTCTCCAAATCGCCCTCAACCACAAGGAAAGAAGTTCGAAACTCACGGGGTGCATGGCGGCTTTAGGTCGTTTCATCGCACGCATCGGGAGAAAAGGGACTACCTTTCTTTAAACTTCTAAGGAAACATGAAGGTTTTGAGTGGTCAAAAGAGGCGAACGCTGCCTTTGAGGATGTCAAGAGGTACCTTACGAGTGCTCCTATTTTGGTCTCTCTGAGGTCAGAAGAAACACTCTTAATTTACCTAGCTGCCACGCCACAGCAAGAAGCCAGATCTTGGTCGTAGAACGTGGCATACAGCGACTAGTTTACTACGTGAGTGAAGTTTTACACGGCCTAAGAAGTGTTACCCTCGGGTCCAAAAGCTTCTATATGCCCTCCTCATGTCTTCGAGGAAACTACGGCATTATTTTGAGCGCACAAACTAGGCTGTCTTGTCTGAGTTTCCATTAGGAGCGATCCTCCACAATAGGGAAACAATGAGGCGCATGGCAAAATGGTCAATCAAACTTGGGGAGTTCGACATCCATTTCGTGTCGAGCGGCCGTTAAATCCGAGATCTTGGCGGACTTTGTCGCCGAATGGACAAATCTGAACTGTTCGGGATCCCGATCTGATTCCCACGACCGATGGGCGATGTACTTTGACGGGTCACTTACTTTAAGTGGCTCGGGGTTGGGTGGTCTGGTATCTCCTAACGGAGAGACCTTAAAGTATGCCATACAATTAAACTTTCGGGCCGCTAACAGCGTGGCGAATCTGAAGGTTTGCTAGGCGGCATCTGAGCGTGGCGCGCTCGATTCGCCGACTACTTGTGAGAGGAGACTCTCAACTAGTCGTGAATCAAGTCGGAAAAAAGTACCGGTGCTCTAATCAGACAATATCTCGGTACTTATCGGAAGTCGTAAGCTAGAAAAGCACTTTTAGGTTTCGAGGCACAATTCATCCCTCGAAAAGATAATTTCCTCGCAGAGACCGACTTGCTCGAATAGCTTCTTCCCGATCTGAAGTACCAAAAGGAGTCTTCTTGGAACAACTCGAAGCCGTCTCAGTCGACGAACCGAAACACCTCCTATTGAGGCAGACCTCTCTAGAATACGAGGATACATGGATGACACCCATCTATGCATATCTTGAAGGGTTCTATACGAAGGCGATCTCGAAGCGGATCGCTTATCGAAAAGCCAAAATGTATACTTTGGTGGAAGGAGTCCTTTATAAACAAGGTACTCAAGCGGTGCTCATGCGATGCATTCGCAGAGCGAGGATTAACACTTCTTCATGACATACATGAAGGCATCTGTGGAAATCATGCTTCCTCTGAGCGGCTGGTCGGTAAGGCCTTTCGACAAGGTTTTCTTGGCCAATGACCCTTCTACGATGCTAAAGAGTTGGTTAAAAGTGTGTGTCGATGCGGTTTCATAGCGAGCAAATACACCAACCCGCTCGGGCATTACAAACAATACCTCTATCTTGGCCTTTTGCGACACGGGGTCTCGATATCCTAGGACCGTTCCCCAAAGCTCGGGGAGGTTTCAAGTTCCTTTTGTGGCTATTGATCGTTCACAAAATGGATCAAAACCGAACTGTGTTGGGATAACACTAAGCGGCAAAGCGGTTTATGATGAGATGCGTAATTACTCGATTTGGAGTACCGAGTCGAATAATTACGAGATAATGGTAAGCAATTTTCGGCAAAGTTTTAGGAATTTTGTGACGAGTTGGGTACCAAGTTGTGTTATGCTTACAGAGCCCATCCCCAAAGTAATGGGGCAGTCGAACGTGCAAACGGCCAAATAATGAGAGGAATTAAGACTCGAGTCTTCGACCAGCTCATCAAACGCTCGGGGGCTTGGGTACAAGAGCTACCCTCTGTATTATGGGCTGTTCGTACGACTACCAGTCGGGCTACAGGTGAAACACCATTCTTTCTAGTCTTCGGAGCTGAAGCCATGCTTCCTCCGGAACTAAAGATACGGTCAACACAGTGAAACTTTCACAGACTCAACCAAGAACAACTTGGCGAGATGATATTAATCTACTTGAAGAAAGGAAAACCAGCCCTAATTAGCTCGGCGGTCTATCAACAAGCCTGCGAAGATACTATGATCGTAAGGTCCAACCTCGCTGACCGCGTTGTAGGTGACTTAGTATTGAGACTCTGCCAATCCAAGCCTAATCGGAACAAACTTTCTCCCAAGTGGGAAGGTCCTTACGATGGTCGAAGTTACTCGTCGAGTCGATACGATTGGCAATGGAAGGCGGCGAGTTCTCTCAATTCTTGGAACATCGACCAGTTACGCAAGTTTTATGTGTAACCCATCATTCAGACAATAAAGACTCAGGTTCTCTCTACCTCTATTGTCTTACTTTTGAGTAGTGCTTTCATAATCTTTCGACTATATTCCAAACACCCAGTTTCCTTTACCCGTGGTGAAAGCGGTAACATCACCTAGTGAAGCCTCTCCTCTCGCATGTGGTCACGCCCACTAGAAGGAGCTTCCTAGTATTGACTCGTTACTCACTTTTGCCGCCAACACAAAGAGCTCGGGTTCTATTTAGTCGAAATATTTTTGAAAGCTTACTCCTTTCACCTTAGATTATTTCTTCAGTTCTTTTGAAAAATATTCTAAGCAAAGTGCACTTTTTTAGATTTATTCACCTGCCTTTGGTGCATTCGATTTGTCTCAACTAAGTCGGAGGAAGAAACACATCTAGTCGAAGTCTCTCCTCTCTGCACGTGGTCCTGCCCACTAGAAGGAACTTCCTAGCATCGTTCAGTTTCCTACTCTTGCTATCAGGACAGACTTATCGAGTCCTCCAAAGAAGGGCGAAGAATTTTTTGAAGTCCTCTGGATGTTTGTTTAACTCAAGTTCTTTGTTCTCGACTTAAATAATCTAGTCGAGATGGTAACATCACCTAGTCGAAGACTTTCTCTCTCTGCGTGGTCCCGCCCACTAGAAGGAACTTCCTAGTGTCGATTTGTTTCCACTTTTTTGACCAGTGCATGACGGTTGTGATCAAAAACAACAAGTTAAACAAACCTCTCTGTTTTTGAAACCCTTTTTAACACTATTTATTTAGTTCGTCTAAACAAACTAAGCAAATAGTTAGGGGCTAGGATAAAGTTATTAATTTGACTTCAATTCTTAGTCTTTCATTTAGTTAATTATCTTTTGAGTTACTAACTACTCGACAAGATGATTTGCTGAAACAAGATGGATTATATAATACATCAACAAAAGATTGTTTTTCAGTTTGTTACAAACTACTCAAGAAGGAGAGCCCAACGCATCTCCTCCGAAACCTTAAAAGCCAACCGATTGCATTTCTTCAATCGACGACTTGCTTCGCTTGAGGCGATCGAAGTCGACCGATTGGTTGAACATTAAGGTTGGGGTCACGAGCTTTAAGTTTGGCCAATGCATAACTTCTCGCAACTTCGACCGCCTCCTTTATCGATTCAACTTGGTTGGTCTTGAGGTGGTCATCGGTTCTTCCAAAGTCGACTTGTTCCCCAATTGTACTTATGTGAGCACCATCGTATCATCTTGAGGAGCTTTTCCTCGATATGAAGCTCACTAAGTACATTATTCAGAGCGTGATAATTGCTTTGAAGATTAATCTTCATTGTCTCCATCTCTGTTGGAGTGCAGTGAAGCCTCGCGGAGTTGTTTGTTTTCGATCGATTGCTCTGAAAAGAATAAGACCGGTCAAGTAAAAATAAACTTCTAGAGGAAAAGAAAACAAAAATAATTACGGTAAAAGATTTCCTTACCGCTAGTCGAGAATCAATTTCTTGATTTCTTCATCATGGGAGGCAACGGTCTCAAAGATGCTTCTTCTCCCATGATCTAATCTCCTCGCATTTTCTTTGTATCTGGACGGTTTCGATATAAATCATGGTTTTATCCTCGAGCTCATTTTCGAGCCTTCGATTCGAGTTCCATTTCTAGAAAAGAAATGAGAGTGAGAATATGGGAAGAACTCATAAAAGATTGCGAGTAAAGAATTGTTTACGATCTTTGGGACTTTAGTCTCGTAATTTCCTCATTTTCTCTCTCGGAATACGAGAAGTCTCGTGAATGACCAAAGTTTTATTTTGGACTTCATTAGGAGCTTTCTTATATCATCTTCTTTTTCTTAAAAAAGTAATAGTCGAGCAAAGATCAAAAACATAAGCGGTCTTAAGTTCGGCACTTATCGTTTATCCTTTCTGCACCTTTTAGGTTCTGCAGAGTTAGCTTCTTTAAGCTTCCTCGGGAGAAATTCTACTTTCTCCTCTGTAACTCTCGACTCCTCTTTTTGATAATCGGCGAGTCGGCGAGTCTTTAAATAAGCTTTTAACTTTGTAAAGGTTAAAAGTGGACATGAACATTATTAAATTGGTTGTAAGCTCTCCTACAACCATTGATCGATCGTAAGTTCTTCTACGACTATGGATCTAGTCGTAAGTTCTCCTACGACTAAACCTTGGTTGTAAGTCTTTTCACGACTAGCATATAGTCGTGAGTTTTTCCACAACAAACCCTCAGTAAGCACTATATAAGTAGTCAAATCGAAAGCGACTATGAAAAATAGTAACTTACCACCTCTCTGCTGTTTGCGAGTTCCTCTTTCTGTCATGACTCTAGAAGTTGTCGATGATATTCACCGACAACGGCGATTTGCTCTATGGCTTTACGCAAAAGAAAAAGCGGTGAGAAACAAGAGAAGATTATACCTGTATGTATAAGTATCATCAAATACTTACACTCATGGTTGATCGAGCAAATATCGAGTAAACCAGCTCTGGGTGCTTCAGCTCGTCCACTCTCTCAACTTGGTCCCACCAAACCTTCTCAAGGCGCTCATTATCAAAAGTGTTCCCTCTATTGGGAATGTCTTTGGGATGGGGGACTCGGTTACGAGATCTAAAAGCAGAAGACCCCACTATGGAAGCAGGGCCAAAGAAATCAGAACAGAAGTTGAAGTATTCCTCATCTTCCGATTCTGAAATTGTAATTTCCCTTTGGGTACCAGGAAGGAGGTTTGTAATAATTTCCTTCCCTTGCGGTGGTCGGCACATCACCACCTTGGGCAGAGCCTGCGACTACCTCTGCTTGGTCCCACGGTCACATCGGTGGTCATGGCGGCTACCTCGGAGTTGTAGAGCGCCACCTCATTAACTATGGCGTGCCTCGGTGGCCATAGCTTCTAACTTCAGCGATCGAAACAACCGCCCGAGAGCCCGACTTCTTCCACAACCCAGTGTGGATGATCAGCCGACCATCTCTGTTGTCATCTCTCCAATGTTGGAGAAGGTGCAATGGGCTTTTCGATAGAAACCACTATGGAAATTTGAAGAATTCGAGCTAAAATAAACAAAAGGATAGCAAGTCAAATTGTGGAAAGCAAAAGGTAAATGTTGTTCTTACACTTTAGCTTGTTTCACATACCTCTGCATCTGGACTTGATCGAAACTTTGAAGCCATCTTCCCGATGGAAGGGTTCTTCGACTTCTTTGCTCGACCACGTCGATTGTAGCTCAAGTTGGGGAATAGGCTTCGCCACGACCACGTCTGGTCGTGGATCTTGAAACGAGGACCATCTCTGGTCTCTGACTTTCCGGAGGGCCGAGATCGGTCTCGACCACTCCAAAGCAGCGCTACCCTCAACAATAGGAATTTGGATCGGCGTTGTCCTTCACAAAGACATAAACTCCTTCAGTTCTCTTTTTCTAGTTGCTTAACAAAACTAGAAGTGGCGTAAGCTGGAAAGCTTTCTTGTCATAATAAAAGGTACCTTAGCCTTGTGGGCTTTGCGCCTAAGAGGTTCTTCAACCTCCACGGCCTCCTCACTGCAGCTGCTTGGTCTCGGCTCTGCTTTGTGGTCATGTCCTTGGTCTTTACGGATCTTGCGTATAAGAGGTTCTTCATCCTCCTCGACTTGATTGCTTCGACTTGATTTTACGCTTTCGACTATCGTGCATGAGACCTTAACAAGGACTGGTGAAATGAGGGGACTTGAGCTTGATCCTCCTTGTCGGCGACTCTTGAAGACGACGCTTTTTACTTGGGGGAGCTAAGTCCTTGTCTACCGTCGCCCTGCTCCAATGGTCATCAGTTCGACCTCTTCGTCGTCCCGGCGGTTTTCCATGCCTACTTTCTATAAAGAAAAACAGAAGAAGAAGAATCAATGACCAGTCGTAAGTTTTTCTACGACCAGTACCTAGTCGTAAGCTTTTCTACGACATGTCTCTGATCGTAAGATTTTCTACGATCACTACCTAGTCGTAAGTTCTTTCTCGACTATAAAGTCCTAAGGATAAAATCAGCTTTTGATTACCTTTAGGCGCTTAACCTTTTCCTCTGCGGACAAAACCGCAAGGATTTGAGAACCGCCATTAGGGTGGCGGGGCTTTCACAAAGCGAGTTTGACTTCGAATGTCAATCTCTGCTGTGAAAGATCTCGTATAAAGCAGATAAAGATACTCGAGTGGATAAATCTGAAGAAGACCAAACTAAGAGTTAAGTCGAAAAACTACTTACCCTCATCGTAGTCCACGGTGGGTCTTTTGGCCCGTATACTTCCACATAGGAGGTACTCGTTTCTTCAAAGGGCTAATTAGGCATGTGATGAAATCCTTCACCACATGCCATCGATCAACCCCTTCTTTCAAATCCTTAATAGCTTGAATATAGGGGCAATTCGAGTGATATCTTGGGAGTCGAATCCCATGAAGATTTCTTTTAATGACCTTCCCGAAAGGTAAGGTACATCCTCTGAGGTGACTTTCGGTAGAAACCACCTCTTCCTCCACAACGGCCATGAGGACCGAGTGAACATCTGAATATACTCCTTCGACTTCCCGTCATGGAGCTTCAGACCACAACTTCGGCTATCTCAGTTAGCGAGCCATTAGTAGAAATCTTGAAAAAGCTCAAGATCATTTGGAATTCCAGTCGCCTCACACAGATATACAAATACGCTCAGCATTGTGATGGAATTAGGACCAAGGTTCACCAATTCCACTCCAAAATGCTCGAGTATAAGTGTAAGAAAGGGGTGAGCAGGCAATCGTAGACCACACTCACAGTACGCCTGGAAGACGGGAATTTGTCCATCCTCCCCGAGCGGCCATTCTTTGCTTGTTCGGGAACCACTCCACGAGAACTCTCTCTGGAATCTTCCCAGCGTTGACAAGGGCTTCCATCTTCGCCGTATCCATCTCCGACTCGGCCCACTCGGAGACCCTCCCGGCCATTTCTCTCAGAAGGGGGAGATTCTTGATTGAGTTGGTGGCGGAGAAGACAAGAACTTGATGAACAGTGGGATAATTTGAGGAAAAGTGTGAACCCTAAGTCTTACCCCCGGTAAGTATTTATAACCGCGTGCCTCGGGCTGGAGGCGTGGTATTCCAAAGGTTGCCACCGTCTCGGGAACCGCTTCAACGGACAGGCTAACAGGCGTCGTTTAAAATTCCCCAACGTGTCCGTTTGAGAAAATCAGGTTTGCTTTTACACCTCAAGCGAAATTACTTCCTTGGTTAGATTCTTTTTAACCAAAGGAAATGTTAATCGGAAAGGTTTTTCTTCCGATCACCATGCTGCGATCACCTTGTGATCGTAGAAATGTTCTACGACTATTTGATAGCCGTAAGCAATTTCCTTGACCAAGCATATTTCTGGTCAAAGTAGTATACTAATGACGAAGAGTTTTTCCTTCGACTATCTTTCTACGACCCTCTCGTGGTCGTAAGACCATCTATAACCCCTTTACCAAGTAAGTTGCTTTCACTTGGCGGGGGGCTAGATGGCGAGGATATAATAATCCTCATTTTATCTTTTATCTATAATTCTTATTATAGGTAAATATGGCGTCATATGTGTTGGGTCACGGGGTAGGCTACGATAGCTACAAACAAAAATTCTACCACGCGAACCGGGATGCCAAGCAAGTAGATGATCACGGTCGTTACCACAGTATTTGAGCAATGGAAGAAGGGTTGGAGCGGCTGGTCCAACGAAGAAGCGTCGATGTAGTGGTCGTAGTCGATCGTATCCTCCAAAGAACGTCTGCGGTTCCTTGTGAAGATCGCGGATCGTCCTCAAAGCGCAACAATCGTAGTAAGCGCCTACGGTATCCACACGCCCGAGGAAGGAACAACGAGAACGCCGGTGTGCCAAAGACCAAGTCGCACGATGAAGCTCTCAAAAGATGGCGGCTAGGGTTTTGGTGGTGTTTCACGCATCTTTTCCAACAACCTCATGCACCTCCTTATATAGTGCTCGTGGCGGATCCTATCCAGGACACGTTCTGAATCGTATTCGTATTGGTTTGTTCCAACCCGTTAAGTGTGTGACCACAGCAGGTTCATGTGTAGTTCGGTTGTGACTGGAAACCCTTTCCGACCACGAGTCGAGCGGCTCCTAGCGAGAACATATCGATTCCCGAATACACACAAATTATATCGGACGAACCTTAATGCAATATGATCTCTGACCGGTCTTCATCACTTACGACTGTGTCCTATCTCGTATCTGACCGGTTCGTATGTGGTCACGACCAACTCGTAACTCCTTACGACTTGGTTTTGACCACTCTGTGATTAGGTTCGACCGATCCACGACTTGCTTGTATCTCCATCTGACCCGATCATTCTTTATCGTCGACTGAGCGACCTACTCGTGTATACTCCCTTTGCCTCACGATGTCTAGTTGAACTCGGGTGAGATGTTGTGTCATCCATGGACTATTCAATACTTTCTCGATCGAGTGTCGGATAACTTTTCGTGGTCAAACTCTTCGACTACTAGTGGCATGGCCATGCACTTTCTTTATCCGATCACAACGAGGGCCGAGACATCTCTCTGTTATGTTAGGAGGGCAAATCCCATATCGACCGGTCACATTCCTCTCCATGTTTGAGCATGCAAAGCTACCTTTATAACTACCCGATTATGGTGTAGCGTTTGGCAACCTAAGCGTGCTCTTACACATGTAGGAAACCATCTTGATCTCGGTCTAAGGATTATACATCATCATTGCTTGAGACCAACTAATGACACATAGATTCATAACAATCTCAATAGTGCCTCAAGGTGGGTCTTATCAACATCATGTTCTCTAACATGTGTCCATATTATTGGTTTGATATCTCCATATCTATGACTCGTGAAACATAGTCATCAACCAATACATATGCTAGTCTATTCATATGTGTCCTCATATGTTTTACGACCGAGGATCGTATAAGAATAATTATTGCAGAAATATAGAGTTTCACAACCAAGTCACATACTTGATAATAAATATTAACAATATTATTCTAGGAACAAGATAACACATTATCCAATGTCATGAACATAATGAAATGTAATCATCTCTATGATTGCCTCTAGGGCATGTTTCCAACAATATGGTCCCTGAGTATACCCCTTAATGTTATAAGGGAAGAGCCTCTTTGGGTGGTCGTAAGTTCTTCTCTGACCACCCCCATAATCGTAAGTTATGCTACGACTACCCCAATAGTCGTAAGTCTTGCTACGACTACCTCATGGTCGTAAGTTCTTCTCACGACTAGGTCATCTGACCACCTTATGATCAATTAAACCTCTGAGACAAGTGGGCCCAATTGATTAAGGGATTCAAGCGATCATCATCTGTTTGTTACTCTGCGAAGTAATAGCACGTAATGCTCCATTATCTACGGTATATTCTTTGTTAGGCGGCGTGGAGGAGTTATCGCGGTGATTACTACCAACATGTGTCCGATTCTGAGGATGTGATGAAGCGCCGCTTCACTGGGAGAAACCTCCTTCACGTACTATATAAAGGCGGCAATCGAGAAGGAAAGGGGATCAATCGGACCATCGGGAATACCAAGTACTATCTGTAATAGTCTTAGTTTTCCTCGATTGTTGAGAATACACTCAATACCATACACACGGGAGTAGGGTTGTTATTCTCTCTGGAGAAGGCTGAACACGTATAAAAATCCCGTGTCAATCTCTGCGTGATTCCATTCTAGAGACCCCGAATCAAACAATCTTTACGTAAGTTCGGTTCTAAAACACCGATAATTCTAAACCGTAATTATACTCAATATAAAAGTGTAAATAAACACATTTCACGGGCCACTCGTCTACTTCTTTTCTTAGAGCACACAATATTTGATTCCGTGTCGAAGAATCAATTGCCTCCCTCCAGTTCAAAAAATAAGTTGTTTTGGACATCGACACTGTCTCTAAAATACAACTTTAACTACTAATTACTATTATATTATATTTGTAAAACCCAAAAAAAATTTATAATATTTTGAAAGTACTTTTTTAGACGAATCTACACATGATTTTTATGTATCTAATCTAAATATTTAAAAATACATCGATAGCCAAAGTTTCCAAAATTTGACTACACGCATTTCGAACTGGCTTGTTTTTTTGAACTAGAGGAGTAACTTGCTCACAGTTGAAATGGCACGTGAACAATGGACGGCCCATATGAGTTGGCAAATACGTGCCAAGATCATCAACGGCCGACGTCAACAAAAACACACGCAATCTGTCCTACGGTACCGCGCACTATAGGTCTACAGTTTGGGACAGCAAGGTTGAGATCAAGAATGAGAATATATATAATTAATCATTTCTTTCTTTGTTCTTTTGTTGTTGTGTATATGCATGATTAATTCGACGTGTCCACGCCTGGATCGAACACGGCCAAATGCTGCGAACACGACAAACGGCGAAAAACTTGCGCCATTGGCGCGAAAGGGACATGAGCTAGCTAGCTAGCTAGCTAGCTGCAGCTACGTCAGCGATGGCTAGGGAGAATGGTTGCATGCACGTTTGGTATATGCCCTTGCATGCATGGCCAATACTAATTTAATTTGAACCGACAATTAATGGTCTAAATGGAGTATATACCTTTGACATACGGAGATTCCTAACAAGTACACATGTATTTTTTAGGGTTGAGAGAGTTAGAGTTCTGGTTCACCAGAATCTCTAGCTATGGTTTGAGGGAGGTGGCGACAGCCCCAGTGGCGGAGGCAACACCGGTCTTGCTGAGGACGTCTTGACTGCTCCATCGCATACAGAACCCCGAGCTGCTGCAGCTCCTCCGCTAGGTCCATTCAATGGCTCAAAGACCGCACCGCTGCCGTCGTGAAGACCCAAGTGACCAAGAGCGAGAGCGAAGGCGAGAAGAAGCACGAGGAAGAAGCACTTTGAATCGCAAGAAACACTTGGTCAAGATCAAGCGTATTTGGGCCTTTTGGGCCAAATTCTTTGCATTGCAAATCTAATGTAATAAGCCCATTTTCGCAATCCTCAAATCCCAAATCCACATTCTGCCAATCCCCAAATCCCCATCTCAAGAACTCAAATCCTAATTCACTCACTGGTGACCTCCTGGCCGACGGCGACGACAATGGCGAGGCGAAAGGGGGGCAGTGGCAGGAGGAGGAGGCTGGGGGAGGGGAGGAGGCGAACCAGGCGCGATGGAGTGGCGGAGGCGCGCAGGCGGCTCGGGCACCATGCGGAGGCGGTGGGCGGCCGAGGCGGGCTGTGGATGAGTGTGGCATGAAGGGAGGAGGGGCGGAGTTGTGAGGCGTGCTGGGCAAGGCTGGCTGCCGGCCGGGAGGGCTGAGGGCCGAGGCGGCGACAGGCACCGCCAAGAAGAAATGGGGAAAGGGGAGCTGCGCCCAGAAAGAAGAAAGAAATGAGAGAAATGGCTAATGGAGAAAGAAAATGAAGAAATGGCCGGCCCTGCCCAATGCTATTATGTGTTTTGACTCTTGAGTGTCACAACTCACAACTAAGAAGCTGAGCTAAGGTAATAATTTTACTAAGAATATGTGATGTTATATTATTGTCTACTTGTCTAGTCTAGTTACATGTATTTAGTTTTAGTGCTCATGTATTACATACAATTTATTGTAGATTTATAAAAGATGGACAAACGAACTTTGCATAGTTATTTCTTGAACAATTCAAATACAAGTATTACTCCTCATACCAATGAGAGCACAACTCAACCAAAGAAGCCTCGGATTGATTTTAATCCCGATGACACCATTGCCGATCCAGCATGTCGTATACCAATTGAAGATTATCCCAATGAAATTAGAGATCAAGTAAGGAGGGCATATTTGTTGAAGGGTCCAACTCGACCAATTGGCCATGTTTTTCCAAAGAAAATGATGGATTGTTGGAGATCCTTTCAAGAAGCATGGTTCAACAAATTTGATTGGTTGGAATATAGCGTGTCAAAGGATGCCGCCTTTTGTTTCTATTGCTTTCTTTTCAAGAGTCCGTCTCATCCTCATTATTTTGGCAATGATGCATTCACAAAAGTTGGGTTTGTTAATTGGAGGAAGGCTTTGAAAAGTTTGAATGACCATGTTGGTGGACCTAGTAGTACCCATAGCTTTTGTAGGCAAGCATGTGAGGATTTCAATAATCAAAGATTAAGTGTGTCACGTAAATTAGATGCTCGTGGAAAGGCGGACGAAGTTGCATATAAAATTCGTCTAACTGCTTCTCTAGATTGTGCAAGATTTCTCCTAATGCAAGGTGAAGCTTTCCGTGGACATGATGAATCTGCTACTTCCATCAACAAGGGAAATTTTAAGGAGTTGTTGGAGTGGTATACAGATAAGAAGGAAGAAGTAAAGAAGGCATTTGATGTAGCTCCTAGGCATTGTACTATGACTTCTCCTTGGATTCAAAAAGACCTTGCAAAAGCTTGTGCAGAAGAGGTCACTAAGGTGATTATGGGTGAGATTGGAGATAAGAACTTTTCAAATGCTTATTGATGAATCTCGAGATGTATCAATAAAGGAGCAAATGGTCGTGATTGTGAGGTTAGTAGTTGGTTTTATATTTTTAATTATATCATTTATGCATTGTGTATCCTAACTTCCATATCTTGTGACATCTGATTAGTTAACAACCAAGGGAAGGTCGAGGAAAGGTTTCTTAAACTTGTACATGTCAAAGAGTGTATCACTGCATTGAAGGGTGCATTGCTTGGTGTGCTTGCAGGACATGATTTATCTCTTTCGAGGCTTCGTGGGCAAGGATATGATGGAGCTTCAAATATGAGAGGAGAATTTAACGGCTTGCAAAGGCAGATTCGAGATGAAAATCCGTATGCTTTCTATGTCCATTGCTTTGCCCATCGCTTGCAATTAGCGATTGTCACCATCTCGAGTAGTGTCAAAGCTATTCTGATTTCTTCAATTATATTCCACTAATAGTGAACCTTTGTTAGTTCATCTTGCAAGAGGATGGATGCTTTGATTGAAAAGCATCGTGAGGTCTTATTGCGAAGGTGCAAAATGGCTTGATTCTCACTGGAATGGGGTTGCATCAGGAAACTAGCCTAGCTAGACCTGGAGATACTAGATGGGGCTCACATCACAAAACCTTGCTCCGTTTGTATGAAATGTGGGAGGCAATCGAGGAGGTGCTAGAAATTGTAAGTGATGATAGTCGTCAACCATCCAATTACGGTGGAGCATATGGTTTGATAAGAAAAATGGAAACCTTTGAATTTGTGTTCATATTGCATTTGATGTTGGACTTGTTAGGCATTACAAATGAATTATCACATGAATTCCAAAGGAAGGATCTAGACATTGCTCATGCCATGGGTTTGATTATGGATGTGAAAGAGAACTTGCAAAACATGAGGGATAATGGATGGGAGCCATTGCTCGAGCGAGCAAAAAGCTTTTGTGAAGCAAATGGCATCACTGTTCCGGATATGGATGAAAGTACCCCAATTATGGGTCGAATGTCACGTCGAGGCCATAGAGTGACTCAAGATCATTTTATAGAGTTGACATCTTCTATGCGACTATCGATGCCACTAAGTCGAGATAAATCATCGCTTTAATGAAGTTTCTCTGAGCTATTGATATGTATGTCTTATCTTGATCCAAGGAACTCATTCTCCAAGTTTGATGTGGATAAGCTTTTGCGACTTGCTGAGATTTATCTTGATGATTTCTCCATAGGTGACCGTATATTGTTAAGAACTCGACTTCAAAACTACATTCTCAATGTTAGGAGAAGTATAGAATTTCGTGGATGTCGTGACCTTGCAAGGCTACAAAAAGATGGTTGAAGCTGGAAAAGATAAAACATTCTCATTGGTGTATCGTCTCATTGAGCTAACATCGATTCTTCCCGTGGCAGCGGCATCGCTTGAAAGAATCTTTTCGGCAATGAAAATTATTAAGACAGATTTGCGCAACAAAGTCTCCGATGAATGGCTCAATAACTTGATGGTGTGCTACACTAAGCGAGAGATATTCAAAAGCATTGATGATAAAACAATTATGGATCGTTTTCAGCAGATGAAATCTCGTAGAATGGATTTGCCTCCCGCTCCTAGTCATAGCTAGCTGTTTTGCGGTATGTTCCATACTTCCATTTCATTTCAATGTTTGCAATTAGTCACAATTTTGTGATTGTCACGCTAATTTAGCTACTATTGTTCCACAGATTGCTACTCGCATCTATTTATACGCATTTGGATTGTTATGTTTATTAGTCAGGTACTACCTTAAGTTCATTTTACATTCTCGCTTTGTCTTTTATTTATTTATGTATGAATTTGAATTGCATTAGACATTTAAATGTATTATGTATGTTTTGTACAATTTTATTATATTAGCTTAAGCACCCCCTCTATTTCTGTCCTGCGTTCGCCACTGGACAGCCCCACTGGTCGCTAGCACAGAGGAGTGCGGTAGGGAGCAGTAGCAGGCGGGACGGCGAGAGTCAAGACGGTCGAGTTAGGTTGGGGAGGATGGTGGCGGTTTCGACGACGGTGGCACCGATGAAGCCAATAGGGCGTCGGTCAGAGGCGGTACATGGTATGGGAGGACCGGCGCGTGAGGTCGCGGCTACGGATAGGGTTTGAAGGGAGGGCAAGCCAGGAGACAGCGGGAGTTGAGTACTTGTAATAAAGAAATATTTGCTCAGCTACACGCCTCGTTGATATATACGCGCACTGCTGAAGAACTAAACTATAAAGTTAATTGGATCTGTACGTTGTGTGTATCCTATGCGTACGAATCACTCGTAAACGAGAGAAAATTACAATACATTAGCATCTCGCTCAACACAGGAGTACAGCTTAGACCGTACGTGTGCCAGTTTTTCACGTTAGTGAGTGGTATAACTGTGCGTGTGCTGGGCTGGCTCTGCACGTACAGCTGACGAGGTCTACAGCCCCGTACGCACGTGGATGCGCTAATGCGATAACCAAGAATCTATCTACCGTGCTCCTGAAAAAGCGTATGTGTAGGAGGGCCAGGTGACGAGGAGGACCACATGGAATTTCGCGGGAGTTTGTAATGAGCCCGTCAATTCTTCTAGGGATACGATGGGTTCAGAGCAAAAGCAGCTAGTGCGGTAATTAACTCGCGTACGTACGTGTATGTACTATAGCAGCAGCAGTTGTACGGCTGGAGCAGTAACATTTGGCGCATAACGTTAAGAAACCGGTCCAGAGAGAGACTTGGTCCAGATGAACTCCTTATCCATCTAGTAGCCTATATAAAGAAGAAATACCCAACCATTGTAATCGTTTCAGAAGAGCAAAAAAGAGAAGCCTGAAGTCCTATCATATCTCTGTGTTCAATCTACTGTTCTGTTCTTATGTTCTTGCATTATTCTTACGATTCTGAGTTTGTCTATAAGGTAATCGTTCGGACTAGACTCGCTAGTGACGGTTCCTCAACACATTATCAACACGATCGACTCTCCTCGGATCGAAAGATAACCGGCGATGAACGACTCTCGTAGATCGCATCGTTCTTTTTTCTAGATTGCTTTCAATTCTGCAAATTTGGCTCTCTAGATTGTAACCTATGGTGCAAATCCGCTCTAATCTACCACGAGCCGACTTGAAGTCGCCAACACAATGCCGATCGATGGATTGCATGAAAAGGTGGATGTCGATTGTATTGTAGATTGGAAATCACAAATTCGTTCTAAATCTACCGCGAGCCGACTTGAAGTCGCCGGCCAAGCCGATCTATAATAGTATGATCAACAGCACACATTGCATAAACAATACTTTGCATCTTATGAACAGTAGAGAAAAAAATTTTGGCCAGCACTGCCGCCGGCTTGCAACCGGGCCGAAGCCGTGTCGGTCACCCGCTTGGCACCGTCGCTCGGCCGCCGGCCCTTCCCACACGCTTGCTGTGGATATCATAGGGATATGCTCACGATCTTAAGATGATGATATAATTGGCAATGGCTTTGAAGGTTTGTTGAATCACATGTTTTCGGCGAAGTTCAAACTGCTGTCAGGCAAGTGGCGGTCTGACCGGCCAAGGTGGCGGTTTGACCTACCATGAGTGGCGGTTAGACTGGCCTTTGGAAATCGGTCAGACTGGCCATAAAAAGATTTTGGAGTTTGGAGCTGGGCCAAAAATAGAGGGTGTAGGTAAGAGAGGAGATTCTACTACACTTGGTCTCATAATTTTTGGAGCTTCTAGGAAAAAGATCTATTCGTTTTAAATTTCCAGAGAGGTTTCGGATCTCAGGTTGGAAATTTGGCTAAGTCAGTGGCGGTCGACCGATTAGAGGCGGTCGGGCCGCGAGTGGCGATCGACCGATTTTCACTTGTTCATCGGCCAACTCGGTGGCGATGATTGTTTGGCTAAGTCATATTCATTGTTTTCAGTGCATATGTGTTACATGATGCATGTTTTGACTAACGTGGGTCAAGTTGCGAAGAACTTGTTCCCGGAATCGATTTGCTTGTCTATTGTTGTACAGGTTGCTTGCAGGTCAACGACGGCCAACGGCAAGGATGATCGGAACTAGGCTTAGAGAGCTGAGGTTCAGAACGATCGAGGATGCCAGGTGAGGTTAGGAGACTCAAGCATAGTGCAGAATGGAAAAAGATGACCGAACGGGCAGTTCAGTGCAACGGGTTGGATCAAGCGGCACGGGGTTCGGTGCAAGTGCCATGGTGGTTTCGGTGGGAGCCGGATAGGAGAAACTTGCCGATATGATGAGAGCCATTGATCAACCTACACGTGACGAAGCATGCGACTGCTTCACCAAATCTGGATTGGGTCTTCGGAGAAGGATCGAGAAGGGGTATTTTGGTAACTTCACCTAAATACCACCTTGATGACCTTTTTCTAACCCGCAATGCAAGACGGCGCAAGGAGAAGCGATTTAGGTCAAGAGGAGATGAAGACGACGCTTTAAAATACGTGCGTAAGTTAAACCCATTTGTGTGTGGGCTTAACGGGTGTCCAATAGAGAAACTCTTCTAGAAGGATTAGCCCCCACTATAAATAGAGGAGGGAGGTGGCTGCACCCCCCCCAACCCTTTTGCTTATTCTAAACCCTAGTTTTGGTTTTAGGGGCTTAGAGAGGAAAGTGGAGGTTTAGGGTTCTAGAGAGTCTTGATTGATTGTGTGCTCATGTGTTGAGTTTTGTCCTCCTGGATGGAGTGGCTGTAAACCACCTACAATCCCAAATCAATCTATGTATGATTCCTCAAAGATGAATCTCTTTGTGTTCTTGCTCTCTATTTTGTGATTTTGGGGCTTTCTTTGATCCTTTAATTTTCTGTTGGTTTCTTGCCCCTATCTAGCTTGCTGTGATGTGTGAGAATACATCTAGGATCATTTTGATCATCATTCACCCATGAGCAAGTGTTTGGATCAAGTTTTCGTTTTTGCCCGGTTTTGGAGCAACCTTCACTTAAACGGAAAAAGGTCAGAACTTTGGCAAAGATCTTGACGATCGTTGCTTGGAATAGGTTTCTGATATCCTTAGGAAGGTGTGTTTCAAGTTTGGTCAAGTTTGGATTCGTAGATCAAAAGTTATACCAAATTGTGTTTTGGGCGTCGGGCTGTTTTTACTGTTTTGGACTCCAACCGGTCAGACCGCTTGAGGTTCTTGATCGAACAGCTCGACCTACGGTCGATGCCCTTGTGTTCTTGGCTTTGGCGCCACTGTTTGTGTGATAAGTTTTTGATTGTTTTGCTTTGGGGTGTTGATCGGATTCAATACAAGTCTTCCGCTGAGCTTGCACCTTGATCTTCATAGCTTTAATAGCTATTGGAGTGAAAAACGTGTTGAATCTAATCGAGGTGAAAAATTAGGCGTGCTCCTATTCACCTTCCCCCCCCCCTCTAGGCGCCTTTTCGGTCCTACACTTGCTTGGCGCCACACAGCTTCACGGCTTCGGCCGCGACCGCCACATGAAGGCACCGCCCGCATGGCCCACCATGCCGCCGCTGCGCTTTGCATCGCCACCGCACCCATCGCCCTCAAGACGCGCGCATAAGCGCGCAGACGGCCGCTTTTGCGCCACCGAAACGAACCCGCGTGCTCGCCGAAGGCCGTCGAAGATGACACCAACTTGCCGGGCATGAAACCATGAGCGCCGCCTCATTCTTT
Source organism: Phyllostachys edulis (assembly GCA_036346405.1). Lineage (NCBI taxonomy): Eukaryota > Viridiplantae > Streptophyta > Magnoliopsida > Poales > Poaceae > Phyllostachys > Phyllostachys edulis. The sequence goes on from JAYEVD010000577.1 coordinate 25,361, forward strand.
GGTTCCACATCGTCAAGAGAAAAAACAAAACAAAAAAGAAGGGGTGGGAGCCGCCGCCAGCCATGGAGCCAACCGTCGGAGCTCCCTTCCTGCAGCGTCGACCACTGTGCCTCCCAGCCGCCTCCGCCCACTGCCTCAAGCCGCCACCGGTCGCCGTGCCCACCTCCGCCGCTCGGCGGTGCCCTCCCATGACCACTTGAACTGCCACTTGCGGCGTCGGCTGGCTGCCGCCTCAGTACTCCCGCCACCACCACCAACCGCAGAGGCACCGCCCTGTGGTCGCCCGTCGCTAGCCACCTCCTTATAGTGCCCATAGGGCCGCCGCCTCCTTAGGCCCCTTGGAGCCGCCACCATCGAGGACGGTGAAACCCTACCCGTTCGTGTTTGAGCCGGCTAAAGTGGGCCGGCGGTTTTTGGGCTGGGAGGGAAAGGCCATATGGGCCGAGGAGTGTGAATCGGCCCAGCCGGCCGAACCAAAAAAAAATCGGGAAAAGAAAAAGAAAATCCCGTTTTGGAAAAAGGACCCTTGTGATTCTGGAAATTACAAGGATAATTACGCGGGTGAAGAAATTTTGTAAAAAGGCCCTCGGAATTGCTAAAAATTACGTGAAAATTTTTCTCAGCATTGAAATTTTACGATTCAACCCCTGAAAATTGCAGAATTCGCCGAAAATTCATTTTCCAGTAGAAAAAGGTCTTGAGAATTCAAATTTTGAACCAATTTTTTGCATTTGTAGCATGTTTAACTTTGTTATTATTATTTCTATGTAATTTATGTATTGTATTTACTGTTTTGATTATCTATGATTATTTGTATTGCTTTTAATCACTGAAAATAACAGTAAATCATGAAAAATGCATAGAATAATACAGGAACATTATGAGAATCTTTGCAACCATTTTATGCAAATTACCCGTAGTAATCTTATGCACCTTTTGCATGAATATGCAGATGACTGGCGTTACAAATCGGGAGTTCGAAGAGCTAGCCCAGCCTGGCCAAAACTACTTGATTTGGGCATCAGATGTCAAAATCGTACTGGGAGCCAAGAAGCTCCGTGCTGCTATTGGACTTGGCACCTCGAAGGATGTCACTCCAACTGCTAAGGAGAATGATCAAGCACTTTATTTCCTCAGATGCCATCTCTGCCTAATGCTCAAGAATGAGTATATGGTGGAGAAGAATACACTAGCTTTATGGACCACCCTGAAGAAGCGGTTCGAGAAGCTGAAGTACACCATCCTTCCTCATGTAGAGCAAGAATGGAACCAACTACATTTTGCAGACTACAAGACCGTGGGAGAGTACAACTCTGCTTTGCATAGAATTTGTACCAATCTTTAGCTCTGTGGTAAGGCAATCACGGACGAGGAGAAGATTGAGAAAAGCCCTCTCTACCTTTCACCCGAATGCGGTGCAATCCGCACGCAACTACCGTCAAGATGGCTACAAGGAGTATGCCGAACTGATTGACATTATGCAAGTTGCGGAAGCTCAAGATGAGGTTTTAAGGAAGAACTACATCTTACAGCCGCCTAGTAGCAAAGTTGGCCATGAAGTCACAACGCTAGCAGCTACAAGGTGAGGAAGCCTCACTCAAAAGAAAGAGGCGAGAAGGGTAAGGGTCGCAAGACTAAACAGAATGCTCAAGCCAAGAAGGGTAGAGAAAAGAAGCGCGATGAGAAGCCCTATGGTTAGCAGGACCAAAGTTGCTATAAATGTGGCACTTGGGGACATTGGTCACATGTTTGCCGTGAACTGTAGCACGCGATTAATGCTTTCAAGGCTAAGAAGAAGGGCAAAGGATAGCATGAGGCACACCTCACCATTGTAGGCATAGAGGATCCACAGTCATTGGTTGCACCCATAGATGTGGATAGCCTAGAAGCAGCCCCCATCGCACCTTCTTTGGACATCGCAGCGGCATCACCTATAGTTGCTGAAGAAGAGAAGATGGGCATGGAGCAGATTCAGGCAAAAGTTTCTTTATACTTCACTGATTCGATCTAGTGTACGTATTGCACTTAGATTTTTATAGTCATTTGCAGTTTATGGTTGTGATAGAACATTGAATTATTGAATAATGGTTGTAAGCTCTAGGAGAGCAAAGAATTACATTCTTATAATGAGTCATGCAAGACTTTTCTCTTATTAATAATAACAAGCTATGTTCTATTTTGGAGTATTTTATTTATGTGTGGATTGCTTTCTACCCCATTTTAATAAATACTTTATATATCAAAACGCGTGTGGCGCCTTATGGAGGAAGTGTGCTTAGCGGATAGCGGCACAACGAATACCATATTGAGGGAGACAAAAAAAATTTCCAGTCGATCAGCAAGAATGCTGGTAGTCTTACGATAATCGCAGGAAGCGATACCTATATAATAGGCTCAGGAAGAGCCACAATTATACTCCCGATGGGAACAACATTGGTCATTAAAGAAGCCTTGTTGTACCCAGAATCAACTAGAACTCTATTAAGCTTTAAGGATATTCACGCTAATGGTCTCTATGTAGAGACTAAAGAAGAGTATGGTAAGGAATACCTGCTCATTACAAAGTGTGAAGAACATAGAAAAATGGTATTAGAATGACTTCCTTCATATGAATCTGGGCTATACTACACTAACTTAAAGGCACCTGCAGCCTATACTATCCTAAAAACCACTTTTAGAAGCTCTGAACTTTTCTATCTCTAGCATGATAGATTAGGCCACCCCGGTCTTAGGATGATGAGGAATATAATTAATAATTCACAGGGACATAATATCAATGTAAAGAATTTCTCGAATCAAGATGATTTTGTGTTCCCCGCATGTGCCACCAAGAAATTAATTAGTAGACCTTCTACTCTGAAAGTAAAGGATGAAATCCCAACTTTCCTGGACCGTATCCAGGGAGACATTTGCGGTCCTATACAGCCCCTGTTAGGGCCATTTAGGTACTTTATAGTGCTCATCGATGCTTCCTCGAAATGGTCGTATGTATGCCTATTGTCTATAAGAAACCACGCTTTTGCAAAGCTGATCTCGTAGATAATTAAAATTAAGAATAATTTCCATAATCATCATGTGAAGTCCATCAGAATGGACAATGCCGAAGAATTTACCTCAAAGGTATTTGATGATTATTGCATGGCAATGGGAATTACCGTTGAGCATTTCGTACCACATGTCTACACCCAGAATAGACTAGCAGAAGTATTAATTAAAAGAATTAAATTTATTGCCCGACCACTTTTGAAGAATTGTAATTTACCAACTACATGTTGGGGGCGCACAGTCCTGCACGCAACAACTCTCATCAATTTTAGACCGTCGGTATATAACATCCATTCACCTATGCAACGAGCGCAAGGGTCAGCACTGAAAATCTCTCATCTCTGCAGGTTTGGTTGCAAGGTTTATGTACCTATATCACCACCGTAGCAAACTGCAATGGGACCTCTCCAAAAGTATGGGATATACGTTGGTTATAAGACAACATCCATAATCAGGTGTATGGACCCTATGACTAGAGATTTGCATACAACCCACTTTGCTGATAGCATATTTGATTAGAATAGTTTCCCATCATTAGGGGAAGAAAATCAACCTCTTGATGAAAAATATCAGAAAATAACGTGGCAAGCCATGGGAATCCATGCACATGACCTGTGCACTAGTAAAGCAAATAGAGAAGTCTAGAAGATAATTGATTTGCAAGCATTAGCGAATCAACTGCCTGACCACTTTAGTGATTTGAAGAGCATGACCAAGTCGCATGTGCCTGCACGCAATGCACTGGAGAGGGTTGAAATACCAAAGAAAATTGAAGGTATCCCTAATCCCATCCAAAGGCCTCAGAATAAAAGGACGAGAACTCCGGCCCCTCGAATCCCAAGTAACCGGGGACGCCTAGCGAAAAAGGATACGAAGGACTTGACACAGCCGATCACTGAGTTCCCCAGAATAAGAAGGGGAGCCAGTTGAGATCTGGCACCAGTATGGAACCTTCAATAAAAGGCATACCGGATTTGAATATTCCACGGAGGGAGACATCAGCATGGATGTGTGCACACACATCGGAGCTGAAAAACTAAAGGGACTTGCCCCTACAATTGGAAGCAGTGGTGAGCGAGTAGAAGCATTAGAAGAATCGCCCCATGAAGAAATAGCTATAAATTATGCGACTACAGGAGAATCTATGAATAGAACAACAGTCAATGTCGATATTCATTTTGCAAAGAAAATTGCCACAATCATCGATCTTGATCCAGAGCCTGCATCGCTCACTGAATGTAAGAAAAGATTAGATTGGAAAGATTGGAAGAAGGCAATAGAAGCAGAATAATTATCTCTGAATAAAATAGAGGTATTTGGGCACCCCGTTGGGCATAAGTGGGTATTTGTTCGAAAGAGAAATGAAAACAATGAAGTTGTAAGACATAAAGTAAGGCACTACAACACAACACCCATGTAGAGACATCCAATCTATAGGCTAGAGACGTGTTATTTCATCACTAGAGAACCGTAGAGCCGTTTTTATAAAGCGTCCTTGGAGCGTCTCCCCACGGACCGTGTCAAGAACCGTAGAGATTCTTGTAAAACATGTGTACAAGATATAAGACGCTTTATAGAGACGTTAAAATTCATGTCTATGTATGTAGAGACGTTTTAGTAGATACACTTACATAACATCTTTACTGATATAGACATGTCCGATTTGCGTGCCAACAAACATAGCGACGCTTGTACAAATATATTCAATTCATGTGGGCACAATTTATACACATTTTGTATAGACGTTATATACGTCTCTCGGTACGCAAAAGCGTCTTTTTGGACATCTTACTGTAAAATTTTTTATTTCGAATTTAATTGGATTGTTTCGAATTTGATTCGTGCATTTTGCTACAAACAGAAACATATATCGTCACATGGAAGCATCATATTCTCACAATCAGCAAACTAAGAAAACTATAGAGCATGCATGCACTTCATAGCAGCAACAAATATTTGAATTTACATCAAGTGGGGTTCACAACTGAATCAAACATCCATATAAAAAAGGTGCAGATACATCAGGAAAAGATCATGTGGATTGACACAAAAAAAATCCTAAATAGTTGGAATCTATCCATTGCATTCTCTTTGTAGTCCTCAATTGTATGCTAATGATGAGAAAGGGGCATCATGAGGAATAGTGTGTGTTGGTCTTCTTGACCCTGAATCGAGTGTGTATAACTTCTTGTCCAGGCCAACCGTAGCAATTATCTACAAGAACACAATATAAACCTTATTTACAGGCAAGTCAATATTAATTTAGACATAAATCGGTAATACTATTGTACGAAACAATATAGCTGCAGTAATTTAAAGAAATTACTTCACTATTATCCTATCATTTAAAGAAATACAACGTTTGTTATTGATGAACTTGTAAATGGTTTATTTTATACAAAAACTAGGAACATCACATATTGAATTGTACCAACTATATTCTATTACTTCCATTCTTTGAGGTACATGTGATAGACATAATTTAAATAAGGAAGATCAGTGAATGCACAAACAAAATCGGTAATACTATTGTACAAACAATACAGCTGCAGTAATTTAAAGAAATTACTTCACTATTATCCTATCATTTAAAGAAATACAACATTTGTTATTGATGAACCTGTAAAGGGTTTATTTTATACAAAAAAAACTAGGAACATCACATATTGAATTGTACCAACTATATTCTAGTACTTCCATTCTATGAGGTACATGTGACAGACATAATTTAAATGAGGAAGATCGGTGAATGTACAAACAAAATTGGTAATACTATTGTATGAAACAATACAGCTGTAGTAATTTTGATTTGTAGTTTAGCAATCATGTGTTCATGTGGTAAATATTAACTACGGTGTATATAATCAAGAGTGCATAACATTAAACTGAAGATCTTCCATCATCAAGACTATGGTGTGCAGTCACTCTTCAGTTCCACTATGTGGAAAAGGCTATGATAAGAAATTCATAGCAGTCAACCGCTCCATCAAAGGAAAGTGAACAATCCCATAAGGGAATAAAATACAAGACGACCTCTTCCTACAATACTATGAGTGCATTATACTAGGCTTTAAGTTGGTAATCGAGGAGTGTAGCAACAATTGGCTAAGTCCTTGATAACACATAAGACAATCTTAAAGAAATTATAAAAGTACGATAATCCATGATTTATGTCAGAAACTGACAACTACGAATAACACAAAGGTGAACAGATCCACCATTCTATGATTTTCATATCTGCAAGGTGTTATAACAGTATTTTTCACCATTTCATCTTCAGTCCTCAGATTGTATATTTACCTTAATTGCATACTCATAAAATTGGATGGCACGATCAACATCGCCTTTCTCCTACACTAGTGCTCCAGTGCCGCTCTATAATCCCCTGCATTGTAACTCTGATGCGTGATCTCGAGGCGTGTGCCCTCGTCAACTGAACTTGACCAAAAATGAAACAAATTAACAACTCCAAGTCAACCTACACTTTTCCAGAGGAAATGGCCTTACCCTCCATGCATTCGCCATGTTATTGAAGCATTCTGGGAAATTCGGTTGGATTGCAACGGCCTCCTCATTCTTTGTGATGCACATGTCAAGCTCCCTCAACTAATCAAAATCCAAACAACATCAATCGACACCCAATCCACAATCAAGCACCTAAACGTATTTGAATTCGACAGAAACACGGTAATAGACGGACCGCAAAGCAGGAGGTCCTCCAAGCACCTAGGGTTGGCCATGTACACGGCATTGCAATGCTCTAGTGCCGCTCTGTAATCCCTTGCATTGTATCTCTGCTGCGCGATCTCGAGGCGTGTGCCCTCGTCAACTGAACCTGACAAAAAACAAAACAAATTAACAACTCCAAGTCAACCTACACTTTTCTAGAGGAAATGGCCTTACCCTCCATGCATTCGCCATGTTATTGAAGCACTCTGGGAAAATCGGCTGGATTGCAATGGCCTCCTCATTCTTTTGTGATGCACATGTCAAGCTCCCTCAGCTAATCAAAATCCAAACAACATCAATACAACACCCAATCCACACTAGAGCACCTAAACGTAACTGAATTTGGCGGAAACACGGTAATAGACGGTAGAAAGCAAGAGGAGGTTCTCCAAGCACCTAGGGTTGGCCATGTACATGGCATTGCAGTGCTCTAGTGCCGCTCTGTAATCCCCTGCATTGTATCTCTGCTGCGTGATCTCGAGGCGTGTGCCCTCGTCAACTGAACCTGACCAAAAACGAAACAAATTAACAACTCCAAGTCAACCTACACTTTTCCAGAGGAAATGGCCTTACCCTCCATGCATTCGCCATGTTATTGAAGCACTCTGGGAAATTTGACTAGATTGCAACGGCCTCCTCATTCTTTGTGATGCACATGTCAAGCTCCCTCAGCTAATCAAAATCCAAACAACATCAATACAACACCCAATCCACACTGAAGCACCTAAACGTAGCTGAATTCGGTGGGAAACCTGGTAATAGACGGCGCTAAGCAGCAGGACGTTCTCCAAGCACCTAGGGTTGGCCATGTACACGTCATTACAGTGCTCGAGTGCCACTTCGTAATCCCCTGCATTGTATCTCTGCTGCGTGATCTCGAGATCCGTGCCCTCGTGAACTGAACCCGACCAAAAATGAAACAAATTAACAACTCCAAGTCTCAACGAAATGTAGATCAAATTCAATTATGCATTAGCGAGAGAAGGAAAGGGGCTTTCGGAGTGACCTGAACCTTCGAGGGGGTTCAGGAGCAGGGAATTAATCACCGCGCCAAGGGGTTGCTGCTGCCGCCGCGGAGTGGGAGGAAGAGGGTGCGGGTGGAGCGTGGGGTATTCGACCCAGGCGGAGACGAGGCCGCCGCCACGGCGCATGGAGAGCATCATAGTTCAATGCTCTCCCAGCTTGTACTTGGCGAGGGCTGACACAGGGGGCATCTATCCTCCTCCTCGTCGTCGTCGTGCGTGAGGGGTGATTGTGCAGGACCTGGGCTTGGAGGTCCCGGAGCTTGGTGGCCTTGTAGGCGAAGGAGGTGCTAGGGACGAGAGCGGCATGGTGGAGGAGGGAGATGCGGGTGTCGTCGATGCGCCACTCGCGATTGCCGCCGAATGTGGAGGAATCATCGGAGGAGGCGGGGGTGGTCGGGCAGAAGCGAATGGTGACAGAGATCTTCTCCATGGGCGTGGAGGAGGACAGCGAGGGATTTTGAGGTATGGAGGCGGCGGTTGAGGGGCGAGGGGGTTGCGGTGGGCAGGCGGCGCGGCGCAGATGGGAGGGAGGTACGAGCGCGGAGGCGAGGGGCGAGTGTGGCGCGAGTGTGGAGGAATGGGAGGGAGGGATGGTGGCAGAGGTCCGAGGGGCAGTCAGCGGAGGCAGGCGAGGTGGTGTGGGGCGGATGGGGGAGGGTCAGACGGTGGTTTGGCGTGGGGTTCACGGATGGGAGGTGGAGGAGAGGTGAGGTGGCGAGGTGAGAGAGGGTCCTTGGCATGGGCGAGGAGGCGCCTGGGCGGGAGGGCGACGAGGCGAGGAAGCGAGGCGAGGAGGGTCAGGCGTTGATTTGCGAAGGAGTAGTGAGGGAGAAGCGGCCTCGCAATTGAGGAGGCGACGATCGCTCGGCGAACAGTGCGGAGAAACCGAGAAAGGAGATGAAGATCTAATGGAGAACAGATTCGACGACTTACATCGTATGAAGGAGGACGGACCGTCACCAATTACTTCTTTTAAGTAGTAGAGATAGAGATAGAGATTTTGTCCCCTTAATTCTCAAGTATATACTCAAATGTCTCAACGTTCATCTCTACATAAATGTAAACGTATATGTGCCAACCTACGGTAAAAGATTTTGTGGTGTCATATAAAACGTCTTGAGAAGCGTGTTTACATATGAGGTGTTTCTCGGTGTAGAGACAGACATAAAAGCATCAAAACAAAAGCGTCTTTACGTGATAGTTTTGTTGTAGTGAGGCTTGTTGTAGAAGGTTTCACTCAACGACCAGGAGTTGATTATGAAGAAACCTATTCCCTGGTCATAGGCGGAACTACCTTTAGATTTTTAATCTCAATGGCATTAAACCTGAATTTGGAAATGAAATTGATGGATGTGGTAACTACATACCTTTATGAAAACTTGGATTCGGATATTTATATGAAGGTACCTGAAAGTATCCCTGTCTCGAATCAAGACAGAGCAAATAGAAATCTATACAGTGTGCAACTAAGAAAATCATTGTATGGACTGAAGCAATCAAGCAGAATGTGGTATAATCGCTTAAGCGACTTTCTTTGCAAGAAAGGCTACACAAATAATGAGGATTGTCCCTGTGTATTTATATGAAGATCCCAGGATGGATTTTGTATAATCTCAGTATATGTAGATGATCTGAATATCATCGGGACCCTAGAAGATATTAACAAAAGCAAGCTCTTACCTAGAGTCGGAGTTTGAAGAGAGATTTGGGTAAAACCAAATATTTCCTAGGCTTGCAGCTTGAGCATGCCCTTAAAGGAATATTAGTGCATCAGTCAACCTACACTCAGAAGGTGTTAGAAAGGTTTGGCTTTGGAAAGGCATACCCTTCGAAAGTACCGACGATCGGGAGATCCTTGCAGCAAGACAAGGACCCGTATAGACCTAAAGAAGAGGGGGAGGAAGTCCTAGGACCGAAATTCCCATACTTGAGTGCAATAGGAGCACTCATGTATTTAGCAAACTATACTAGACCGGACATTGCTTTTGTAGTGAACCTACTAGCAAGGTACAATGCAGAACCTACCAAAAGGCATTGGTAGGGAATAAAAGACATCTTCCGATACCTCCAAGGAAGCAAAGATCTTAGAATGTTCTACAGAAAGAACCAAGACCTAACTATGACTGGCTATGCAGACGCTGGGTACCTGTCAAACCGGCATACGGCTAAGTTGCAAACAGGCTATGTATTTCTGTGTGGTGGAACTGCAATTTCATGGAAATCGTCTAAGCAAAGTCTTTTATCGACTTCGACGAACCACTCAGAAATTATAGCATCATGCGAGGCCGCGAGAATGTTCTTGGCCGGCGGATAATTCACCACATCCAGCGATCGTGTGGATTGAATACCGTGCAAACCCCTACTATTATCTATGAAGATAATGCAGCTTGTGTTGCACAAGTGCAGATGGGTTATGTGAAGAGTCCTCTTACAAAGCATATCAACCCCAAGTTCTTCTATGCTAATGAATTACAAAAGATGGACGAAATTACAGTACTGCATACTAAGTCATGTGAAAATCTAGCAGATTTATTCACTAAGTTACTTCCAGCATCTAGCTTTGAAAGATGCATACGTGGAATTGGAATGATGAGATTTAGATTAGTGCAGAATTCAAGGGGAGAACCTTCACAAACTCTTTATTAAAGCTTGATCATGAAGATCGAGTACCCAAAGAATAAATCCTAGAGATTAAATGAAATTGGGTGGATTGTACTCTTTTTCCCTTGACGAGTTTTCCTGAAGTTTCTCGGCTAAGGTTTTTAACAAGGCAATTCATGCAACGCAACGAAACGTATGTTATGTACTCTTTCTCCAAAATTTTTCCACTGGTTTTTTATAGAGTTTTGACGAGATATGAACATGTCGGATGAGTGCCCAAGAGGGAGTGTTAAGAAATCGGGCCAAGGACAGAGAGTCCTAGCCTAGATGGACTCCTCATCCATCCAATAGCCTATATAAAGGAGGGGGGACCCCCAACCATTGTAATCATTTCAGAAGAGTAATAAGAGAAGCCTAAAGTCCCCTCATATCTCTGTGTTCAATCTACTATTATGTTCTTGTGTTCTTGCATTGTTCTTACGATTTTGAGTTTGTCCATGAGATAATCACTCGGACTGGACTCGCTAGTGACGGTTCCTCAACACATAAAATGTATTGCACCATAATTGGTACAGTAAAACGTTTGGCTAGTCAGCTCATCTGCCTCCCATTTTCCCTCTTGGAGATTTCAAATCTCATCTTCGTTATCTTACCAGGGAGACACAACCAACGGCCTTCCTAGTGGAGCGAAATTCGCCTAGTGGTCCAGCAAAATCGTCCCATTTCCTAAAGCAAGCCCACCATTTGCAACGCACACCTTCTCCCACGCTCCGGCTCCATGATACATCTATTGAGGAACCATCGCTGGTAAGTCCAGTCCGAGCAATCACCTCATAGACAAGCGTGGAATCACATCAAACAATGCAAGAATAAATAGTAGATTGAACACACAGAGAGACAAAGGTGCAAGGGGTATTCTTCTTCTTTATTCCTTCTTTATGCGATCAGACTTTTACAATGACTAGCACCCCCTATTTATAGGCTATAGACCCTGCTAGGGTTTTGGATGGAACACCCACCTATGGGCCAGCTGCTAGGCCGAGCCCATGGTTTCCCAACACTCCCCCTTGGGCACCCATCCTCACATGTTCATGCCTCGTCGAAACTCCATAAAAACCAAGTGGGAAAACTTTGGAGAAAGAGTACATGATACACGTTCTTCTGCGTTGCACGAATTGCCTCATTAAAAACCTTAGACGAGAATCTACAGAAAAACTCGTCAAGGGAAAAAGAGTACAATCCACTCAATTTCATTTAATCTCCAGGATTTATTCTTTGGGTACTCGATCTTCATGATTAAGTTTTAATAATAAGTTCGTGAAGATTCTCCCCTTGAATTATGCACTTCTCTAAGTCTCATCATTCCAATTTCACGTATGCACTTTTCAAAGCTAGATGCTGGAAGTGACTTAGTTTATAAATCTGCTAGATTTTCATATGGCTTAGTATGCAGTACTTTAATTCCATCCATCTTTGCAATTCAAGAGCATAGAAGAACTTGGGGTTGATATGCTTTGTGAGATGACTCTTCACATAACCCATTTGCACTTATATAACACAAGCTGCATTATCTTCAAAGATAATTGTGGGGGTTTGCGCGATATTCGATCCACACGACTACTAGATGTGGTGAATCATCCGCCGAAGCCAAGCACATTCTCGTGAGGCCTTGTACAGTGCTATGATTTCCGAATGGTTCGTCAAAGTTGATACAAGAATTTTCTTAGACGATTTCCATGAAATTGCAGTTCCACCACATAGGAATACATAGCCTGTTTGCGACTTGGCTGTATGGATCTGACAAGTACCCGGCATATGCATAGCCATTCATAGTTAGGTCTTGGTTCTTTATGTAGAACAGATCAAGGTCTTTGCTTCCTTGGAGGTATCAGAAGGTGTCCTTTATTCCCTACTAATGCCTTTTGGTAGGTTCTGCACTATTCCTTGCTAATAGGTTCATGACAAATGCAATGTCCGATCTAGTACAGTTTGCTAAGTACATGAGTGCTTCTATTGCACTTAACTATGGGAATTTCGCTCCCAAGACTTCCTCCCCCTCTTCTCTAGGTTTGTACAGATCCTTGTCTTGCTGCAAAAATCTCCCGACCATTGGTACTTTTGAAGGGTATGCCTTTTCAAAGCCAAACCTATCTAACACCTTCTGAGTGTAGGTTGACAGATGCACTAATATCCCTTAGGGGCATGCTCAAGCTATAAGCCTAGCAATATTTGGTTTTACCCAAATCTTTCATTTCGAACTCCGACTTCAGGTAAGAGCTTGCTTCCTTAATTTCTTCTAAGGTTCCGATGATATTCAGATCATCTTCATACTCTGAGATTATACAAAATCCATTCTAGGATCGTTGTATAAATACACAGGGATTATTCTCGTTGTTCGTGTAGCCTTTCTTGCATAGAAAGTCGCTTCAAGCGATTATACCACATCCAGCCTGATTGCTTAAGTCCGTACATTGACTTTCTGAGTTCCATATTGTATAATTTTCTATTTGCTCTGTCTGGGTTCAGGACAGGGATACCTTTAGGTACCTTCATATAAATGTCTGAATCCAATATTCCACAAAGGTATGCAGTTACCACATCCATCAATTTCATTTCTAAATTCAAGTTAGCTGCCATTGAGATTAAATATCTAAAGGGTGGTTCCGCCCATGACTAGGGAATAGATTTCTTCATAATTATCTCTTGCACGTTGAGTGAAACCTTGTGCAATGAGCCTTGCTTATTTTCATTTATCTTTCGAACAAATACCCACTTATGCTCTACGGGGTGCACATGAGGAGGCGTGCAGCTTACAGGCCCAAGCACATTTCTTTTATTCAGAGATAATAATTCAGTTTCTATTACCTTCTTTCAATCTTCCTAATCTGATCTTTTCTTACATTCAATGACGTCATGAGCTCTGGATCAAAATCGATGATTGTGGCAATTTTCTTTGCAAATAAATGTCGACATTGGCTATTGTCTTATTCATAGATTCTCCTGTGGTCACATGGTTTATAGCTATTTCTTTATGGGGCAATTCTTCTAATGCTACTTGCTCACCGCTGCTTCCAATTATGGGGCAAGTCCCTTTAGTTTTTCAGCTCTGATGTGTGCACAGACATCCCTGCTGATGTCTCCTTCCATGGGGATGTTCAAATCCGGTATGCCTTTTCTAAAGGTTCCATACTAGTGTTAGGTCTCAACTGGATCCCCTTCTGGTACTGGGGAACTTCGGTGATCAGTTGTGTCAAGTCCTTCTTATCCTTTTTCACCAAGCGTCCCCGGTTACTTCAGATTCGAGGTGCCAGAGTTCTCGTCCTTTCTGAGGCCTCAAGACGAGATTAGGGATAACATTTTCTTTTTTTGGGTATTTCAACCCTCTCTGGTGCATTGCGTGTAGGCACATGCAACTTGGTCATGCTCTTCAAATAACTAAAGTGGTCAGGTAGTTGATTCGCTAATGCTTGCAAATCAATTATCTTCAGGACTTTTCTTGTCTTCTAGACTTCAATTATCTTCTAGACTTCTCTATTTGCTTTACTAGTGCGCGGGTCATATGCATTGATTTCAATTATTTTTTGAACTTTAATTATCTTCTGGACTTCTCTATTTCCTAACATTTTTCATCAAGGGGTTGATTTCCTCCCCCTAATGACAGGAAATTATTCTCATCAATTATACTATTAGCGAAGCAGGCTACATGCAAATCTCTAGTCATGGGGTCCAAATACCTGATTATAGATGTTGTCTCATAACCAACGTATATCCCAGACTTTAGGAGAGGTCCCATTGCAGTTCGCTGCGGTGGTGGTATAGGTACATAAACCTTGCAACCAAACCTGCGGAGATGAGAGATTTTTTGTGCTGACCCTTGCACTAGTTGTATAAGTGAATTGATGTTATATGCCGATGATCTAAAATTGATGAGAGTTACTACGTGAAGGATTGCGTGTCCTCAACATATAGTTGATAAATTACAATTTTGCAAAAGTGGTCGGACAATAAATTTAATTATTTTAATTAATACCTCTGCTAGTCCATTCTGGGTATGGACATGTGGTACAGAATGCTCAATGGTAATTCTCATTACCATGCAATAATCATCAAATACATTTGAAGTAAATTCTCTGGTGTTGCCCATTCTGATTGACATCACATGATGATCAGGTAAATTATTCTTAATTTTAATTATCTGTGAAATGCTTTGCAAAAGCGTGGTTTCTTGTAGACAATAAACATACATGCGAGCATTTCGAGGAAGCATCGATGAGCACCATAAAGTACCTAAATAGCCCTGACAAGGGCTGTATAGGACCGCAAATATCTCCCTGGATACGGTCTAGGAATGCAGGGATTTCATCTTTCACTTTCAGAGTAGAAGGTGTAGTAATTAATTTCCTGGTGGCACAAGCAGGGCACACGAAATCTTCCTAATTCGGAAAATTTTTTACATTGACAAACTCAACAAAAGACATTAAGCTAACAGATCTAGAGGAGAATAGAGGAGGATGGGGAAAGCAAAGCTGGCCGAGGCCCTAGCGGGCGCAAAGGGGTCGGGCGGCGGCACATGACGAGGTCGAGCGGCGTCGAGGTGGGGAGGGAATGGCGGCGTCGGCAGCGACGGGAGGAACGGACGAGAGTAAGGCACTGGGGAGTGATTTAGTTAGAGCGCAAACCCTAGCGGCAAGTCGGGCTAGCTCCTACTTAAACAGCTTTTAGACTCTACAAAGGTTGCACACTTTACCCACAAGAGATAGTCATACCCGTTACCCCATATGATTCCGTAGTCATGTAGTTGGGCGACCGTCACAGTAACCTTTCAAACTACCTTGCCCTTTCCGTTATCTCACCCATATGGGGTTGTGCCCATACGTTCGTGAGGGATGTTGTACCCATGAGCATGTGGCATAGTTGGACTACCCACGACGTTGGCAACTTCACCTAGTATCGGTGTCCCCGCTGTCGGATGTATCGCAAGCTTGCGGTGCCATTACTCCACCAGGAGACACATTCAAGGTTCAATAATTTTACTAAGCCAAGTTGCACTTTGCGGACTTATGGTTGTACTTGTTTAACACGGAGGTCGTGACAAGATTAAGTCCTTAGGGTTATCTCGGCGGTTCATTCCACGAGCCAACCATCCTCGTGTTCTCGAGCACCCACCGCCTCACCATCCGCCCAGATAGAACTAGCAATTGGGGTTTCGAGGAATAAACCAAATTATTTTCACACCTTTTTGTCAATGGACCACCAATGACTACCTAAATCATTTTATGTTTGAGGAAATGATGATTGAGGTATTTAATACCTTGGTACTTAAGCAAGACTAGCATGTCGCTTAAGTACAACCTATAACTAGTATTACCATATAGTTACTAGGGTGACAAGGATTAATGGATTCAAATTATCAAGGATGGCATATTAAATTAATTAATCAACAAGTGGGTGTTTAACTACCTTAAGCTTTAACATACATTTGATAAATAATTAAAGCATGCAATTTTGCTAATTTAAACGAATATAATTTGCATAAAATGTAGGATAAATATGATCAAAGTATTTACTCACCTTGGATTAAAGGTAAGGGAATCTTTGATAATCTTGTGCTTGATCGAAGTGGAGATCCTCCGCATTTGCGAATCCTAATCGAGCGACAATACCGGAAAAAAGGCACAACAGCAAAGAGAGCAAATAAATACACAAGAATACACAAATGAACTTCAAATTAATCAAGTCCTATGCCATTAGCAAGATCTTGATTTAACAAATTTTTAGAAATTTATTTCATAAATTTTGGAGTTTTGACGGAGGAGAAATGAATTTACGAAGATTAATTGAATTAAAAGAGAGAGAGAGAGAGAGAGAGAGAGAGCTACGTGGCCCAAAGACAACAGGACCAAGTCCACGCTACATGCTTGGGCGCGTGGTGCACCGGCCATGGATGGTCCACAAGGCAGCCAAAGAAGGGGCCAAAACCAATGACAGTGGGCCTTTGCCCCTTTCATCCCCATCAAATGGCCTTGACTCTGAGAGAAGAGGGTGGATCGGGCGCAGTAGGAGGGAGGCGGCCACAAGCAGTGGCGGCTGGCACGGGCGAGCGGAGTCGCGGAGAGCGGATCTCGGGAGGTGGCGGCTGCTCGAGAGGGCGAAGCGATGGCGGTGGAGCAAGGAGGCGGCGGTGGCTTCCACAAGCTTCACGCATACCGGTGAAGCACGACTGAGAGAGGAGGCACAGGCAGCACCAGCAATGCAGCGAGGAGGTCGATGGCGATGACCGGTTGGCTGGTCTGGGGTGGCGGATTGGCGGCCGGCGGCAGCCATGGGCGGAGGAGGAGGAGGCATGGTGGCGGCACGCCTCGCGACGGGAAGGCGGAGGGACGGGAATGGGATCCTTGCGTCGCGGGGCTCACAAGGACGTGGTTGCCGGAGGCGGGGGCTCACCGGGCGCGAGGAGGCTGAGGCATGCCAAGAAGGAGCTTGGCGATGTTTTCTTGTGGCTTACTCGGAGCTCTGGGCGGTGAAGGAGAGCAAGGGCAGGGGAAGCTTTATAGGGTCAAGGCGGAGAGAGACATTGAGCTGGTGGTCACATGGGGCGGCGGCAAGGCAATGACGGAGAGAGGACATGGCGAGGCGTGTGCGGCCAAAAGACAAAGCGAGGGTCCGGCGACTAGCATGCAGCGATGGCGACAAGACGGCGGCGTCTTGAGTGGCAAGACGACACGGAGCTCCAGTGGCGAAGATCAGAAAGCGACGTCGTGGGTGGTCAAAGACGCGAGGGAGGTGGCAAGCAAGAAGCAAGGTCGCCCACGAGAGGAGATGACGAGGAAGAGGACCAAGTACAAGCTAAAAGAAAAGGGAGGGAAAGAAGGCCAAAGCCCGGGGAGAAAAGGCCGCCGGCACCAGGAGAAATGGTCGGGCTGAAATGGGCTTGGCCCAGGAGGAGAAAGGGGCTGAGCCCGAGGGAAAGAGGGGGCCCAACTCAAAATGGACTGGGAATTTCAAAAGAGAGGAGGAGCTCCACGCTGCGGAATTGAATTTCAAATGTTACGGACATTACATTTGAAACACACACCGAGAAACAGAGGAAATTTTCATAATTAGCTTGGTAATTTTGAATTACTAAAAACTAAATCGTAGCGAAGAATTACTATTTATCATCCAAAACGGACGTTACATCCAAGATTGTGCCGACGACTTTAAGTCGGCTCGTGGTAGATTAGAGCTTAATTTGCACCGTAGGATAAAATAATCTAGAAAGCAATAATTGCAGAATTGAAAGCAATCTAGAAAAATGATTCGATCTACGAGCGTCGTGCCACGACGGTTACCTTTCGATCCGAGGAGAGTTGATCGTACTGATAACGTGTTGACGAACCATTGCTAACGAGTCTAGTCCGAGCGATCACCTCGTAGACAAGCGTGGAATGACATCAAACAATGCAAGAACAAATAGTAGATTGAACATACAGAGAGACAAATGTGTAGGAGGTATTATTCTTCTTTATTCCTTATTCATGTGATCAGCTTTTTACAATGACTAGTACCTCCCTATTTATAGGCTACAGATTTTGCTAGGGTTTTAGATAGGACGCCCACCTATGGACCGGCTGCTGGATCAAGCCTATGATTTTCCAACATTTGACACTGTTCCACAATCCAAAGCAAATATATCCCTTTTACATAAAAATAACCCTACGGAACATTCCAGAGACGACATGTAACATCCTACCGCGCGCCGGTGCACGGGACCCGGCCTACAGGGCGCCCAGGACGCGGCACCAGGCTGCAGAGGACCCAGCGCGCGGACGCAGCCGCAGGAGCGCATGGCCGGTCACAGGCTAGAAAAAGCCGTGCGGAATAGTACCAAATGAGCCCATAACTCGTAATACGCCGCCTGCCGCGCGGACAGAGGAGAAGTGGTGGGTCGAAATCACCGCGCCGGGCTGGCTGATTCGGCCGCACAGGCCCAAGCAGCGGTTGTCTGCGTACCGTGCGTCTTCACGGGCCCGAACGGCGCGCCCTCGTGCCAGCCGATGCGGCGCAGCCTGGGCCGTGCCATCCGCGCGCACCAGGTTGTCCGGGAGTCGAGGAACCAGGCCAAACCACGCGCGGCTCGGCAGGTCGGCAATTGGGCAGCCGCGTCGCCAGGCCCAAAGTGAGTCGCCGGCCGCTCCCCTTCCCACCTGCCCGCACCCCAACCACGCGTCCACGTTCTCCTCCCTCCTCTGCCGGCCGCCGTTGCCGCCGCATCACGACACGTCGCCACCCATCCCTCCGCCGCCGCCGCGGGGCCTAGCTCGCTGGATCCCGCTCTCTCCCAGGGCGAAGTATCCAACGGTTTCGCATCAAGTTACCTTCGGCTGCGCGGTCACCCCTACTAGGTCTCTGCCTGGGGGGTGGTTTGCTTGGAGCTGCGGGTTCCGCGCGGGTGATTCTTCGGTGGTTCCGGTCCTGATGGGGTTGTCGTCTGCCTCCGCGGGCGACGGGGCGCAGCTGTGCGTCTTCGACCTCAGGAGGGGGCAGCAGGAGGGCCAGGAGCTCGACAAGATCCTCTTCTTCCACCCCGCCGACTGCCCCATCCTGCTACAGCTCTCCGTCATTGGCCTCTGCGAGGGGATCATCACCTTCGCAAGGTTTGCGTTTTTCGTTGCCCTCCATTTTTGCTGCGTGTTTTTTTTTTCTTTCGGAATTGCTAAAAAACTGTCGCAAGTTTTTTTGGGGGGAAAACAGTCGAATTTCTGACCTTACCATTTTGCTTGGAGATTCGTGCTCCGGCCGGCGACGGTCGTCTTCTCCGGTGTCGGTGGCAGCGAGCTAGGGCGGGGCTTCGACGGATTTGGGCTAAGGTTCACCGGGTTAGGTTTTGGGTTCACCGGTGCCAGTTATAGAGGGAGGGAGGGGCAGCGGAGGCACAGTGGTGGGCGTCAATGGTGGCGGTGGCGCCGCCGGCCGCGAGTCGAAGGAGGGCAGTGGAGGTTGGCAGGGTGAAATTAGGAGGCAGGGCCAGAGACGGGGAAGAAGGCGCTGGCGGGGAGGTGGGCGGCGCCGGTGGAGGAAGATGAAGCGGTAGCACGGCGCAGGAGGCGGGCGGTAGTGGTGGGCCGGTTGCTGGGGAGGCGGCGCATGGAGGGGATGGGGGTGGCGGCGGCGCGCGGAGGGGATGGTGAATGAGCTTGGGTTAGGATTGGGTTGGGGATGGGAAGAGTTAGAGTAGGATTTTGGGTGATGATGTGGGGTATTGGATCTTCATCTGATGGCTCAAAAATCTGACTATTGCAATTTGGTATGAAATGGAAATCTAAGGTTAATGAATACGGTGGCAAAAACTAACATAAGGCATTTTCTGGACCTTCCAGTGCTGACTTGCTTCCAGTGTTTAAGGGTCAAAGATGTTGCATATCAATTTAGCACATCCGTCCTCCAAAACAAAGAGAGAGAGAGTACATCTTACTCTTTAAGGTACTAACTTTTCTAGTTTGCCTGGTTTCGTTGGGAGTCTCTTGATAACTATAAACTTCTATTAATGATTACACAAACTAAAATGGGGCCATAAAAGTCAGAAGATGGGGGCCCTTTATAGGCAACAATCCTTTTATGGTTACAATATGTCATTCTTTATTCTTGCTAATGTTTTTCCATCCCAAACAGTTCACAAAACCATTCCTGAGTCTTTACTTGTGCTACTTCACTTATTGCTTTATTTCACTGGATTCAGTTATCTCATCTCTAATGTTAGTTATGTGCAGAATATTTTCTCCTGAAGATGATTGCGAGGTGATAGAATCGGAGAAACACTCCCACATTTTTTACCAAGCCGAGCCAGATATTTGGATGGTTCTGGTAATAGCTGTTCACTACATTAATAGTTTGCATTTGGGTTCCTGTGAACTTTGATTGTGATGGAAGTTTTTGCATGAATTTATGTGCTTTGCTAGTTCGACATTGTTCGAGCAAAATGTCATATTATCGCCTTGTCAATTGAGTATTTATCTTGATAGCATTCTTCTTTCTATCTACCAGCAGAAATGTAAAACTTGATAATTGATAAAGAAAAAGTGATGTCTAGCTGGCAGTTGTTACCATTGCATAGTACTTATTGCAAATTCTGGAAATATTCATATTTAGAGTTAAGTGCTGGAGCCAAAAACTCCCCAGTTATGTCATGTCGTACAACAATGTGATTGACTGCAGTTGAGCATCTTCCCAAGTAGCATGTAGCTTATTGTGGACATTTGATCTTTAATTGAGGAACACAGGACTTTGTTTCTTTATCTGTGTTCTTTTTCCTTGTAAATTTGATTTTTCATCCTCTGTACAACAAAATAATTGAATGACTGTATCATTTTTTACTGCTCAAATCGTTAGCATGCAATTTAATGGTTAGGTGGTGGAGAAAACCAAGGACAGTCAATCAACTTGGCGTTGTGGTGCATTGCAAGGAATACTTAAAGAGGCTCACTCACTTTTTACAATGTTTCATCGACCAATCCGAACTTTACTTGACAGACAACCCAGTGCTGAACTTGCCCGTGGTTACCTCCGCACATTTGTCACAGATTATTTAAGCGGTGGGTGTAGTTTTCCATGTATTCTGTAGTCATCATATTTATTTCCATTGTTGACATGATTTATTGCAAGGTGCAGTAGGATGAATAAAATTGCACCCTTTTGAAATGAAACATACGATGATATTTATGAATTTATTAGCTAAACTGATCCCATCAATATCCGCTACTTTATGTTCTGGAGCAGATTGTAGTGTTGGCAAAAGCTACAATTTCCGACCTTCCGTGACAGCCTAAAGGAGCGGGGAACAATCCAAATGCTAACAGTCTCACGAGAAGTGGCACTTGAAGTTCAGGTAGGTTTTATAGCTTTGAATCTGATGTGTTCTCTTGGTTACAGATAGACCATCTTAATTGTATTTTTCTATAGAAACAGCAGTGGTCTCTTAATCCTCTGCAGGATGCCCTGTTCAATTAAAATCCTTTTACCATAATTTTTGTAAGGAAAAATCTGTCCTGCTTGTTCCATGCAATTTTTTTTTCATATCATGTCCAGAGATGTAGTCAAGTTTGCAAACCCAGTGTACCGGTTTCTACGGTAGCTGGGGCAGTGCCGGATGAACACTTATTTCTTGGGTACCCGGGTCTGCTTTCACCCATCATAATTTCGATTAACTCAGTATAAATTATTATTAATCCCTAAACTGGTCAGTTTTCTTTACAAAATCTAATCCTGTCCCTTCTTGTTACTGGCTGGTTTCCACTGAAAAGCTAAACCTAGGTTCTATTTCATACTTCATAGTTCGTCTTTTATGCAATTTGTTAACATGACTTCTTGGCTGGTTTTGAAACATAGTATGTCTTCTGGGAAGGGCTGCTGTTGACATATTTCTTTACTGTGCATTAGCATTATCCTTAAAAATGGTTGCTTTCATTGTAGGCTTGTAGAACAGTGAAAATCGTTCTGGATAAGTATGTAGAAGTTTGCTTTCTGAGGAAAATCTTTCAGAACCAATTCAAACACCATATTAACTTTCGGACTAGCCTCCAGCTGTAGTACTAGTATATAAAAAAATCATGGTTTGCAGTATTTTCTAGAATTATTTTTATTGTAATAGTTGCATATATTTGTTTCATTTATTTCAACCATTGATGTAGTAGTGTTTTCAGTCGCTCACCGCAGTTCTTGGATCATGTCTTGGAAACGTCACCTGCCAATCGCTTGTATTATTTGAAGACCTCTTGGTGTCAACAACGCTTCCCCCGGTATCGACTTCCTGCAATCACTACTTCCATTGGATTTTTATTTGCTTTTTCTAGTTTATGAGCATGTGGTTCACTTGTGGTTAAGGATTCTAAGTTTCTGCTGCAGGATGATACATTAAACCTATATACTTATGCTGTCCTGAGGTTGACTCCCCGTGCTTTATCTTCCAATGCAAACTCCTGGTCCTATTTGCGGAAAGGAACTTACGTTAATGCTGGTCCCACTTCAAGTTCGTCAAATGGAGCAGCTGCAGCAGAAAGGTATCATAGTCGATCTCGTGATACTTCTGTTGGACAAAATCAGGTGCATCATAATTTCAGGCCTCTTCAGTGCAAGAAATTGTCCAAGGGAAAGGATGGTTTTGTTGCTGCTGGCTTTGCAACTACCGAAGTTCATGGTGCTGTACCTTTGACTCCAATACTATGGTTCCAGCAGGCAGAGGAGCGCATGTATCTATGTATTTATCAGCACAAGAACCTTACTATCTTACTACTGATTCCAGCTTCCTCACTAATAAATGGAGAAGAGGGTATTACTCATGTGAAGAGGTATCTTCTTGAAAATGTGAGTGATCCTTTTTTTTAATTTCCTGATGCAATGCTGAGCTAAAGTATACTATTTTTATGGGAAAATATTTTCATGGCCTCTGTTATATTGTTTGTGATGAGTATGGCTGTGAATACATGCTTAATAATTCGAGATATCTTGCACTTGCAGGCATCACAGAACATTGTGACTGTCGAACAGAAATTATCACGAGGATGGGGAGGAGATAATGCCTATCATGTTAGTGGATATCGTTACTTACTAGTTGATCCGGACAGAAAAGTATCAAGAGCCTCCCCACCTGGGAAAGTCACCACTCTGTCAAAGGTTTGTTCTTTTGTATTGAGTAAATTACTGTTTCAGTTTGTTCGTTTCTTGATCATTCATTCATTGGGAAACATATGTCCATCTCCGTACACATGTAAGCTATAAGGCTTGGAGATTGATGATGTTATTTCATTTTCATACACTAGTAGGTGCTAGCTTGTTTATTAGATTCAACATGTTTTTCAAGTTTATGTGGTCCTTTTAAATTGATTTCCCTTATCATGTTTATTGAAATAGCCTTCTGTGATGAAATTATGCAGGACTCTCTACTTTGCCTCAATAGGCTAAGAGAAGAAATAGATTTGGAGAAGTCAAGAGCTAAGAGGAGTGACCCTTGTCATGACAAGGATTTTGAAGTATGCATCAGAGCAAAAAATAATGCATGGGTTATTGCTAAAATTACTCGAGGAAGAGAACTCTATATGGCTTTA
The DNA here is from genome assembly GCA_036346405.1 of Phyllostachys edulis. Taxonomy (NCBI): domain Eukaryota; kingdom Viridiplantae; phylum Streptophyta; class Magnoliopsida; order Poales; family Poaceae; genus Phyllostachys; species Phyllostachys edulis. The sequence goes on from JAYEVD010000577.1 coordinate 48,840, forward strand.
GAGAAGGGCGGTGAAACACTTCTTTATGCATCTACATCTGTTGAGAAATTTAGCAACAGGTAACTTTTTGCTGTGTGGTGGCTTATTTCAATTTCATATTCATGATGACTATGTCGTGATTAATTTGAATCATCTATGCAAGTTGAATTTGGATATGGCATCATTTACAGGCTCTGTTGGGCAGCTATTTGAAGGAAGTAATTGAAAAAAAGTATACTGCAGGCCATTCACTGGCAATTAGCAAATATGGTTGATTGTGTTTTAATGCCGGGTGAAAGGTCATGCTCCTCTTTAAATGCCCCAAACTAGGGTTACATAGCCCATATTTTTTCGTGCAAGGGCTTGTTTGAGCAAACTAGCAACCTTCACTTGTACTTGAATGGTCCTGGATAGCCACGTTTTTTGACCTGGTTGGACATCACATGCAAATATTTATGTTTATCTTTTACTGTCAATGTTTAATGTGCATATCTTACCTCATTATGTCACCTGCTTTGATTACATCGACGCTTAAAACTGAGTTAGCATTTCCTTGTTCTCATGTGGGCAAGTACGTAGGCTAATCTCTACATCTGACCTTGTTAATGTTTGCATTCCTCTCAGGTACTGTGATGGAGCATTCTCTACAGACTAGAAGCACCAGCATGAGATGCTGCTTTTTCCCTACCACTCCCTCCTATCCAACTCATGGTTTTAAGCTGGATTGCCCCCTTACACATCAATGTGGATCTTACTCTACGAAGGGATTCACACCAGTTGTACAGCTGCCCTGTTGTCACTAGCTGTGCGTAAAAACAGCTTCGTCAGAGAATAATGCAGAGGCGTAAAAATAGCTTTGTCAGAGAATATTGCAGAGCAGGAAACAGTTTGTTTGCCTTTCAGACTCACGGCCTTCGTTCTGGGATACATAGGACCATGCTCATTCGTATTTCTTGTAAATGCTGACAATGGACCTGCTGACATATATAGTTCAAATTGCATATGTATTATGTGTTTCGTTGCTGTATTATTTTGAGTTGCCCAACTTTTACCGTTTTAAGCTTGGTGCCAAGGTTATGGTCATAGAAGGTTATTGCTGTGCTGATTTGCAGTTCCATCTTCCACAGCCTAAAATGTCTGCTGCCCTGTGGAAACTTGAAACACATCAAATTCGTCAAGAATTCAGAAAGATGGACAAGGAAAAACAAAATGCGGACGAGTGAATAAGAACGGCAGCCATGCCAAAACAAAACAATGAAACGTGAAAACAATGAGCTGATCTTTGAAAGTTGAAACCAAAAAAAAAAAAAAAAACGTACGTGAGCATCCTGTTAATCGAACTACGGTAAGTACCGTGGGAGGGTACTGTGACATCACTACTCCAGATGAGCTTATCGAGGTTTATTGACTCCTGCAGGATAGTTGCTATTTCTCTTCCATATTTTCACTTGGGCCAACCCGATTGGTCTATCCCCACAAAAAATTAAAGTAAACGAAGGTCCATATGGCACCATGTCATCTGTTAGATGAGCCCTGTACGGATCCGTATCCTCTACAGTAAATGCAGAGAAATGCGTGAACAGTTTTTTCGCGTTAGGTGAGCAATGCTCCCTCGTAGTACTGTAGCAAAGCTCGGTAAAAACAACTGAGATGCACTGTAGCAAAAACCTTATACGCTTTTCGATCGAACGGTTAAGATCCTCCTAATTATCGTGCACTATAGCACCTCTGCATTAAGGGAGGTAATGCAGGAGGATCCCTCTCCCCTGCATGGTTGCCGTTTCATTGTTTTGTTTGCGCTAACTCAATTGGTCTAGCCCCACAAAAAATTAAATTAAACAAAGGTCGATATGGCCTCATGTCATCTGTCAAATCAGCCCTACATGCTAAACTTTGAAACCTGATCATTTGGGTCATGTGGCATACTAATAAAAATTTATGGAATGTCTATATATTTCTTATAATATGTTCACACATATTTAAAATTTATTAATTTCAATGTTAGTATTTGTTATTGTTATCACTCCATAAAATAAGTTGTTTTGACAACTAATTGTGTAAAGTAGCCAATTAATTGGAAAGAAAGCTCACCTAATTATATAGGAACGGTAAGTATCGTAGCTCACCTAATTATATAGGAACGGTAAGTATCGTATGAATACAATATTCATAATGCATGATTTATCTAGCGCTAATTAACATTGAATCAGCCGATAATCGCTTAACAACTGTCCTTTTACTGCATCCTTAAGCATCAATGATGCACCCCTAACGCAAATTTCTAGCTCCCCCACTGAGATGATACCACTACACCAAATGAGATAACCGAGTTTTGTTTACTCTTGCAGGATAGTTGTTATTTCTCTTCCATACTTCCACTTGGGCTAACTCGATTGGTCTATCTCCACAAAAAAATAAATTAAACAAAGGTTGATATGTCATCATGTCATCAGTCAGATCAGTCCTGCATGCTAACCTTCGACACCTGATCATGTGGGTCATGTTGCATACTAATAAAAATTTATGAAATGTGTATGTATTTTTAATAATATGTTCACACATATTTAAAATTTTTTAATTTCAATGTTAGTATTTGTTATTGTTATCAGTCCATAAAATAAGTTGTTTTCACAACTAATTGTGTAAAGTAGCTAATTAATTGGAAAGAAAGCTCACTAATTATATAGGAGCAGTAAGTACCATATCAATATTGTCGTAGCATCGAAGACTAAACAATGGGTAGCGAATACTCTTTTGTCATGAGAGGACCGAGTGAGAGGAGCCAAAAAACATTAGAGGCATAAGTGTATTGCATTATGAGTCAGAACCCAACGCAAATTTGCTAGCTCCACCACTGATATGATACCACTACACTAGATGAGATAATCGAGTTTTGTTGACTCCTGCAAAATAGTTGTTATTTCTCTTCTCTACTTTCACTTTCCCCACAAAATTTTAAATTAAACAAAGGTCGACACATGGCATCATGTCATCTATCGTATTAGCCCTACCACTACAACACAAAAGCCCTATAGAGACACCTATTTTATGGGTTAAAGACATTTTCAATCATCTCTATAGCATTTGTAGAGTCGTTTTTGTAAAACGTCTCTAGAACGTTTCCCCACGTACCGTGTCAAAGATCGTAGAGACATATTGTTAAATGCGTCTACAATGATATGAGTCGTTTAGATTGCGTCTCTATAAGCTTGGAGATGCTTTCATATATGCATTTTCATATCGTCTCTACTCTCCCTAGTGATGCTTTATTGCGTGCCAAGAAACATAGATACGCATTCATAGACGTATTTAGATTGAGCTAGAAACATTCATTTTTATTTTGTTCTGTAGAAATATTTCATCGCTAGTTAAACTACAATGATTCAGTGGATATAGTATCACATATTTTAATAAGAAGTTTCAGATCTTAGGTAAAACCATTTCAAATATAGAATTATATTGTCAGATATAAACAAAAGTAAGAAAAATGTAGACACTCATTGCGGATTGAATCGAGTTAACAACTGAATCTAACATCCACATACAAAGGTGCAACCTACGAGGATAACATCATATCTCGAGAAAACAAAACTAAAATCTAATAGATGTCCAAATTTGTCTTTGAATGCATTCAATCAAGATCATTCTCTATTTTCCACGCTACAAAGTTGTCGCTTAATATTTATCTTATCGATAACTATTTATCTTTTCAACTCAAGAAAATTAATGTCCATATCCAAACATTTACTAAATCCTTGGGTTGCACATCTTCCGAGGGACCGACTTGGCAAAGAAGCTTCATTTGAACCTCTATAGAACATTTCCAAAGTAGACTATGAAAACTAAAAACTAAATACATCCCCAAAAACATGTAGGTTTCTACATGATCACAGCTCCACCTTGATAGAGTATTGCAGGTTCCTATTAGATGGCAACTCCACTTTAACAAGTAAGCTCATCCCGTAAACAAGAACATTTGGTGTTGTTCGACTCACAAAAATTCATCCGTCTCAAGATAGAGGAGAAAAACAATCACTATAGACAACACTAACATTGTGTATATTATAACATATGTTTTAATGTCGTATAAGGATTTTACTATGAACACATCACCTTTGCACCACGATGCAAAATTTTAGTGCTATGCAAGATACACAAAGGAAAAAAGCTAGATTAATTGGATAAAGAACTGCCTTGCCTGCTTTTATGATAAAATGAGGTTGAAAGTAAATTATTTTCTCTGTTCCTCAAAGTTACTTTGGCCAATATGAATTCTGAAAATAAAGTGACAATGCATATATTAAGGAAACACATAAAGACAGACCAGATATTCATTGTTAGAGCTAACCTGTTTTCCAAATTTTGTCTCCGAACTATCAAACTCCATTCAACCAGTCAAGTGTCAGCATTGTTGCCAATGTAGTATAACCATTCAAGACCACCAATGATACAAAAATGAACTAAAGCTTGAAATTTTCTCTTTGTCACCAATCGGCTCCCTAATAGTCCATCCTTGGTTCTGACATTGAAGAATCAATCAAAATTATCTTTAGAACACTGAAAAATAAAGAACTAAGATGTAATATGTTGACACTTGCTTTACCATTCTTTAAGCACACAACTTTCTTTGACACGTGTCACACTACCACTCAATAGAGCAAAACAGGCTCTCACTTCTTCACCAAATTCATATTTTATCTTGGAAGTAACAGTAGCAGCTTGTCAAAAGAGTGAATACAAACTAGTCACAAAGACTTGAATTTCGATGGAACATGCATTACCATGGAGTTGACAATCCTAGTTTAATAGTTTCTCACACTCTCAAACTTGGTTATAAATGAATGTACAAATCATAGTTAAACAAATTCGTAAGGTAGAGTAAACAATCAATTTCCTCAACCAAAATCATTAAAGTAGGAGCTCCAGATGTAAATTAAGGCACAACATCATCATAAATAACTTGTTGATCCTTCTGAGGAATAAATTTCTAGATAACATAATCACAATACCAAGAAAATGAATCTCATTCTCATAGAGGCATTTCAACAAACACGTGATGGACAGGTGTATTGCACAGACCTGCTAAGTCCTGGCATGTACAAGAACTAGTTTTATCACAAGCAACCGGTAATGAACTTTTGTCACAGGAGATTGTAGTTAACCAAAAGGATATATCACATATGTTCCAATATCTATCCAACACAAAATTTTATCAAATCAAATGTGCTTAGGGATGGGAATGGACGGGCTTACACAGTGTTAGATCGGCAGCAGGCAGACATAGTTATTAGTATCAAGCAGGCGAAGCCACATAAGGTCGTTGCCACTGCTGATGCCATAGCCAGGGATGAGGTGGCGAGCGTGATGCTAACTTGCATCGAGCGCGCCGAGGGTCGTAGCGGCTAGCGCTTCTGCGGTTAGCTGGGGGTGAGGACGCCTCTGATGTCTAGCGTCAGGAGGCAAGGCCGTCGTTGTCGCCACCGGTACAACAAGTACCGACACCAAGTGGAGAGTGTCGACGGCCGCCGCCACGCGTGTCGAGATGGCTATGAAGACTCGTGGGAGGCTGCTTTGGCCAAGGGGAGGTGGCAGAGAGGAGTTGAGACGGCGGCGGAGGAATTAGGGTTCACGTTAGAGTAGCCATACCTCAATTGGAGGATCGGATAAGGGGCGTGCGTGACGTAGGCCCTCGTCTCCCCTCGTTGCCAGTCGCCGCGGTTGTCTCCTCTTGTCGACGCTCGCCGCCGACGCCTTGAGCCGCGTGGAGGAAGGGAGTCACCAGAGAGCCTCGTGAGGAGAAGATAGAATGCGAAAGCGAAGGGTAGGTTCGCTCGGCCGCTCAGTCCTCTGGTTGACTGGTTTCGGAGTACGCCCAACTGGGGCTGTAGCTCCGGAGTAAATGTTGGGATACATTCTAAAACGTCTCGAGAAACGTCTTTATGTACTATCTAGTTTTAGGTGTAGAGATACAATAAAAAGCGTTTAAAAGCGTCCCTAGTAGACTATTTTGTTGTAATGTGCATACTAACCTTCGATACCTGATCTAGCTCTACTACTACGTTAATTAGAACAAACGACGTCTGAACTCGACATTCGGTCGACCTTATTTTTCCAGCCCTTGTGCATGGAAAATCGGGACCTATATACATGCACCCACGCATCCGTCAAGACTTCGACCAACCAACCGTGAGTGCTGCGCTGCCTGCAAATTTTCTTAGTTACCTCTGACGGCCGACGTCTAACATTCTAACAGAAGTTGCCTTTTTGGCAGATTCAGATGCCGGTCTTTCAAGAAGTATACTTTACTAAAATGAAGGCGACGCACGCTAGCTTGCTCAGAAATTGTGTAGCTAGCTAGCTCTACCCTTGGATGCAGCAGCTAGCTTTGGCTATAAAAAGCACGCGCCATGCATATCTATGCATCCTCCTCTACAATATCTATCACACAACCGCGCGTCTGGCAGCTTGCGCGCGTTCGATCTCTACCTCGCTCCGCTCGAGCGTTAGCCGGCGATCGATCGATACATGGCGAAAGGGACGGCGGTTATCGTCGTCGCGCTGCTCGTCGCGGCGGCGCTGCTCGGCCAGGCGTCCGCGGCCGGCAGGCGCCCTCTGCTGGAGGAGGCCGACGACGGTAAGAGCCGACACGGCAGTGCTGCTATAACTCCTCCAGCTGGTCGTCAGCTTGCTGCAAGGGCGTCTCCGTCTTGCTGCACCAACGATATTAACAATCCCAACCCTAAGTGCCCTACAGTCATCTGTCAGCCGCCATCGTCACCGTAGATACTGTACGTGCATGGCCATGCATATGGATGTATAGTTTAACCTATTATTTACCTGAATTATGTGCTTGTTGTCCAGTTCAGAATAAACTGCATGTAGCTAGAGATATATAGCTAGCAGGCTAGCTCTAGTTCGATTTCATGCAGCCAGTGTGTATCTATATCGATAATCTTTTTACTCTAATATTTAGCTACATGTGTCTGTTGCATGCATATGTCTGATCAGCCAGTGGACTTTATTTCGAGATGTGTACTATGAATAAATTGCTAGCGATCGATGGACATGCATGGGTATTCACCAGCTCTTGTTTAATTTGTGCACTGCTCTGTCCCGTCGCAAAAGAGCGACATTTTTTAATTTTTAAAGTCAACAAAATACTCCTATGATCACTAAATTCTCTTATCATATATTCGAAGATAACTGTGAAAGTGTAATATTATAAAAGTATTTTTCAAAACAAATTCACCCGTATCAATTTCATATATCCAAACTAAATGTTTTAAACAATATTTTTGGTCAAAATTTATATGGTTTGAATGCATCTATTCTAGGACGTAACTCTTTTGTGATTGTTGAAGGAGTATGTTTTACTTTTGATCATTACTGCATGCATTTCACGGTATTAGATACGTGACTTTCACCATCACAATTTTCTTTGTTATATATATATATATATATATATATATATATAAAAGAAAATATACTCCCAACCGCTGCCCACTGCACGCTGACAATCCAATGTCTGGTACAGTGGTACTGCGTACCTTGTTACACCGACTACTGATGCATTCCCACCTTGAAATCTATGGTACCGTTTTTTGGGCCAATTAACCTCAAAAACCTAACCAGACGTCCAGACCTGAAATCTCGCTCTGGAGCGCTAACTAAATGCCGTTGATGAAAATATGCTTACCACGTACATCTTCCTTTTTTAAAAAAACTACATCTTCGCTTAGATCGGGTGATCAGAAATTTGACCGTCAATATGTTTCAAAGAAAAAATTAAAGGTCAGAAATTTTCTCATGGCTGATGTCTCATAATAAAATCATGACTAGAGATAATTTGTTGAACAGGGGTATATATAAAATAGAGGTAACTCTTGTAGCTTCTGTAATGAAAATGAAACAGTGTCACATCTCTTTTTTGAATGTGTGGTAGCCAAGAACATTAATTTCGGACTTAATATCTCAGTTCTATGATAGAGAAATTGGCTATAACTATGAATCTATGGCTAGATTTTGGCTAATTAACTCCAAAAATTCTGTTTGAACACTGTTTGTGCTGCAACTTTCTGGAGCATATGGCGCTGTAGAAACAACATAGTATTTCAGTTTCAGCCCTGATCAAGCATGAAATTGGTGTGGAGAAGACTGATGAACTTGCTCTGGAGCTGGCGATCTATTTTCATGTAGCAAATGTTTCCCAGGATGGATCAATTCACTTCGATGTTGGAGGAGAAGCTGCAAGCCCCATTGCCACTGATGAATACGTGAAGTACTTCGATCTGAAAGGAAGACTCACGCAGTGCACATCGGAGGACGAGAAAGTTCAGGTTAGGATGGATGATGATGATGCTTGATATACCCTCCGTTTAGCGGGTAAAAAAATAGACGTTGTTGGAGTCTGATGACGTAAAATGCTTAATTCTGGTTGAAAAAAACGGCGAGTTGTAGCTTTGCTGCAAAAAACACGTGCTGCCAACTGGCTTCCAGTTTCAATAAAATGGAACTGGGGCATCGTATTGCGATGTCCTATTTGATCTAAGAAAAGGTCAACTGTACTAGATATATACTCCCTCTGTTCTTTTTTACTTCTTCCTAGAATCCGTGTGGTCAAACTTTCAAGTTTGGTTACCAATAGATTTAAAACTATCTAGATTGACTACATAAAAATTATATCATTAGATTTGTCGTTAAAAATACTATCATAATATTATAATTTTATTACTACATCTTAATGTAAAGTTATAAAAAGTAACGGTCAAAGTCGCATCTCGAAGACCGCAAAAAATCAAAAACGTCAAGTAAAAAAGAACGGAGGGAGTAGTTGTTAACGATGGGAAATGATGTGATCATTAAAAGTCTTCAATGACCGCCTCTGGCCGTTAGCCGTTAGTAAATTTTATTTATTCGCAAGAGCTCAAGAATATCGATATGTGATTAATGTTTAGGAGGATGTGATCGTATTATTTTGTAAAAGGTACTCGAATTTTCAACCATAGGATTAGGATCCAACGGATCACAACCATCCTCTTTAACCCATATAAATAAGCGCCTCACTGCATTCCACCAAACCTTACTCGTGCCACCCACCCCACCTCGTGATCACCACGTCTATTTATCGTCCTCGACGCTAGCGTTGCCTACCGGTGAGCCACCACCGCCACCCTCCCGCCTCCCTCCGCCTCTAACCTCCTAACTACTCTCATCCTCATCGCGCCTGTCGATCTCCACTTCCCACCATCCTCCTCCAACACGCGGCTTTGGCGGTGCTATAGCGGTTTCACTGTCCCATCGCCCACCGCTGGTCTACTGCCCCCTTCCGTCCCTCTAAATCCGGAATGGTCAACGGAGCCCGAATGTCGAGGCAAAACGGAGGGATGGAAATTCAAGTACTAATTCTCAAGGTGAGAAAACACCAAAGTACTCTTAGCAATTTCCATGATTAATTCATCAAAGAATGAACCGAACATTTGGACACGTCCGAAACGGCAGGCTTTCACTGTCACGTCACCTGTGGTCAGACAAGACGTCGGAACCTTCGATCGACCGATCGACATACGGTCGAGGTTTAATAATATTATATACCCAAATATCAGCTCAGGGAAATTTTTTTTTTGACTAGAACGTACGTATACAAGTAGTTGTGCAACAACGTAACGTAAGTACATACCGTGCCGTATACGTACGCATATATACTATATATATGTACGTACTCCTGGGAGCGAGAGATGGGGCTACTGCCGTGTTGCTCATGCATCATGCATGCATGCGGAAAAATCGCGGTGTTTTTAGTCCCATTATATTGGTCATGCATGCATTTTGACAATTACTAGGTTTCTGTACTCTTGTGTACATACGTATGGTCGACTAAACACAATAGCTTAAACAGTGTGTACGTACATGTCGAAGAATGACCTCTTATGATGGCGTCCTCCTAGCTGTACTATCCTCTGCCCATCTTCTCGTAGCGATGTGTGCTCGTATTTCGGGTTTCGAGCATGTAACAGCTCAATTTTGGTGCATTTCAAACTTTATTGAAAATTGAGGATTTTCATTAACTTTTGCTATATTTTGTGAAATTACAAAAAAATGGTTGCATTTCAAAGTCAAATCAAAATCCTAGCCTTAAATGGAATTAATAAAAAATCTACCAGAAAAATTAAGTTCCAAAATCCCTCTGAATTTGAATTTCCAACTCAAATTCATCCTTGAAATATTTCAAACAATTATCAAATCCATTCTTTCCCTCTTTCTCCCCTCAGGCCAAAACCCACCCCGCTGGCCCTGTTTCTTTCCCCCTCGACCCAACTTTCTTTCCCCCGTGCGCAGCCCATCTCCCACGCCTCGGCCTGCTCGAGCACTAACCTGCCTCCTCTCGATAATTTTCCATGCATACGGCCTAGCCTAACCCATCGTCGTTCTCGCGCCACAGCCTAGTCGTGCCAGCCTCCCTTCTGCGCTCTCTCTCTCTCTCTCTTCTCTGAGCGCCATCAAGACAAAGCACTTAAATGTTTCTGCACAGCAGACCTCGAGCGCCACCCTTCCCCCGCCGCGACCTTGTCCCAGCACCCGCCAGTCGCCGACCCCCTTAAATTGCGCGCAATCGTGAGTTTTCGCCAATACGGCAGCGACCTTGCCGCCTTCTCCGCCCCCTCTCCGTGGCTATATTGCTATAAAGCCCTCCCAAACACGTCACCATGGGCGCTTCGTCCTCATCTATCGTTTGCCCGCACTCACTCCCCCTCTCTCTCGTTCGATCACTAGGAAGGAGCCAAGGTCCGAGCACCAGATCTGCGTGGTATGCACCGTCGCCGCTCGTTCCTCGCCGCCCTAGTGAGCCCCGACCTTGAAGATCATGCCCATTGGCATTGCCTCACCTTCCTCTTGTTGATGCTCCTCTTATTTTTCTAGTTGGAGCACTAGAGCACTAGAGCACCCTTCGCCTCGCCGTCAGAACAGTGTCGCCGCCAAGCCCCTTCTTCCTCTTCTTGTCTCTGGTGAGTTTTATCCTCCTTTCTTCGTGTCATAGGTTGTTCCTTGCTTCCGCCAACCTTTTAGGCTAGATAGTGTATCCTTTGAGCCGCTGTAGAGTCGCCGCCACGAGCCCCTTCGTCCTTGCCGCCGGTCGCCGTAGCCACGTCGTTTTGAAGCCCGCTTTGGCACACCGCCGCCGTACACAGCATCGCCGTAGAGTGTAGTAGCTCATCCAAGCGTTGGTTAGCTGCCAATAGCGTCGTAGCAACGAGTTCCCTGGTAGCACAGTAGCGTCGCCACTGCCTCTCCGTAGCATAGCCGCCACCGTTAGCACCACCGTTGTGCCCGCAACCCATTTTGCCCCTTCCGGGTGCCAGCCTCGTCTTGCCTCACCAGCGACAAGCTCCACCCGAGCCGGCCTGGAGCTCCCCTGTGCACTCCTCTATTCTGAGGGAGAAGATAACATGGTGTGATGATGTGGCCGCCACATGGACATCATTAGTGCTAACCGGTAATTAGTGGGTAGTTAAGGTTAGTTAGTTAGTTACATGTGAGTATCACGTGTGGGTCCAACATGATTAGAAGTTAAGTTAAACTGTTGAGTTAGTGTGCATAGTTTGTAGACTGAGTCCGTGGACCACTGGTCTCTGACCAGTGGGTCTTAGGGATAGCAATTGTGCCCGATTACTCGCGTGTCTGGGGGCGAATACCTTAATGGAGGCGGGTATGAGCGTCTTTCTTTGCCCACAGGTATAAAAAAGGGCACAATTCCTTGCCATCGGGTAAACGGACGTGGGCATGGGTAAACTCCACCAGATCCGCTTCGCCTGACATTACGCCATCTACACCGATAAATGGGCCCTCATTGAGTCATCAGGTACAACCCTAGCCCACCCGCCGGTCAAGTTCCCAGATGGCTGACTCGACCTCCCACTTTCACCGCTAGAAGAAGCCCTCCCACTTCCCAATTTCCCATCGCTCTCCTCGACTAAATCTCCTCTCGCCAACCGCGACTCCCATCCCCATCCCCGATCCAGATCTTCCTCCTCCGTCCTCCTCCGGCCACCGCCCCTATCCTCCTCCCGCCACCGCTTTCCGCCAAGCGAGTGGCATCAGCGATAAATCGATGGCATCTTTTTCGTTTCGCTCGTTCTTTAGCACAAGTGCACAACTAGCTAGTTAAGTTTGCCATGAGCTCGATGACGCCGCCCACGATGGCGGTGCCATCGCCGGCGCGCATGATGGCGGTCGAGGCGCCGACGAGCGTGGTGGCGTGGATCTACAATCGCCACGATCGCTCCATGCGGGGAACACCCACTTGCCGTGCCTACCGCCAAGTTCGGGCTCGAGGATGGCGCCGACGAAGTTCTCACCGCCACCTACACCTTCGGCACCCACACGCCAAGCACAAGTTCTGCAGGTCTGCGGCATCACCTCGTTCTACATCCCGAGGTCCAACCCGACGGCATCACGGTGGCGATGGCTCATCGACCGGGCACCTGGCGCACATTGAGTACAAGAAAGTGGACGGGAGGAACTGGGAGAAGTGATTCCCATGGCAGAGTAAGAACTGATCGGTGTTCAGGTCAGGTCAATTTGGTTGGTGGTTGCTGGGTAAACTACGTTTCTTGTTCGAAAATTGCATGCTTCCTTACTGAAAAATATGTGAGAATAAATGAATAATTGATACTTGGATCTGCAGTATGCATTTGTTTGATAAATGTGTTGCTTGATGGTTCGACTCTGTTTTCTTATATTTAATTCAACAGCCATCAGATGAGATTGAGCCTAAAAGATGAACTTGATTAGAGATTGCCATCTGATGTGTATCCCATGTGGATAAAATTCAGAAGTAAACATGCAGAGAACTGCATCATTTTGTTAGTGTTCTTTGCCTAGAAAGGTAGAGATATGATACTCGTTTACCTTTCCTAGTATCATTAATGAAATGCCACTAAAATCTCATTGAGAGCTCAAGCACCACAGTAGAAGCAGAGTTGTTCACTTGACTAATGGGCTTTATACGGTCAACACACAATAAGAAGAAATTAAGAACATACAAATACTAGTAGAAGTTGAACAAACGATCATTACTTTCCAATACGGAAGCTTACATGAATAGATGAATTCAAGAGATGCTGCAGTATCTGGTCTGCCAAGATATTTTTGATTTATGTTCTAAGTCTCATAGTTGTCAACTCTCATATTTTTGTTCAACTCTCAGATGGCGACTCTGGGAAGTAGTAGCCAACATGGGCAATCTTCTCAAGGCTCAATACTCCATGATCAGCAAGTAGTGATGTAAATATATCAAAGGTATGCAACTAGTGATGTAAATATTTCAAATTTTCTCTGTGATTGGAAGCTAGTGATGTAATGCAATATTTACTTTTCAGGTGAAGGAGGAGTTGAGGGTTTATGGACATGCCTTGAAGACATTGAAGATGAGCTTAAAGATTGTTGTTCAATCTCGATCGTCGACTCTGATTAGCAAACCGGTTTATGGACATGTTTTCATCTATTTGTTGAATTGTTGAAATTGAACAATTTTCATATGTTCTACTCTTGTTGCAAACTTAATTTGTTTATGTGTGAGGAACTATGTCAGTTTGTATTTTTATTTTATTTGTTGAACTTGATTAGTTGTCTTGTCGAACTTGATGTGTGAATTGTGATGAACTTTATTAGTTGTTGAATGTGTGATGCACTATTGATGTGTGAATTGAAACGAACTTGATGTTTGCATTGTTTATGGGTGATGGGTACCCGCGGGCGATGGGTACCCACGGGTGGTAGTGCATTGTTCGCGGGTAAACGGGCATGTCCGCGGGCGATGAGTATGGGCGAGGTTTTTCGCCCGTCGTCCTTCGCAGCTATGCCCGTGGGGGGAAATTGGGGTTGTGGGCATGGGTATGGGTGAGCACTACCCGTACCCGCCGCGCCTGATTGGCATCCCTAGTGGGCCCTAACACTCGTGCGTCGTCGTGTGGACCGTGGCCCCACCTATCAGCCTCTCGGGATTTTTTGATTGAAAAATAAAGAGAAAAGAAAGTAAAATAAAACCCTAGTGGACTCGACCTGTCAGTCATAGTGGAATTTATTAAATACAAAGAAATTAAAAGGAAAATAAAATTCCCAATGGGACCCACCTGTCAGAAATTTTATATTTTTTGGAATTTCTCTCAGGTCAAATTTTGGAGAGCTCGTTCTCCCTCATTTTGAATCCAAATCAAATTATTTTTGTTTCTAATTTCATCTAAATTCAAGATCTTTCCAACAGTACTGAAATCATAATTTTTAGAGTTCATGTGAATTTAATTTTAATTTATTTGTGCTATGAGTATTTATTTGAAGTCGTCGTTTTCACGTTAAATAGATTTAAACACCGCTGAAGACTTCGTCATTGCTTCAAGCCAAGACCAAGACCAATCCACATTTGATCAAGGCAAGTCCTTACCATTGATCATGTTGAACCCCACTTTTCAAATGCAAAGTATTTTGATTAAAATTATTACATGCATGCTTGTTATTATTTATGAAATGCTATGTTAAATATTGATGCTGAGCTATACCAAAGTTTGAATATATTTATGAATCCCTTGTTTATTGACTCCACTAAACCTTGTCACCCAAAGGATATTTATTACCTAAGTAAAACTCCCGTTGATTAAATGAATAGGACTAACGGTTGTGCTTAGACACTGCTTAGTAAATTAACATGAATAGGACACAAACATTGCTACAACGAGAACTTGAAAATATTTTAACCATAGTGGGGTAACATGGGTTACCACTATAAACAAAAAATGTGTTTATAAATGGATGAGACTTGGGCGAGTGGTTAATTGAGATCGGTGCTTTATGCACGCAATAGGCTGGTGGTATGTCTTGCTTGAGTCAATTAATGACCGAATCATGTGTTCCCTTCTAAACTACTAAGTCGTGCAACCACAAGTCTAGTATGTGATAGACCTGTCCAATTACTCTATTTAGCTTCGAAGCGAAGACCCGAACCCCTATATTATACTAAGTGGAGAAGGGTTGTGACTCCCTAACAACGACAGGTCCCTCATTAAAGATGTCCTACGTAAACAGGGGCATTCTTGGAAGTGGCCCCGTAACGGGCACTATCTTGTAGTCGTTGAGGGTTTTCACCCAATGGAGCGGGTTTAGTGTCGGGCTCGGGATTGGAAAAACTTTGTTATGGTTATCTCCGTCGCATGCCCAAGGAAGATTGTCATGGCCAACACTATGAGATTCATCTGATCTTGTGGGTAAAGTTGTACAATCTCTTCAGAGTGTGTTTAAAAATCTATTCGAATAGTCGTATCCCCGGTCATAGGCATTGCGAAGAAAGTAACACTGGTTAGTTTTTTAAAATTAAAGTTGTGAACTAAAACATGTTGGGTAAACATGATGGTTGAGATGTGCGACGTGTTGGTGTAAGCACGGTCGTCGTGAATGGGACATGCTTATGTAAGCATGGTCGCCAGAGTTAGGATATGCTTATTTAAGCATAGTCTCTAAGGTTTTGTGATGTGTTGGTTCATGCACGGTCGTTGTGTACAGGACATGTTGGTTTAAGCATGGTCGCAGGTAAATTGAGACATGTTGAGTGAAACTACGACATGCTGTTTTAAGTATGGTCGCTAGGGATGTGGTCATGCTGGTTTAAGCATGGTGGTAATAACAATTGTTTATACAAAATAAACTTTGGTTTTAATGTTAAACATGCTAAGTCATAGGTTTGGAAAATATCTATAGTATTTGAGCAAACTGCCTTTGTGCTAAAATAAACATACAATCTCTTCCTTGGAAGTCTTGCATCTATATAATTGCATTTGCGGTAAGGGCTTGTTGAGTACTTTTGTACTCATGGTTCCTCAAACATGTGGATTCAGACTATAATCAAGACTCGATGTATGGATACTTCTATGCATCTGGCTATGGAGACGATGGAGATGGCGTTAACTAGGTCCTAGCCCTAGTCGATTTCCTGTGGCAATGCATGGAGGCCACGCGCTCTTATGATGTTCTTTCCGCTGCTACTCTACAACTCTAAACTATTTGCCATGTTGCCCTGTTTTGTAAACTTTGGCCGTACGACCCATTTAACATGTTTTATAATAATATTTAAGTATTGTTTATGTATGTATTGTATGAGTATGATATTTGCCTATATTTGTACTGTGTGGGCTAGCTACTAATTATAGAACAAACTCAGAATACACAAAGAGTCTAGATGCAAATTTAGATCCCCACAGAGCAATACTATCTTTGTATTTCTTAGATATGTATTGTGTTCCGTGCAAATACCAACCATTTTATGACCAAACAGAACACAGGGACATGCGGGGCCACATTTTTGAAAGGCCCACGTGTGAGTGAGTTGTGAGTACATTCTAGTGCGGAGAGCATCTGGGCATGTGCCTGTTGGACGTCTAAATTGATGTGCCCTCTCTCTCATCTTGGGCTAGAACATGACCGAATTATTATTTTTTAAAAAAATTGCATTAGTAAGGTCGTAGGACTTCTTGACTTTGATACTATATTGAGTTTCATTTACCAACTTATTTACCTAAATTAACGCTTATGCTCATAAGGAAATGTGGACAATGTAATTCAATAAAGGTAATGGCAAGGCCTCCAGTGACCTTCAAGTCGGTGGCGGCGACCATTGTAGGAACCTTCAACTTGGTTTCAAAGAAGACGGATGGCACCATGGTGGACATCGTTGGTTCACGGACGCTAGAGCGTCATGTGGATCGTATGAACCCAACGGCCCAAGCGCTTTGGAAATTACATGACCGATCACCAATTCGATCGTGTGCAAACTCCTACGATTCAACAACAAATCGAATAAACCATGTTTAATTCCATGTCATGATCGTGTCCCATGCCAAGAGCAGGATAGCCTAGCGGTGAGACACCTTGTATCTCGGCTAATGACCAGATTTCGATTCCCACCAAAAATAGGTTGGGTGGGTTATTTATTTTTGTGGATTTTCCACTATTATTATCCAGGATTTTTTTAATGAGGAATAGTAAGGGAGGCCCCTACTGTATATATATTAATAAAAATAATAAAAAAGGTTTTATGTATAAGGGAAAAAGAAAAACAAAAAAGTTACAACCCTCTAGGGACAAAGAACATCAAACAATTGTTTCTAGTCAATCAATTTGTTTTTTGTCTATGGTCTTCTTTGACTCGGTGCACATGTAGAGCAAGTTTCTTTGACTCTTAAAAAGTTTTTTCTTTTTTCCAACTAAAAATATTTGGCATGATATTCTCAAACACTTTTCCATTACTTTGTTTCCAAATATGCCATGTTGTCATAATAAAATTTCCATATAGAGCATAGAATTGAAGATTAATCTTGTTCTTTCCACTTTAAGTTGAACATCACCATATCATCCCAATTAATACCAATAATATTCCAACATGAATGACCTGAATTGATGACCAAAGAATAAGTGGTGTAGAGTTTCTTCCTCTCTATCTGGACATATGACACAATATTGATTATCCTCAATATTATAATGTCGCATGTGTAACATGTCTTTTGTGTTCAGTCTGTCCATTAAAAGTAGCCATACAAATACCTTAAGTTTCATAACACATTTGCTTTTCCAAATCTATTTGAGTGACCTAGATGGCATGAGAGTATTAAAAGAGAACTTGTGGTATCATTGAGACGAATATTGTGCTAAGCCCCGTATGCATGTCCAACTATCTTGGCAATTATTAATTGGAAGAAAACGCTTCAATAGACAAAGGCAGGTTGAACTGTTCTCTTATACCTAGATTTTGAAGTAGATTGGCCACCGAGATTTGTTTGTTTTTAGCAAAGATGAATAACACTAGATATTTTCGACAGTAAAGATTAGAATTCCAAAAATCCAGCCAAAATAACACTAATGCACTGGCACCAATTATTGCTAGAGCAATTCCTCTATAAATCGTAATGCCTTTCATAATATCTCTCCACCAAAAATAGCCTTTTTTTTGAATGAAAGCCGGCAGGAGGACTGCCCGTTATATTAATAGAGATGGGGCGGAGCGAAACCGCAAGGAACAGAGTTAAAAGAAAGCAGCCTAATTACATAGAGTTGAAACGCCCAAAGATTTAGCTCCTTAAGGAACCAAACTCTACCCTCCTCCTTAATCTTAGCTAGGAGAACAAGAGGCGCCAAGCTGTTGTTGAAGATTCTTGCGTTCAGTTCCTTCCAAAGCTCCCAAGAGATTAAGATCGTGATCGTCGTCCTGGTCTGTCGAGAGGAGCCTGACCCCTTTGCCACATTTGCCCACCAAAAATAGCCTTGATTCCTTGTATTGTGAGGAATATTATTTCTATAAGGAAAAGTCGGTTTACTCCTCTAACAATCGAAAAGTCTGGTTTACCCCTAAACTACAAAATCGGTTATTTAACCCCTAAACTTGCTAAAACCGGTCAATTAACACCTCACAGCCGGTTTGGAGCGGTGGTTTTGCACACGTGGTAGTGGTTTTGCTGACCGAGAGAGAGAGAGAGCAACAAGAGAGTAGAGGAGAGGAGGCGCTGAGCTGCTCACGCCATCCGCCTCTCCGCGACCTCCCGTCCCTGGGCCTGGCGCGCTGGCCAAGGCTGCGCTCTCGCCCCCCATCGCGCCCGCATGGGCTTTCCACCCAAATCACCTTCACCGTCGCCACCCCGGCTCCTCCTTAGCTCGACCGCGCGCCTCTCTTCTGGCTCGCTTTCCTAGCTCGGCCCACCCGGCTTCTCCCCGCCTCCTCCAATGATTCACCGCTCTGGCGATGCATCACAAGACCGACCCGTCACCAAGAGCCTTCCGAGCCAAGGAGTACTTCCCCTCAAATGGAGTTGGTTTTGGTCCACCGTTGCCGCCACATTTGCCTGTCTTCATCGGCTCCGGCCACTTTCTTCTTTCCCATCGATCTCCCTCCACTATTCTTCTCCAACGCCCATTCTTGGCTTGGTAGGCCTCCTGAGCTTCACTCTCACCCATGCTTCCACGATCTCTCGTCAAGAGTCGGTCGAACGCCGTTGTCGGATTTGGCCGCCGCCCCCTTGTTGTCGCGCCACCGCTCCAACAACGCCACCGCCACACCGACCCGTCACAAAGAGCCTCCCGAGGCAAGGAGTACTTCCCCTCAAATGGAGTTGCTTTTGGTTCACCATTGCGCCGATTTGTTCGTCTTCATCGGCCATGCCACTTTCTTCTTCCCCGCCGATCTCCCTCCACCGTTCTTCTCCGACGCCCATTCTTGGCTTGGTAGGTCCCCGAGCTTCACTCTCACCCATGCTTCCACGATCTCTCATCAAGAGTCGCTAAACGACGTTGTCGATTTGGCCGAAGGCCGCCGCCCCTTTTGTTGTCGCCACGCTTTGGCGACTCTCGCATCACCACCACCGCTATTGACTCCGCCAAGAGCTTCCCATCCTGTTCTGCTCGCGCGCCCTCCTCCGCGGCGGCAATCCCAAGCCACAAGCGCCTCCCTGGATCAGAATCTAAAGATCGTTCCTTGTCATTAGGGCAAATCCCCTTTGATTAGCGCTAAGGCAATGATTAGCGGGTTTTAATGATGCCTAAATGGCCTCTTTGAGTCACCGCCACGTGGAATAGGGAGGAGAGAGAGAAAAGTGGCCACGTGGAATGCTGACTTGGACAAAAGTTGCCACATGTGCAAAACCACCACTTGAAACCAACCTGAGGGGTTTTGTGACCGGTTTTCACAAGTTTAGGGGGTTAAATAACCAGTTTTGTAGTTCAGGGGGGGTAAACCAGACTTTTCTGATAGTTCGAGGGAGTAAACCGGACTTTTTCCTTTCTATAATACCTTTCCTAGATCAGCTTCACCCATGGAAGATCATGGTGATTGTAGACTTATGTAGATTCTTTATTAAGAGAGCATCATTTTGTGTTTGTAAATTAAGAACTCCAAGACCCCCCCACCTTTGATTTTTGGTTTGCATACCAAATTCCATGTGGCTAGATTTGCTCCTTTTGTATTTAAATCAACCCCTCCAAAGATAGTGCCTTCTAGCTCGATCAATATTATTAATGACCATCACTAGGATCTTGAGTGAGCACATGTAAAAGGTTGGGAGGTGGGATAGTGCCGAGTTGGTCATTATCAATCGATCTCCATAAGAGAGATAAGCTGTGCAACTAGATAGTCTTCTCTCTACTCGATCAATCAATGGTGAAAAATCATGTACTCTTGGCTGTGCTGTTCCCAACGGCAAACCCAAATAAGTGAAAGGAAGAGTACCAATTTGGCATCCAAAGGTATTTGCTAGGGTAAATATTTTGTCATCATTGACATTAATGGGCAATATAAATGACTTGTTGTAGTTGACTTTCAGTCCTGTGGAGGAGACGAATGTATTCAGGAGACCCTTCAAACAAAATAATTGTCTTACACTAGCTTCCATAATGACCAAGGTATCATCCGCATATTGTACTATAGGGAAATCCCCATCTATTGTCAACGAGATTGGTATATTAAGGAGATTCCTTCTATGTGCTTCATTTACAATTGTCTACAAGAGATCCGCTGCAAGAACGAAGAGAAGTGGCAAGAGAGGGTCACCTTGTCTCACTCCTCTTTTACATTGAAAACAATTCCCTAGATGCTCCACCATATCAAAGGCTTTCTCAAAGTCCAGCTTTAGAATAATAATTTCCTTTTTTGATTGTCGACATTGATGTATATATTCATAGGCCCATGCAAGACAATCTTGAATCGTTCTTGTTTTGATAAATCTATGTTGATTTTTATGAACAATTTGTAGAATGATCCACTGGAGTCTATCCGCCAATAGCTTTGTGAGTAACTTGAGTGAAGAATTCAAAAGTGAGATAGGTCTATAATCATTTACACTTTCTAGGGAGACTTTTTTTGGCACTAAAGTAACGTGTGAATTATTGATACACTGTAGCTGAATCTTATTTTCATAGAAGTCCTCACATAGCTTGTAGAAATCATTCTTGATAATATTCCAGCATTTTTTGACAAAAAAATCCATTAAAACCATCCGGCCCTGGTGCTTTATCAATAGGGAGTTCCTTTATTATTTTGTCGATTTCATCATGTGTAAATCTTTCTATCAAGATATGCAATCCCTGAACTAGGGCAATTAATTCAGATAAATTAAATAGCATTTCAGTATTGATCTATCTTTAAATGAATGCCCAAGAATTGCTACCTTTCCATTATGATCTGTTTCAATTCCATAGTCTTGAGTGGACAACTATGTAATATTGTTCCTTTTATACTGTTTTGTCACTATGGCATGAAAGAACTTTTTATTCTCATCTCTGAACTTAACCCAACAAATAGTGCACCTTTTTTTTTTCCAATATAGTTGTTTGTAATGCAAGAGTCGAAGTAAGTGCCTCTTGATAATGTTACGGAAGTTCCATTCCAGCCTATCTAGAGGTCATTGCTCTTCCAGATTATCCATAAGGTTAATAACCGAATTGCAGTTCAAGATTAATCTGGAAAGTTGAGAGATATTCTTACTCCAAATTTTGAGACCATGCTAGAGGCTCTTGAATTTTGCCGAAAGAATTGCATCTCCATTTGTGTGTCTACACGGGTTGTTCCAATAGTATGATACAATGTCCATAAAACCTGGATGTTCAACCCAAAACAATTCAAATCTAAATATCCTTGCTTTTGGAATGATCGTTTGAATAGAAACGACACAGAGGACATGATCTGAAATATTACGAGTTAGAGATCTGACCATTGTATTTGGATAGTTTGTTGTCCAACTCACTGTAGTAAAAACCCAAGCTAATTGTACCAAGAGCGGGGCTTCTTGCATATTACTCAACATAAAAGCTCTACCTTTCAATGGGAGTTCAATTAATCCAAGATGGCTAATAGTACCATTAAAAGTGAATATAGCATTCATGTCACCTCCTGGCATGTTTTGATTTTGAGTAGAACGAATAAAGTATAAGTCTGCAAGAATGATCCAATTGGAATCATCTAGTATTTGTAAATTCATAATCCAATCCACAAAATTGTCCCGTGCTGGATTTTCACAAGGACCATAAACACAGTCACACTCCACTTTTCCAATGAATGTACAAAGGTAAATTCCACTGTGAGTGCAAAAGACATGTTATAATAACTCCATTCCAAATAATTATTATTCCCCCAGAAGCACCATTAGAAGGTGAAAAAACAAATTGATCAAACCAGCGTGGACAAAACTTATTTATGTATGTATGATCAAAACTATCTTTTTTTTGTTTCTTGGAGGCATATGACATTGCATGCACTTTTTTCTATTCTTTCTCTTAATCAAAGCCACTTTTCATCCGAATTAATTACCCTAATGTTCCAACATAGAATATTCCGTACATGTAATTCATGACTTGCAAGTGGTGAAAGTGTAACATCCTGAAATTAGGGTTTGTATTTCAAATGTATAAAAATGTGTTCATTTTAAAACTTTTGCTGCATCTCTTGGTCATGCATTTTACTTGGATTTCAAATTTGGGTTTTGTTGATTGTAAAACCTAAAAACATCATTATATGAAAATACAAGTAAAAAGAAACTTCAAAGAATTTTATAGAAAAAAATTATATGAAAACCCTAGAAAAATTATACAAGGTTCTACACTATAACCTAAGCCTCCCTAAAAGTTTTAGAATTTTTGGAGTTAGTTTGCTATGTCAAATTAATTCCTAAAGCCTCGACTTTTTCTAATTGAATAAAAATCAGAAAACCAAAAATCATTACTCCTTTCCCCATCGGGCGGGTGGACCCCACCATTAGGTCCCTGTTCCATCGATCGAGCCGCCGCACCATGTTGCTATCGGACCAGCTCGGTCAGATCATCTCTTTCATCTCACAGATCGCCATTTGGGCCGGGCTCGCTAGGTTCCTTGAACCACGCTTGGCCACCCAGGCGCAAGCAGGTCGAGCTCAAGCCGCCAGCACCACCAAGATCACTCAATGCCTCAGGGTCGCTGGTTTTGCTCACATTCGACCGCATCTTCGTGGTGCTTTAAACATCGGTCAAATCCTTGTCGCCGCCATTAGTCCGGCATGCTGCAGTGTCTATGTGTCGAGCTCATCGTCGACGCCCATGCCAGCCTCCTTGCCATTCTTGCTCTATAAAATGGCTGTCCTGAGCCCTCCTCTAGTCCTCTTCACCATCCCAATCCATCCCCCTACCTCCCTCTTGCTCTCACGGGTGAAATCACTGAGAAAGACTCGAGCTCAATTTTTCGCCGAGACACCACCCTCACCATTGTCTCCAACCCATGAAGCTCCCTCTCCCTTATCTCAAGATCATGTTATGCTCCCGAGCAAAGATCAATATTTCTCCTAACTTAATTTTGCTTTTGCCCCACAGAGCCATCGGAATCGGGTTCTTCCTGGCCCCGCCAAATCAACCAATTTCACCGCCACCTTACCTCCGTGAGCTATTCTCTAATCACCTTCTCCTTGAGCATCTTCTAACCTCACTAAGTCCTCCCCAACATTTCTTCATCTCTCACTTTGCTCAGATCTCGCCACCGCATGGAGCACCACCGCACTACCTCGGGTGGACGTCGCTGACCATTCTCTGGTCAACCCTATCACCCCTCCTCACCCTGGTGAGTTCATACGGTCTCAGAGCCACTCATGTGCGCACATTTTTGTTAAGAAGATCACTAGGTTCGGAGTTGCCATGTATGGACAAACTTCATCGCCGCCAATCTCCATCACGCCGCTGCCTCTGGTCACTGGAGACCACGCTGCTGGTACCATTAGGTCCGCCCTAGCGAGGCAGTTCCATTTTGACCACCCGGCCACGCCTCCGTGCTCTGGTTTGTTGGCAATTGGCCATAGAAGCCAGCGGTCGGGAGCTTCTTCCCTGTTTTTCAAAAAACAGACACGCACTGTAGCATTTTAATTAACTGAATCAATGTCGAAACAGTAATCATTAGGCAAATCCTGGTTTAATTGCTGCCTCATTTCACTACCGTGCGAGCCGATTGCAGAAATCACGAGTATTAAGTGCTCCTAATTTCCGCACCAAGACACTGCCATGTGGGCCCAATGCCTTAACTACACAGCGATCCCACCGCGTGACTGTGCTGTGGACTTCAGTCCACACGCACTATTCGGTGAGCTGAGAGGCTGACGCGTGGGTCCCATTTGTAAGAAATGATTTTCCTTTAGAAATTAAATGGGAAAGCAAATAGAAATAAGAGGACAATACGCTTTCCATTCTGGAAGACATAAACCTCTATAGAGCAGTGAGAGAATATGCTTTCTTTGTTAGAAAGCGATTTCCAATTTAATTGGAATTTCCAAACCGAGCCAACTTTTGCTAGGAAACTCCAAATGAGTTGATTTTTGTCTCTAAATTCGTGTAAAATCATAATCTACCTTACTATGTGAAAA
Source organism: Phyllostachys edulis (assembly GCA_036346405.1). Classification (NCBI taxonomy): domain Eukaryota; kingdom Viridiplantae; phylum Streptophyta; class Magnoliopsida; order Poales; family Poaceae; genus Phyllostachys; species Phyllostachys edulis. The sequence continues at coordinate 73,217 of JAYEVD010000577.1, forward strand.
TATTTGTATTTGGTTGCGTTTGTATTCATTTTCATTATTTAATTGATTTCCCATTTTTTGCAATAGATGTTGATTGTGCGAACGAAATCTCCGACGACCAACCAACTTTATATTCGAACAACCTGAGCAAGGCAAGCACCCCTTTGATCATATTGACCCCAGTATTTTACTTATTGTACTTTGTTTTGCAAATCAATTATTACATGCGCGTATGTTCAATATGAAACTGCTATGTTTTGGATGTTGGTAGCTGTAAATCCTATTTTGTTGCATGAATTCTTTTGACATGTTGATATCCCTAGTTCGTTAGCATTAGGATATGGGTTAGATAATATACAATGTCATTTGGGAAATTTTGAGTGCGAGCTATCGCACTAACGCTTACTAGAATGATAGTTTTTCCAGAAAGAGATGTAAAAGGACAATATGCTAAATGTGAATTTGGGAGATTTATGAAAATGTCCAGAGGGTTGTGCCTCTATTATTTTGAGTAAAAACAAAATGCAAAACCTAGTTTTGGACGCGAGCGAGTTATATTATATTCTGAAAAAGTGGGAAAGGAGTCTCACTAGTAGATAGGGGGAGATTCTCGCCCGGGTTAATTAAGGACCGAACGTCGGTATTTACGACCTAAGCGTAAGCGTGCAGTCATAGTGCTATTCCGAGATGGCCTTAGCTAATTAAGTTGTCCAGATCTAGCCTTGCATGAGGGGTAGGCAGGAGATGTGCGAGCATCGAGTTAGCATTGCCGACATAACGGCGAATGCCTCCCTAAGATGGGTGTGCCAAGAAGGGTTCCCATATAACTGAGAAGGGTACATTCGGATTTAGGGAAGAACCTCACTAAGACGGGTGTGCCGAGAAGGGTTCCCATATAACCGAGAAGGGTACATTCGGATTTAGTGAGGAACCCATCGAGATGGGTGTACCGAGAAGGGTTCCTATATACCGAGAAGGGTACATTTGGATTTAGTGAGGAACCACATTCGACGGGCTAAGTGCAAGGTTAGGGCTGGATAATGTAAAGGCTTCGACACATACTCTAGACCTTACCTAAGGAAGTGGGCGTTGGCATAGATCTATGCCGAACAAACTAGAGAATTCGTGTACTATGGGTAAAGTTGCACACCTCTCAGAGAGTAAATCTATTATAATAGCCGTGCTCACGTGATGAGCGTCTTTGAGTGTAGTATTGTCGGGTATAGTCTTGACTTTTCCAAAAACTGCTTTTATTGGGAAAAGCATGGGAAATGGTTTGTGATTTGTTGAATTAACTGCCGAGTTATGGCTGAACATAAATTGAGGCTTCTGTACCAAGGAGGGTTATGAGTTGTAGATATTATTATTGGTGAATCATTCAATTACTTACTTATCGTCTGTTATATATTTAAATGCTCTTTCAAATGCCGTTGCAAAGTACTACTTATGAATATTGCAAATAAAATCAGGTTAATGCAAAATAACTTGTAGCATAGAGCCTTCGCTTTGATAGCCTTACATCTAATATAACTTTTGGGATACACTATAAGTCTTCTCGAGTACACAAGTACTCAATCTTGCTATTGTTGTTGGTTTAGAGTTTGCAGATGAGCCAACGCCTGACGACGCGTTCTTTGCTTCTGGTACCGAGGGGTTCGGTGATGGGTCTATCTAGGACCTTGTACCTTGTCGGGTTGCTCGAGGTTTGGATGGGCAAACCGCTGGGATTTTCTTTGCTTTTGTCTTTACTTCCGCTTCTCAACTCTATTTAATACTTGTTTACATTTGGCCGATCGACCACTATTGTAATAACTGCTTAAGTTTTTTTTTCCTTTTGCTTTACTTTACATGTGGATGTGTGGTTGTGAATGCTAGATGTTATGAATGTGTGTGCTAGTCATTAATCCTGGGACTAGCACGGTATACACATAAGATCTTCAGGTATTCCACACCCGGAGGTCTAACAGAAAGGTAGAAGAGGTAGATACGCATAGTCGCATCCTCTGGAAGTTGAATTTCAGTTGTACATTCTGGCCATATGATATTGTAAGGAACTAGGCAGCAAGTTGTGTGAGGAGAATAATCGGGAACCACTAAACAGTGAAGGAAATTTATAAGAAGGAACTGACAATGAGCATAACAAAGATCTAAAGATAATGGGAGTAACATGCCCCTTTGACTAAACTGCCAGCTAACATCACAAAACATAACATTCTACAAGGTCTGATAGTAACAAGCAACTGAACTAAACTTATAAATAGACTGAACCGACTAACTTTGACTAGGAGCAAACTTAGAAAAGTGTAACATCCCAAATCTCATCCCCAAGTATGGGTTGTGTTTCAAATGTATAAAAATATGATATTTTTAAAACTTTTGTTGCATCTTGTGTCAATTGCATTTTCTGGTTCTGCATTCAGTAGTTAGGTGTTTTTTTTAAAAAAACCTAAATCATCCAAATTGAAAGTACAAACCTAAGAGATAAATAAAACAAAGTGACATAAAAGGTAATAAGTAAAAATCTAAACTTGTCATAAGTTTACTGAAAATCAATTGAGGTTTTGATTCAAGTATGTTTTAAGATCATTCTCACATCAAATAATAAAAATTACATGCAAGCTGAAACTTGAAAGATTTTTAGAGAAAAAATGTATTACAAGAAAAACCCTAAAAAATTATATAAGTATATACCCAGTGTTAGGAACCTTCCCTAAAAATTTCATGAATTTTAGAATTGATTTGCTAGTTTAAATCCCTGGGTCAAACCTTTTGAGTTTTGGTCTTTTGGGTCAACCTAAACCGACCGGACCCCAAAGCGACCGAACCCAAACCGAATGGGCTTGACCCAACCTGTTCGCCCGCCCAGCTCAACTCCTCTCACGACCAAAGGCCCATCGGTCAGGCCCTTCGTCCACGCACGAACCATCGCCTGTGCCAAGACGCCGTGCTTGCTCTAGCTGCGCGAGCTCGCCCCTCCATCCCTAGTTTCGTGAGTGCCCCCAGTTTTGCTTCGCCTCTCGGCCGCATCGTTCGCATCTCCATTTACTACTGATCAAGTCTTGACCGTTAACCCCTGCCGACGCGTCATGCTCCAAGAGTGTCGTCGGGACACACTCGCGAGCGCTTTGCCCTCTCTGGCTATTTAGGGCCCCCGCGAGCTCTCTGACCTCCTTTCCACTCCCCTACCTCCCTCTCCCATCTTCTCCACTCTTCTCACCTAGCTGAGCGCATAGAATCTCAAGCTCCCAAATCTGGCCACGACACTGTCATCACCATTCCCAGAGATCAGTGAAGCTCTCCCTCCGTCCACCGCGTCATCTTATGTTCCGGAGTGCAAGAAGTGTTTCCCCTCAGCTAATTTTGGTTTTCTTCCTCAGGAATCAACGCATTTTGATTTTCCTCATTCTCGGCCGGAAACCACCTCCATCTTCCCTAGTTCCGGTGAGATGATTCTTTGTCCAATTCATTGCTTAGGAATGATCTTATAACCATGCTTAAGCTCTCCCTACCCCCATTTGTGTCTGTTTTTGCTCAGGTCGAGCTCCCCACGGTGAAGCCCTCGTACCACCTCGGTCCGCCACCACTAGCTCGCCTCCCGCACCACCTTAGCTCGGCATTACATAGGTGAGTTCTTGGTACCCTTCGGTCACCCATGCGTTAGATATAAAGTTGTCTCCTAACATTGCACATAGTAGAAGCTATGCATTTAAGAACTATGGAAAATATGTATATGATAATGGAAAAAACTTACTTTCTTAACAAATGCATCACCATTGCTTGAAGAGCTATCAACTAGGTTTTATCTCTCACTATGCTCAAGGATAATCATCTTCCAATGTACCTTCATAAGCCTCCAATACCTCTACTACCTTAGAAGCACTATGCACAAATAGAGGAACAATTTCATTAATTGTTTTTTGGGGTTGCTCCATGCGATAAAATGATGCATAACATCATAAATGTGGTAGTAAACAAAAGTAAACAAACAAGAGTTACTCCTCCATTCATGTAGCAGCAATCAAGCAAACAACGGGAGAAATGACAAGGCTTGAGCTATATAATAGATATAAATATAGAAAGTAATGCCACAAAAATTGTCACCCCATCACAACAATAACTAGTACCAAAAAAGTTCATACGAATTTATATATCGCGCTTAACGACTTGGTGAACACTGGTGTTAACAATATTCTCGTTTAATTGTAGACATATCATAGCTCTCCAAATAGGCATGAATAAGACAAAACCCTCGCAAGGTCTTGCGTAAAAGCGTAAATCCTCTCGCTATAATTCTTACATAACTTTGAACATCTAGGAATGGACTAAGATTATCCTTGATGCTAATGCGTAAAAAAGGAGCCACCAAAAGTTTGAGACTTAGCTGATATTTTGTGATATATATATATATATATATATATATATATATATATATATATATATATATATATATATATATGGTCTGCATATCTAGTGCACAAGCACCATTTGGTGCACATATGAAAAAACTTTTAGTTTGGGTATCAAATTAGCATAAAAATTATGAAAAAAATTCTAGATGTAATTTATGGTGTTTTGTTCCACCCTTTAAAATTTGAAGTTCAAACTCAAAGTATGTTAGAAGAAAAAAAAAAGATAAGTTCTTCGTGAATAGTAACATTTGCCTTTTTTTTTTCCTTTTGCTTTTGATCTGTCATATGTCGAAATTCTCATTTTGTAACTCTCAAAGTGGAATGAGTTTGAACTTGGAATTTCGTATATAAGTAGAGTAGTTTCGTAGCACATCTAGAATTTTTTTAGAATTTTTATGCTAATTTGATACCCAAACTAAAAGTTTTTTCATATGTGCACCAAATGGTGCTTGTGCACTAGATATGCAAAGATCTAAGCAACAATAACTACACCGAGAAGGTGAGAACAAACAAACATCGTACTTTGAGTCCTCGAGTGATGAACTCTCCTTGGCCAATGGATGAAAATTGCTCTTTTAGCCTCTGAATCAAAACATCACCAAGCAATTCTTGTAAGATCAAAGCGCATTAGACATAAAGTTGTCTCTAACATTGCACATAGCGAAGCTATGCATTTAAGCACTATGGAAAATATGTATATGATAATGGAAAAGAACTTACTTTCTTAATGCAAAGATCACCATTTCTTGAAGAGCTATCAACTTGGTTTTCCTACCCGGGAGGAGGGGCGGTATTGGGAGGTGGGTGGTCGGGGTAAGGAGGAGGCTGGGAGGTGGGACAGAGGGAGGAGGAGGAGGCCGTGGAGGATGCGGTCACGGGAGGAGGGGCGACCGGGAGGAGGGGGCGGCTGGGAGGAGCACGATGGGAGGATGGGGCGGCCGGGAGGAGGGGCGGGGAGGAGGGGTGGCGGGGAGGAGGGCAACAGGGGAGGAGGGGTGGCACTAGGAGGGGGCTCGGGGAGGAGGAGGCACGGGAGGATGTGGGCGCGAGGAGGAGGGCAACCGGGGAGGGGCGCCCGAGGGAGGCGGCCGGGAGGGCGGCGCTGGGAGGAAGGTGTTGTCGAGGAGGGGGAGGCACAGGATGGATGGGAGGCACGGGAGGATGGGGCGGCACGGGAGGAGGGGAGTCGGGGAGGGGCGGGAGGGGAGGCGGCCGCTGGGAGGAGCAGTACGGGAGGATTTTTGGGAGAGGATAAGGTGGAGCGGTCCTTCTACACCTATCTCTCCTGATTTTTTCACCTTTTGCTGTAAAATTTTTCGCCAAAGCAGATATGAGGTCATATGTTCATTCTTCAAGCAAATAATTTTTCACCTCCCGCCCAATGTTTTGCTGGCGAGCCACGCTGACCGATTGACTTTTTCTAGGGTAGATGTATTGTAGCTAACATAAAAATATTCCCAGCAGATAAGTTGTTCTTGACAATAATTATTTCTAGTAGATAACGGGACCTTTAATATCTTGGATATTGGCACATGTTTTGTCACTAATCCAATTTTTCCTTGGCAAGATATTGTCCTTAATTCTATATCATGGTGTAGTGATCCTAAAGTACTTAAGAAGGACTAAGGATGCATTGCTTGTCTAAGGTGGTGAGGAAGAGCTAGTCATAAATGGTTACACCGATGCTAGCTTCCAAACCGACAAGGATGATTTTAGATCACGCCTAGGTTTGTGTTTTGTCTTAATGGAGGAGCGATGAGTTGGAAAAGTTCCAAGCAAGGATTAGTTGTTGATTCTACAACCAAATTTGAGTACATTGCGGTTTCGAAGCTACAAAAGAAGCCAGATGGATTAGGAAGTTCATTAATGAGCTGGGTGTGGTTTCTAGTGCTTCCGGTCAATAGATCTCTATTGTGATAATAGTGGATCCATTGCACAAGCTAAGGAGCCTAGATCACATCAAAAGTCCAAACACATACTTGACGATATCACATTATTCATGAGATTGTTGAAAGAGGTGATGTGAAGATATGCAAAGTGCACACGAATTTGAATATTGGCCGATCCGTTGACAAAGCCTTTCTCGCAACCTAAGTATGAGGTGCACACAAGAGCTATGGGTATTAGATACCGTATGATTGACTCTTGTGCAAGTGGGATCTTGTTGGTGATATGTCCTAGAGGCAACCATAGAGATGATTGTATCTTGTCTATGTTTATGAGTTATAGAATAAATGTTATTATGTTCCTTGAATGAATCATCATTTATAAAGATTAGCAAGTATGTGACTTGTTGGTGAAGCTCTTTAACTTATATGATGTCATTCTAAATGTATCTACAGTGGGATGTTCTTGGCCTAACACTAGTGACTTATCGACTGTAACATGTATTGATTGATGACCATGTTTCACGGTCATGGATATAGGGATATCAAATCAATAATGTGAACACATGTTAGAGAACATGGTGTTGAATTGACCCACTTTGAGACACTATTGGGACTGTTATGATTTTATGTGTCATCAGTTGGTCTCAAGGAATGATGATGTATAATCCTTAGACCAGAGATCGGCATGGTTTTCTACATCTGTAATAGTACACTTAGGGGTTGCCAAATGCTAGTCTGTAACTGGATAGTTATAAAGGTAGCTTTCGGGTATGCTATGAAACATGCGGAGGGATGTGACTAGTCGGATATGGGATTTGCCACTCCTAACATAACAGGAGAGATATCTCTAGGCCCCTTGATGTAGTCGGATAAAGAAAGTGCATGGCCATGCCACTAGTGGTCGAAGAGTCGACCACATTAAGTTATCCGTCACTTGATCGAGAAAGCATTGAACAGTCCATGCATGACAAAATATCTCACCTAGAGTTCAACCAGATATCATAAGGTAAAGGGAGAATACACACGTAGGTCGTTCTGCTCGACCAGACACGGACTAGTCATGTGGAGATACGAGTTGGTCGTAGACTAGTGAACATAATTACTAACTGGTTGTAAGGTCATGTACAATGGGCTTACATCAGCTGTCTATAGTCTCTGCCACATAGGATTTAAGCTTGGATGAAAGAGAATAAAGAGAGATAAATATGCTGTCTATAATCTCAGAGTCGATTGTAGCACCAAAACCAAGAAAAGCATTAAAAGATTGTGTGTTGTCTACAATCACAGTCGATCAGATCACCACAACCCATTATATGATTTGTCTTTAGTGCTATCTATAGGTGACATGGAGAGTTGCTATAGACAACAAGCTATGCATACCATTGTACATGCCCTAAGGAGTTATGAACTGGTCATGACTAAATATGAATTGGTCATATAGAAATACGAGCTGGTCATAAGTGATAAGGACCTAATCGTGCATCAAATTGCATTAAGGTTCGTCCGATATAATTTATGTGTATTCAGAAATCGTTATGTCCTGCTAGGAACCGCTAACGACTCATGGTCGGAAAGGAGTTTCGGAGTGACTACTGATTACGCATGAATCTACAGGGTCACACAATTAACGGGTTGGAACAAATGAGTTCGGATGGGATCCGTCATGGGTTCTTTATAAGGAGATGCATGAGGCTGTTGGGATTAGCGAGACGACATGAGTTGTGTCACCAAAACCCTAGCCGCCATCTTCTCGAGGGCCCTACCAGGTGAGTTGGTGCTAGCACACAGGCGTATGGTGTTCTATCCCTAGACGTGTGGATACCGAGAGGCGTTCTTTGCGATTGTCTTCTTTGTCGGTCAAAGAGGATGATCCATGATCTTCACAAGGAACACGATTGGTTTCTAGAAGAGTGGATCGGCATCGAGGACACTGGATGGTTCACTACGACCGCTACATCGACACACTCGATGTTAGATCAGGCTACTCCAACTCTTCTTCCACTGTACTGCATGTTTAGTGGTAATAATCTACGATCTCTTGCTTGCACGGCTTCCTAGTTTACGAGGTAGAAATTTTGAATTTCTAGCTAGTATAGCCTACCCGTATCCCTTCATCTCTCTCCAGCCCAGCCCAATCCTGACCACCCAAATCTGCATGCAGCCCATTCTCTCTCTCTCGCTCGCCACGCCCCTAGCCCCACCCGTCATCCACACACGTGTTGTTTCCGATGCAAACACACCCTAGCCACCGTCATTGACATGTGGGCCCCCCTTGCATCACTGTTCATTGTCCCCGTCGTGCACACGCTGGACTCAACAGCTGTGTCGCTCTCAGACTCTCCCATAGCCCCACCGCTATAGGCTATTTAAAGCCTCGACGTGAGTGTCAAAACAACTGCCTTAGCCCTTACCGCCAATCCCCTCAAGCCCAAAGCCCTAGATTGCGGTCGCTTCGCCAGATTTGGAGATCTAAACCTAGCACCGCCATCTCGGGATTTCTTCGATTCCATCGCCATCGGTGATCCCCTGGCGTCATCAACTACATCGTCGGGTTCGCCTTCTCGTGTTCTATTGGGTGCGCACCTTCCCTTCGTCGGAGGATCGCTGTAGCACTATAGCACCATCGAGGCCGTGCTGCCGCTCTGCTTCACCATCGCCGTCGTGTTCCCATCGCCACCAATGACCATTGGTCCTCGTGCATGACTCGACCGCATCACCTTGTCCTTGCGATTCTTTTGTGCGTGTCCAAGACCCCGCCGAAAGCCTTCGCCACCGATTAGCCATTGACCCGAGCGTTCACCGTCGTCCTTGTCACCGTTTAGCCTCTGGTCAACCCCTATTGTTGCATCTGAGCTGAGGGGTGAGTTCGCCGGAGCTCCAGCATGCCGGCAATGCCCTCCTTTCGCCGTCGTTCGCCGTCGCCACCATCGAGCTATGGCAGCCATCGATTTCAGTCGACATGGCTGCTTGCGTGTCACCCCGTCACTGCCACGTGTGTGTTGTGTTAGCACCTCAGCGGCGTTAGCACCAACCGCACCTAAACCCAAAATCCAGGTTAGCATAGACTTAGTCCATGGTGGACCTAGCCTCTAACATGTGGACCCCACATGTCAGGTTCACTGTTCCATAGACCGATGAGCCATAGACCATGAGCCAAACCCATGGAACCAATCCATAGACCGTGGGTCCCACCTATCAGTCTCTATTCCCTATTTTTTGGATTTTCTTTTAATTCCAAAATTCATTGCTGACGTCATGCTGATGCAATATTTTAGAATTTCCTTTAGAAAGAAAATTTTGAAAATTTGAAATAGTGTTTTGTTTTTTCTTTTTTCTTAGAGTTAAATCTTCCAAGAGCAGTTTTTTCCTCATCTAACTCCAATTGAATCCATTCAAGTTTCTAAATTCAAGCCATACCTTCCTAATATTTTTATTTAATTTTGTAGTTTATTTGTTGCTCTGCTTTTGTATTTATTTGGGTTTTCGCTTTTCGTTTGCCAAGAGACGCTGATACTCAAGAGCTTTGTGGAAGCGAGGAGTTGATCAAGCTTAAGACCAATACCAAGACTTATTTCAAGGCTAGTTGTACCTTTGACTATGTTGAACCCAGTTTGCAAAACTACTTTGATTCAAACTATTGCATGTTATTTTAATTATTTAATTCTTTAAAGGTTTTGGGATTAGCTATACACCTATTTGTTTATGTCCACCTTGCTTATTGTATTACCTTGATCTTTTGTCACCTTAACTTGGTTAATTATTAGTTGGTATCATTATAGCACCAACATGGGTTGGTTAGATACTTAATAGTCTCGCTTAGCATGCAATGAGTTATTGATATCATTTGAGTTGAAAAACTAAACTTGACTAAGTGAACATGGAATACTTTGTGGAAAGTTGTATGCGAGATGGTGTTACTCGTTGATGGCTTGTGTTGCACTTAACCAATAGGTTGGGAAAAGATTTAGACCGAGGCAAGTGGATGGAATTATGACATGGTGGAGCTGTGCGCTTGGAAAAATATGAATGTGATAGTTGGTAGTAATTGGCGTCTTGCCTTGGTCAATTAAGGGTTTAACTTTGTGAGCTATTGAACTCGAGCCATAAGCTGTGCGACCACATGCCCGGTATGGGACAAGCCCAATTTAGTAAGCTATGGAGCTTGACATTGACTACTCAGCATATAGGTTAAGCTATGTGCCAAAGTTGGAGGTGTGTTGGGACCCAAACTTGCAAATCTGGACCTCCTAGCTTGCAAAACCTTCAAAGAACTCTTCGTGAGGAACTTTAAGCTTTAGGGTTCTTCCTTAGCAATCGATCAACAATGGCTTAAAGCCATGAGCACATAAAGTACTTAGCGTGTCGAGGAAAATTATGCAATTAATATTTATGCAAGGCTTGAACAAGGAATAGTTGTATGGTTATTTTGCCGAAAGCAATTATTGATAGTGAATATGATACATAGATTGCACAGCACATTTGAAAGGTATAATAAATAATTTAACAGCTTTTTGTAATAACCGGTGAACAACCCGTTCACTTCCCAACCAACCATCAATGAACTACTTGTTCACTTCCCATCCAAACCACCAACCCAACATTTTAAGAAATATTCTATACCTCATGTGAAATCACTAGACATTGTCCATAACCAAGGACACGGCTGTTCGAATAGTTTTAACACTCTCTGTGAGGTAGTATGACTTTAGTCTGTCTAACACACTTCCACAGGTGTGCGACTAAGTGATTATCACGGGGCTTTTAGAAAGCTTTGTGACGAGGATTAAAATCTCTATGTATTACTTTAATACATAATAAAAGACCATACGTCTTCATGGTCGTAACCCCTAAGGCTAATGACCACACTGGTCGCAAGGATTCCAGAGGTTACATAATGGGTACCCTGGTCGGACAAGGTCCTACACCTAGTCTCCGACCAGGTAGCTGCTCGGAGAAGCTATGAACTGGCATCTGGATCTGATTCCAAGTATATTTCTTACCGTGTGATGAATGGAACACGCGCTGAATACTCCATACCACGCGATGTTACATAGTCCTAAGACAATGACAACAACAACCATACGGTTGAGTGTCTCACAGACACTCAACCGCAGAGCAGTTGGCATATTGTTAACTGATGCCTCGCTCGACCAATCATAACGCTTCACCAGGATGCCTTCTAGGAGTAATAGCGCCACCTCTTCGGAAGTTATTTAAGGGTGGAGCATGAGAGGAGGAGAGGCAATCTAAGACAAGCAAAACATCATCACTAGATTAGAGCAGCATAATCGGCCTTAGATTAGTGCTTTAAGTCCGATTGATTAGCATAGCAAGTGTAATACTCGGTGTAATTAAGATTAGTCCCGGTCGGGCCATAAGCACCCCTGTAAATCCAGTTCATATCAATAAAGAGCAGTCCCATTCTCTCCTAGGAAATATCGCGTCATTTTCCTCTTTTATTTCGTAAGATCGGCGACTCGATAAATGCGACAACTAAGCGCCTCGGGGAAGAAGACGCAAGTTTACTGAAGAAACTCTCCGCTCATCAAATCCTCGCTCATTCCTCATAATCGCTCATGCGACTATGACAGGAGTTTGGGACGAGGAGAATTGGTTCGACCTAGTGGACTACTCCAACCTCAATATGGAGGGATGCATCCGCGCCATGCAAGAAAATAGCATGTCATCATCCTCCTCTACGACAGTGAAATCAACTGAATGGATGAGGATCCACCACTATGACAAGTGGCGCTTTCAGCCATTCTGACCAGCTCAGAATGTCTAGAGACCGCCCAAGCCCGATCCTTCTAACCGCTAAAAGGTGGCGAAAATTCAGCACCGCAACTCGAGAATCTCTATACTCTCGATGAAATCATGGTCGAAGGTACTCACCTCGGACACGGTGATTCCAGAGCCAACCGACATCCGATAATGAGTGTCGATGAAACCCCATGGTCATAGGTCAAGTGGGGATGACAAGACTTCGATACTCTGATCGGCGATCCTCGAATCGGTGAGCCCACCAAGAAGACCTCAGGAGGTGCTCATCTCCGACCGCTCTCTGTCGTGGAAACTCCTAGTAGAAACATTGGAAGGCTCTCCATTAGTTACGATGGAAGCTCGTCGGAAGATCGCTACTGGAGGCACGAGGTCAATGCGATCGGAGATGCAAATCAAGATACCTTGCACGGTCCTACACACTCTGCCACGCCACTATGTGCTGGTAGAAATGGTACGGGCCATCAAGCACCAACTTCCGGAGGCAATAGAACTGATCGACGTCCATCAGTTAACTCGCCTGGCTCTGCCCCACCAAGAGTAGCTGATCGGACGGAACAAACTAGGAGGTCGGGGGAAGGTTCAGATCTTCGAACACCTACTACCAGTATGAATCCTCCGAGACCTTCGGTAACGGTATGAAATACGCAGCGTGTTCAAGATATGTTGAATAATTCTAACCTGCTCTAGCGAGACCCTGAGTTTTGTACAACTCGTGAGGCCAAGTATCGTAGATTCTTCTACGAACATACAACGAACGAAGCGTCTTTGGGAACAAAGGAATTCAGGAAGTCAAATCATGACTTCATCCCAACGTTCCTCCCTTAGTAGAGGGCAGCATGGTCATGTTGGGGAACAATCGATACCAAGACCTCCTCGACGATTCTGACCAAGGAGTCATGAGGGGAGAAGGCTATTTCAGGTAGCCACTCCCTCACCTCGTCGAGAGGAGCAATCGCTTGGACCAGACGATCTTCGGCATCATCTAAATCAGGCAGGCGGTCGAAGACGGCACAATAGCGTCTACGACCAGATCGGGACTCCGGAGATCTAGCAATCTAACCTCAGAAACTGGTCTCCGACCGATTACAATCCGGCACCTTTCCAAAGAAGGCGCTATGAATCGATCATAGGTTGTCGAACCTTCTCTGCAGGGCTCCAAGCTGTGCGTTGGCCAAACAGGTTCTCGATCGACCAACTTGGACAAGTTCAATGGGACCCAAAACCCATTGGAATTTCTCCAAATATATACTAATGCCATTAGAGCTGCTGGTGACGATGAGAACGTCATGGCAAACTATCTACCCATAGTACTCGAAGGGTCTGCCCGGTCGTGGTTGCTTAACCTACCGGTCGGGTCAATCTACACTTGGAAGCAACTCTGCGACCTTCTGATTGCGAATTTCCAAGGCACGTACGAACACCCTGGAAAGGAGGATGATCTTCATTGAATCCGGCAAGGCACTAATGAGACTCTCTATTAATACATCAAAAGATTCAGCCAGGTTCGTAATTCAATACCAAAAGTTGTAGAATCATCTATCATCCAAGCCTTCAAAGCAGGACTAAGGAACCGACGGTTTATGGAGGACATAGCAATGCATCCTTGAAAGACAACCGTCGAACTTTTTGACATGGCTGACAAGTATCGACCGCTAAGCGAAAGCTTGAATGGTGTGAGGCCATCGATCGGAAGGATAAAATACCCTAGCCCTGGCTTGGATAAACCCGAGAGAAGAAGAATAAGAAGGCTCTCAAGAAAAGAAGAACCAGTAGACCCGGCGATAAGGAAGTCCTTGCGATTCTGAAAAGTTTACAAAGGGTAAGAAAGACTATCTGGGTCGAGGCAAAGCAAAAGCTCAGGCCGAAGGGTACAATAAAACAAGAAGTGGTGTCCACTTCACCTGTGAGCAGGGCATGACTTACACACTGTCGGTCGCAAAAAAGCGAGGATTACTATGTAGGAAAAGGATCACTCCCATAATACAAGAACTTCGGTGAAACGAGTTCCTAGAAGGACAAAGATGGCGACGAAGAAATGGAGTACAGGAGCCTCAACATACGGTCAACATGATCTTTGGTGGGTCTTCTTCATCTGAGTCAAGGCGTTATCTGAAGGCCATGGAGTAGGAGGTCAACCTTGCCGAGCCTCAGGCCATCATCAAGCCATCAAGGTGGTCGGACACGTAATCTCCTTCAGCAGAAGACTACCCCATTCCTTCGACTCGACCGGTAGGTTCCCTATTGTTGTTGAACCTAATGTTAATAAGCGTAGGGTTAATCGAGTCTTAATAGATGGAGGTAGTTACGTAAATATCTTATTTTGATGGAGCTTTAGAAGAGATCAGGTTCCCAAGTCAAAGGTGAAACCAGTGAAATATGCCTTCCATAGTATAGTTCTTGGTTCCACCGCTAAACCGATAGGACAAATTTCCTTACCGGTCACATTCGGAAGACCTGACAACTTCCGAATAGAAAAGATTCCGTTTGATGTAGTGGATTTTGAGTCCGATACAGCGGAATCTAGGTCGTCGACTTTAGCAAAATTCTTGATAGCCACGCATCACGGTTATCAAAGTTTGAAAATGCTAGAACCTAAGGGAGTCATCATGGTTCAAGGAGATCAGAAAATGGCTTACGCATGTGATCGAAAATCCTTAGAACTGGTCGATGAACTTCCGACCAGTGAGGCTAATCCATTTACCGTGTAGGTCAAGCACTCAAGGCCAAAGATGATGCCAAAGCCTTCCGACCAGACAAAGGAGGTACCACTCGACAAAGGCGCTTCTTCGGACAGTGCCAAGTCGCCACCTGGGACAAGAAACATTGACTCATCTACCCGAAAGATACTGGTCGGGGCAAGACTCGACCCCAAATAGGAAGAGTCGCTCGTCTCCTTCCTCTGAGCAAACCAGGACGTATTCGCCTGGCAGGCGTCCGACATGCCCGGAGTCCCCCGGGAGGTGATCGAGCACAGGCTAGCTCTCCAGCCTGACAAAAAACTGATCAAGCAGAAGCTCCGGCATTTTGCATCTAATCGGAAGGAGGCAATCTAGTCAGAGATTGACAAGCTCCTCAAGGCTGGATTTATTCATGAAGTCGGCCACCCTCAGTGGCTCGCCAATCCTGTAATGGTTAGGAAAAATAATGGAAAGTGGCGAATGTGTATTGACTATACAGATCTTAATAAAGCTTGTCCGATTCCTTCCACGTATTGACCAACTTGTAGACTCTACTTAGGGTGTGAGTTACTAAGTTTTTAGATCGTCGTGGTACCACAGTTAATATGTGTAAAGAAGATGAAGAGCAAACTTCCTTCATCCTCCATACCGACACTTCTTGCTATGTTAAGAAGCCATTTGGTCTCAAAAATCTTTGGTGCAACTTTTCAAGGTTGATCACGAGAAAACCTTTAATTCACAGATAGGTCAGAATCTAGAAGCTTACGTTGATGATTTGGTCGTAAAGAGCATCAACGCTAGCGATGACGTTCCAGACCTTCAAGAGACTTTCAATAACTTGAGAAGGCATAACCTCAAGTTGAATCCAGAAAAGTGTGTGTCCGGAGTTTCCACTGGAAAACTGCTCGGTTTCCTAGTCTCGGCTAGAGGTATTGAAACATATCTAGTGAAAATATCGGCCATTGACCGGATGTGCCCTCCGACCGTGAAGAAAAAGGTCTAAAAACTAACCGGCTGTATGGCAGCGCTAAGTTGCTTCATAGCAAGGTTAGAGGAAAAAGTATTACCTTTCTTTAAGCTTCTTCGGAAACATGGAAGTTTTGAGTGGACTAAAGAGGCAAACGATGCCTTTGAAGATCTTAAAAAGTACCTTAGAAGTACCTCGGTCTTAGTCTCTCCAAGACCGGGAGAAACATTGTTAATTTACGTGGTCACAGCGCCATAGGCGATTAGCGGTGTCTTGGTGGTAGAGCGTGACAACGTCCAACCACTCGATGTGTTACGTGAAGCTGAAGTCTTACATGGACCAAAGGAAAGGTACCCACAGTACGTAAGTCGCTCTATGGTCTCCTTATGGCTTCAAGGAAACTAAGGCATTACTTTCGGGCCCACAAAGTGGTCGTACCAACGAGTATTCCTTGGTCAAGTCCTTGAAAACAGGAATCATCGGGATGAATAACAAAATGGGCGGTTGAGCTAGAGGCGTTCGACCTCCATTTCATATCACTTAACAACAATCAAGTCGAGCAATAGCGTAATTCATTGCCAAATGGACAAACCTGAACCCACCCAAGGGCCCGAGTCTAACACCACGACAGTGGACAATGTACTGACGGTTCCTTGATGCTCAAAGGCTCTGAAATTTGGAGTCGTCTTGATATCCCCTACTGGAGAACACATTAAGTACGCCATCCAGTTATATTTTCCTGCTACAAATATTGTGGCAGAATACGAAGGTTCACTAATAGGACTCCGAGCAGCTCGTTTGCTCAGGATTCGCAAATTACTAGTGAAAAACTTTTCTCAACTAGTAGCGAATCAAGTAGGGAACGAGTATCAATGCTCGAGTACCAAGATGTAATCTTATCTGGCGGAAGTACGGAAACTTGAAAAGCACTTCTTCAGTTTCCAGATCCAACATATTCCTAGAAAGGAAAACTTTCTGATAGACCAATTGGCACGGATGGCCTCCACGAGGTCGACCGTCCCGCTCGGAGCTTTTCTCGAGCAACTCGATTCGCCTTTGGTGGTCGAGCCTTCTGAGAACATATATGATTCCTTACAGGTCATACAAACCAATTGTGAGAACATGGATGCTCCACAGGTCATTGACGGTTGGCGCTGTCGCGATCAGGGTAGAGATTGGATGACATTGATCTATAATTATCTTCAGCATGACATAATTCTAGAAGACGATGTAGAGGCTGATCGTCTAGCACGAAAAGCCAAATCATACACTCGATTGAAAGTACCTTGTATAAACGAGGATCTCACGAAAGTGTTGATGAGATGCATATCTCAAGCGGATGGCATTAAATTGCTAACAGAAATTCATGAAGGAGTATGTGGAGCACATCATTCCTATAGAACAGCAGTCATTAAAAGCCTTGAGCAAGGATACTATTGGCCAACTTCCCTTCATGATGCAAAAGAGCTTGTGACGAAGTGCGTAGAATGTCAGTTTCATAGCCGACAAGTACATCAGCCGACACAAGCCTTACAAACCATTCCTCTTTTTTGGCCTTTTGCAACCTGGGGACTGGACATTCTGGGACCTTTCCCAAGAGCACCCGGGGGCTTCGAATTCCTTTTCATCATGATTGACATGTTTACAAAATGGATCGAAGCCGAGCCTATTGTTAAAACAACAAGCGAGGCGCTAAGAGATTTCTCACAAAAAATGTGATCACTGCGATTTGGTGTACCTAGTCGTATAATCACGAGACAATGGTGCCAGCTTCTCAGCGGTCAATTCCAAGAATGCATGGCGAACTTGGTATCAAGGTTCATGTTGCTTGATTGCTCATCCATGAGAACAGCGGGCGATTAAGCGAACCAATGGTATCATCATGCGGGGATCAAACGCCGAGAGTTTGACCAATTAATCAAACGGTCAGGTGCTTGGGTTCAAGAACTCCCTTCTGTATTATGGACCGTTCGAACCATGACTAGTCGTGCAACTGGTGAAACAACATTCTTCTTGGTTTATGGTGCTTTGAAGCCATGCTTCCTCGAACTAAAACTTGGCTCTGTCAACCGATTATTTCAGCAGCGTCGACGAATGAGCGGCGACTCAATGACATCAATTTCCTTGAAGAGCGAGCGAAACCAAGCCTTGGTATGATCAGCGGTCTATCAACAAGCCATGCCAAGGTACCATAGTCGAAGGTGCAACCTTGCGACCTCGGGTATGGTGATCGGTTCTCGAAAAATTGAGAACCAAGCAAATGTAACAAACTTTCTCCCAAGTGGGAAGGTCTTTACACTTGTGGTCGAAGTCACCGACTAGGTTGATCACGATTAGCCATGTCTGATGGGCAAGTTTTGTCTAATTCTTGGAACATTGATCAGTTTCGTAAGTTCTATGTTTAATTAATTTTTACATTCTTTCATTTCTTTTCATTTAAATAAAAGAAATCCTTTGATTAGTTAGTAGGATAAAATTCACCATTTGATTTTATTTGAATTTAATTCAAAA